>OX424573.1:152900831-153500831 GCA_949152435.1 Gastracanthus pulcherrimus
TTCATGTTTGTTTTTATCGACTTCGTCATCATTTCACATCATGAATTTGCAATTTTATTTTTGGAAAAGTTAATATTTGGCATTTATAAGTATATGCAAGTGCATCAGCTTAATTCAAGTACATCCGGTGCATTCAAATGCGTCCGTTGCATCCAAGTTCATCTAGTACATCCAAGTGCATTCGGTGTATCTACGTGCATCCGTTGCATACTAGTTCAACTAGTGTATCTAAGTGCATTCGGTGCATCTAAACACATCTGATGCATACAAATGAATATAATTGCTCCTGCAGCTTCTGTATAAGAGAAAGAGTCAAATATTTATAATTGCCCTTCTATTCCGAAGTTCCATACATTACGTAGCCACACCGCCCATCCAAATGCATAAATTAAATTCGGCAACATTCGGCAAATCATCATCCGAGTCTGAAACCCTTGTTAGGGTAGGGCGGATCCAGAAGTGGCGTATAGGGGAGGGGGGGGGGGAGATGACACTTAGGGTGCCCAAATTAGAAAAAAAAAGGTCCATAACAATTTCACATTCCATACGTGCCACTTAAATGATTACATAGCGTATGTGAATATAATCAAATTTTTAAATCAATGCCTTTATATGCCATTTCCCCTTATAATATTAATTCTAATGTACATTTACAGTCGGTCTTCACAAACCTATCTACAATGGAATCTAAATCTAACTTTATTTCGTAATGAATACGAAATTCGAAATGAATACGATAGTGTGAGACTAATAAGTATATTTATCCTCAAATCTTATACTAAAAAATAAAAACAGGCCAGGAAAAACCATTACAAAGCTTAACAGATGAGGAAATGTTTTTCAAATTATTGAATCAGTTGAAAATCCCTAAATTGCAAGCCAGGTGTTTCATAACTGAAATAGTACATTATGCATCAAGGGAGTAAAGTGGGCAATGTACGCACTGTGTGACGTTTCACACAGTGCATGCTTGCCTACTGTACTCCAGAGGTGCGTATACTACTTTTCACCACACCCCCGTAAAGAAATGACTGTACGCATCTCAGCAGGCCGTACAGTACCCCATGCTCTGCCTAGAAGTAAAGTGACTTGTGTACGCGCGACGCGCTGTTTTACCGCTCGAGACGCAGTCGAGAGCGGAAAAAGGCGCATCGCGCATGCGCAAGTCACTTTATTCCCTAGGCAGTCCATGCGGTACTGTACGGCCTGCTGAGAGGGCGTACAGTCAGCACTTTACGCGCAGTGTGGTGAAAATATTAATATCTACCGCGAATAAGAGTATCGACACTCGAAGCGGTGGGCCGGTG
Source organism: Gastracanthus pulcherrimus (assembly GCA_949152435.1). Taxonomy (NCBI): domain Eukaryota; kingdom Metazoa; phylum Arthropoda; class Insecta; order Hymenoptera; family Pteromalidae; genus Gastracanthus; species Gastracanthus pulcherrimus. The sequence continues at coordinate 152,902,139 of OX424573.1, forward strand.
GCGTGCAATGTAAACAATAACACACGAAAAACTAGACATGAAAAACCCATTATTTTCTCGGTAAAACGAAAGAAGGGAAATCGATATTTCAATTAACTGTGAAAAATGTGACTGTTTTATTTTTTCGCGAATTAGAACAAGCTGTCGACGCGGGCGTGATAATGTAATACAGCGCATGTCGTTCTCTGCTACTTGCCTATAGATACGAGTGTAACACTCGTGTTACTTCTGTTTAATTTTTGTTTTATAAATAAATTCCTACACATGAAACATGCAAAGGATATAGTTTCTAATTAATTAATTAATTAATTCATACTCAAACTTATTTATACTAAAAAATAAAAACAAACGAGGGAATACTATTATAAAGCTTATCAAGTAAGGAAATATTTTTCAAATTATTCAATCAATTGAAAAAAGGCAATAAAAACCTTTGGTTGAATCTACTAAACGTTGGTTTGGATAACGAACAATTTTGGTACGTGAACAAATAAATAATGATATTTAGTAAAGCCAACAAAAGTTGTTTTTCCTTAAATGTATGGAAAAAGTTATGCATAACTTTCATAAATTGCTATGAAATTGTAAGAAGACCGGTAATTCTATGTATAAACAGAAGTTTAGTCTAATTAATAGCTTTATAAGTATGTTTTTATAAATTTTAATTTCAATGTGCATCAGAAAGTTGAACAAATATTTATAGATGAATATTAATGTATAAAAATTATTACAATAGTTAAATAAACGAAATAAATTTGAAAAATTTTAAATTTGCTAAAAATTTTCTAAGTTGGGCTTAGGGTTCATGGGTTACATTTTATTTATTTAATTCTAAATTTTTTATCTTGGGTTAATTGGGTTTTGAGGTTTATGCGTTTATTGATTAAATAATGATTTTCGACTTATAGGATTATGTTTTTACAGTTTATGTGTTCAGGGTCAATTGGTTTAGGGTTTAAGTTAAGGATTCATGGGTTAACATAAAAAATTTTCTTGGGGGGGCGATGGGGGCGATGGGGTAATGCCGATCACTGGCTAATTCCGGTCACCCTTATTTTCAATAATCTAAACACAACATAAAATGCAATTAATCTAATGTACAAACAACCTTCTATTCAGTTTTATTAAGGAATTATACACAATCAAAGTGTATGCCTCCATTTCTTATAAGAAATCTAGTCTATAAAATAAGCTTTTATGCATATTAATTGTTACATTATGCAGTTTCTTTTTCAATTTTATTAATTTGAACAATTTAAGTATACGAAGTAGTGAAGAAAAAAGAATATAAACCTATTGATTTTTTGTCATTTCAATTTAAATTACTAAGCAGAATTGGGGTAATTCCGGTCACAATGTTATTTATATGACACTCCTGAAAGTGAGGCTAAGACAACGTTGCGCTGCGCTTTCAGGTAGGGTAACTTTGCTTAAGTGTTTTTGGTTGAACAGTGGTTATGTTATTACATATTTCACTGTATAAGCGCGAATAATAATGCGACGGATAATATGAAAGTTCATATAATTGATTTAAAGAAATTTTTCACCTATAAAAGTAACTTTCTAATAGTGATCGGAATTGTATCAAGGCTGACCGGTATTACCCTTTGATGTGGAGTAAATCCGGTCAAAATGCTATTTTATTCCGACTTATAGCTTCGATATCTTACATTTTCATATTAAACAAATAAGAAATATTTAAAGTCAATGGTTTGAACTAACATAATAATTATTTAAAGTTAAAAAAATAATTTTAAAGTGGAAATAACAAGCACGATTGCTTAGGTGACCGGCATTACCCCATCATCCCCTACACATCGTATTTTTTTTTAATAAGTTTGTGAATTGGGACTTTTTCATGCATGCAAAGGGAATGAGGAAATGGGCATTACGAGTCGTCCACTAGACCTACGAAATTCAAGAGCTGGAAGTAATCATTACCTCCCGCTCAGGCAAAGACGCTCGAAATGCCCAAATTTGCATTCGCTTTGCCAGTATGGAAAAGGGCCTTTTTCATGAACATGTTGAGAAAATTATATTTCTTACATTCATGTGTGTTCGATGCATTAACGTGCACACGTTGCATCCGACTGAATCTGATCACATTTAAGTGAATCTAATGCATCCAATTAAATCAAACTATATACGAGTTTATCTGATGCATCTGTGTCCAACTCCATGGATGGGTGGGTGAGTGAGTAAGTGAGTTGGTGGTGGTTTGGTGGGTGAGTGAGTCAGTGAGTGAGTAAGTGCGCATGTGCGTGTACGTGTGTGTATGTGTGCGTGTGCGTGCATGCGTGTGTGATTGCGTGCGTGCGTGCTGCACACTTGTGTGAACGAATGAATGAGCGAATGATGAATGAAGAATGAATGAATGAGCGAATGAAGAATGAAGAATGAATCAATGAATAAATAAAAATAGAAAAAGTACAGTATAATTATTTACGGGTTGCTGATTCGTTCAAACGCGCATACAGTATTCTATAATCATCTGTGATAAACTATTCACCTGCAAATGTATAATTTAACATTGTGATTAAGAATATGTATTGCAAATAAGTACATTGCACATTTTAATAAGCTGACAATTGTATTATCTTTTTATCTATATTAAATATCACAATCATATTTAAAAACGAAAATCTCGATGAGAGCATATCAATAAAGACGCATTTCTCATGTTATAAGATATTTTTTTAATGGAATCCGTCGATTTATAAGCCAAGACACTTAATTAAGAATAAAAGTTTAACAACATTTCACAATAGACATTGTTTTATATATTTATATAAATAATTTTAATTTTTGTACATGCATTATATTTAATAGCATATTTGACAGATATATAATACTTTTATGTTGAATATTTAATTTTTTTACATAGGTATCTCGGAAATTAACCCTTTCAGACCTGAATTAAATCTGGCCATGATATGCCACATTTTCAAATATATTTTGACGTTTTATGGTCTAACTGAGAAATTGGAGTGGTTTAAAAAATGTCTATGTATATATATGTATACATTTATACAAGTGCGTACATACGTTCCTAATTCTCAGTATCTCAATAAGAATCCATTAGTTCGAAGTTACAAAACCGTTTTGACTACTAAATAATTATTTTCCATTTTTCGAGTATGTCCATTTTAATGAACGCGGGGTCTGAAAGGGTTAAAGAAGATATAACGCTTCAAAGTGGTTCTAACATTACGATATTAACGCCGGTATACTTTGCTGTTTTATTGCAGTAACGTAATACAAAGGAACTTTGACAAGTTATAACTTTGTAAATATTAATTACGTTACTAATTTTTCTATATACTGCCGAACAAAACAATATTTTATTTTTTTACTCTTCTTGTAAAATACCTGACTGACGAATTGCGTTTCAATAATCGAAATACAAAGAATTTTCAAACTTTATCAGAACCTTACTTTAAATAATTGGAACAGTCTTACTCTTAAATTTTTGTTTAAGCATACTAAAAGGACTTAGAACGGTAATAAAAAGTGCATTATTGTGTAGCGGTACTTTCATATGCCTCTACTGATAAATGAACGTATCTTGCACATATTTCCTTGTATTTCGTGTTGCGAATGTTTGTCACGTTCTGAGTTTTCTCATGTTGACGTTATGTAAATGCATAGCAATATTGTATTTAAATTATTATATACGTGCTAGAAGTACTTCATTTAATTCCACTTTTGTATATACAAGGCTTCTTTTTCAAGAAGTTTTGAGTGTAGAGAATATAAATTTATTTAATTTGATTACATCAACATTATACATAAAAATTCCAATTGATTTTGAGAAAATTCACATCGTAGAAATTTAAACCATTACTAATCAATCAGATCTAGTGAGATAGTTCCATAGAGTACATAGATGAAATTAAAAATTAAAATTCAATAATGACAATTCAGTAATGACAATACTTTCATTGTCAATAATAATGATTAAAGATTATAATAACAAATGATAATTATTAGTAGTTATATGAATTATAATAATAATATTAAAAATATTTGTTTTTAACCCAGGCGTTAAAGGGACTTGTCGGTCAAATATTTTCAAAAAATCAATTTTCTTTCTTGCAGATTATCATTGTACAACATCTAAACAATGACCAGGAAAAACTTCAGAACAAAATTCCTTCCAGTATAAGTTAATTATACAGCAATCCAAGCTCCAAGAGCGTTGCAGGGAGACATAGAATTTTAAATGCGTTTATCTCAAAACACGCTTTTCGCACACCAACGTCACATTAACTAATGCAATTCTTAACTGCGATGCGGGCACTTTTTACAGATGTAAAGTGACGGTCCTGACATATATTATTAAAAAATCATTGTTTAAACTTATAAATTAATCTCATGTATAATCTTAGTAATTAATCTCATGTATAATCTTATCAATTAATCTCACGTATAATCTTATCAAATAATCTCACGTATAATCTTATCAAATAATCTCATGTATAATCTTATCAATTAATCTCATGTATAATCTTATAAATTAATCTCATGTATAATCTTATCAATTAATCTCATGTATAATCTTATCAATTAATCTCAGGTATAATCTTATCAATTAATCTCATGTATAATCTTATCAATTAATCTCATGCATAATCTTATCAATTAATCTCATGTATAATCTTATCAATTAATCTCAGGTATAATCTTATCAATTAATCTCACGTATAATCTTATCAAATAATCTCATGTATAATCTTATCAATTAATCTCATGTATAATCTTATCAATTAATCTCATGCATAATCTTATCAATTAATCTCATGTATAATCTTATCAATTAATCTCATGTATAATTTTATCAATTAATCTCATGTATAATCTTATCAATTAATCGCGTGTATAATCTTATCAATTAATCTCAGGTATAATTTTATCAATTAATGTCATGTATAATCTTATCAATTAATCTCATGTATAAACTTATGAATCCTATTTAAATTTATCGTATTCAACTATTTCAAAAGGCACACGTTTGTCTTTAAATGAATACTATACAATACCAATATCTCACGATAGCAATAAAAAATACATACATACATACGTGCACACGCACACGCACACGCACATGCACACGCACACGTTCACGCACACGCACACGTACACGTGCATGCGTATGCACACCTACACGCACACGTACACGCACACACACACGCATGCACACGCACCCACACACGCGCAAACACACATACACACATACACACATACGTACACACATACATACATACATATGTGTGTATATAGTATATATTCTGATAATATACATTCATTTGACTTAACTATATTCCATATGTAGTATAAACCCAATTGAGCGTTAAAGAACTGTATATAACCTATTTTTATTCCGCATTTGTGATAAGGCTTCGGAGATTGCACATAATTTTTACTCGCAAAGAAAAAGTTTCTTTTAATCGCTTATTGTAAAAAATTATCCCGGTACTATGTGTTGCATTTTAAAGGTCTCGGTTCAAACTTTCGATGTATGTTCTATAAACTTAACTTTTTATTGTTCTAGTTGCTATAATAACATAAAATTCGGGATCCTCATTTTTTGACAAATTTGGGAAGATTATTTTAGTTAATTTCATGCTCAGAAGCATTAATATTGCGAAATTTTGTTTGCAGGTAAAATTTTTGTGTAAGTATATAGTTTAAAACTATATAGGACCCAAATCAGAATTAATGAAAAAAATTAAAACGAATGATAATACAAATGTAAATAATCCGGTGGAGACACTTCTTCGGAGATTACATGTTTGATACTTTCACACTAATGGAGCCAATGAAAATCGTATCCTAATTTTTTTCTTACGTAGTTCATACTTACCACTAGTACCAATAATCCCATGTATAATCAAAAGCACACTGATATATTAATATTGTACGCAAGCTACAATATATTTTTTGTATTTACCTATCCCCGAATTTAAATTTGAGTAATGTATAAGAAGTATTCTTTAACATATTTTCTATGTAAGTAGGTGCTGCAGGTCGCTCCCATGCGAAGAGCATCACATTCTTATATAATTATACTCATTGACAAATTCATCACGTTGTCGAAGAAAGTGTATCGTACAGAACGCCACTATATAAAACGAACGATGGTCGACAATAGCACAGTCAAGTTGCACCAGTGTAAGAACAACAACCAAGACGATACAATGAACACCTTCATAACGGTAGGTTTAACGGCTTAACATTTTTCTTAAACCGTGAATTTCGCATTAACACATATAATTACTTATCCATTCTACCAAAAATTTCTTATAGGCAAGAATCAGTTTAATATTGAGTTTTAACGTAGAAACTAGTCCTATTTATTGGTTGAAAAGTCGAGCGTGCAGTCATATATATTTAAAAATTCAAAAGTTGAATCTTACATCTTAATGTATTTTCATATTTATAACATCAAATGCCACACCTAAAATGAAAAGATAAACTGCGCAGAGCCCGGTCCAAATCGTTTATATTATAAAGTTTGCTCTGCGCAAGAAATCGATAACTAGTTCTTTCGATATCATAATTTCATAATTTATTTAATTTTTAATGAAAATTAATTATTTATAAATGTTTTTATAAACAATAACAAAAATATATTTTATGCCCATCTCAATGAAAATGGCCACTTTTTTCCCTGAAAAGCGAGACCAAAGTAACAATTTTCCCCGCAAAAAGGAGTAGCGGAAAAAATTTACTTTTTTCCCGCTAAAGCGGGAAAAAAGTGACTTTACTAGAAACTAGTCCAAATTCCTTTATTTCATCAAGTTCTACCAATAACCCTGATTTTCGATTGTCTTATAACAATATAAGTTATGTATTACCCAACAAAATTAAAACATAGACATTTTATACAAAATTTATTAGAATATTCAATATTTAATACGAAAAACTATTACTCAGAAAGTAGAGAAGCGTCAAAAAGTAGCCACAGTTGAAATGGGCATAAAGTACTATATGCAACTCGAGAAAAAAGTCGATTTTTCCCTCGGATGATACTACCCTCGCGGGAAAAATATTCGACTTTTTGCCCTTGTTACATAATGTACTATTATTGCCAATATTAATATAAGTACTCGAAAAATATTTTTATTCATTGTTAACTAATGAGTAACGTGATGTATGATTACTTTCTTTTCTGCAATATGAGTAAGAATAATTAATTTTTTAATTAAATTCTTGTTGATGTCGGTAAAATAATATGATGTTTCTGAAGAATCGTTTTATATTTTCATAACTCTTTCAGTCACGAACGAAAGACCAAAAAATGACCGTGCTTTGTAAATTGTTCATTATTAATTATTTTAGGGGTCGTTGATTATAAATCCATGAGTCGAAATTTCAAATTCCAAAATACCCAATTTATAGCGTCGGTTGAAAAGTGAAATTTCGTTCATTTCGCTAAGAATCCCTAGTCCAAATTTCAAATGTCTCCAAATAAACCCATACCCAACAACCCAACTAATCACGCATTTGTTTTCTATTTCCAGGTAACCGTCGCGTTGGCAATGGCTCTGCTGGGAGTGGCGAGCGCCGGCCTGGTGTCCGCGCCCCTGGCTCTGGCGCCCGCGCCCGTGGCCTTCGCTGCGCCTGCGGCCGCCGTCGGCTACGCGCACGCGGTGCCCCAAAACGTGCCGCCCTTCGCCTCCCGTGTCGACATCTCCAGCCGGGTGCGAGCCGCTCCGCTGGTGGCTTTGCCCGCGCCCGTCTTCGCCGCCGCAGCCCCGGCGCCGATAGTTGCGGCTGCACCTGCCTTGCCCTATGCCGCCGCGCCTTTCTTCAGATGATTCGAGCTGCGCCCGCATATGTAGCTGGCTTCGAATGTCTGAGTTCTCGTTGTTGTTAATAAAAAAAATATATAGTGATATTCTTGTAATTATGAAGTGCTTTTTTCGTTCTTTTGTGTAGATATCCTTGATCCTTGTTCTGCCAGTAGGCGCGAGGTGTCTTTTAGATACCAACATTTTTCCAAAACCACTTTTATTTAGTGAACGTTTATTTTTCAAGCTGAGATTGTTACTTATTTTTCAGAAATGCTTTCATTCTCCAATTATTTTCTAATTATTGAATTTTGCTTATGACAAATCCATTGCAAAATAAAGTTATTCATTCAAATAACGCTTCCCACTCCAGTAATTTATTCAAATATTTTAAAATAGCTGCTATTTTTAGGATTTTGTTTAAAATTAAAAAATTCTTGTAGATTTAGAATACTTGTAGGGTATGTACCTACAGTATTCTATATGTTAAAAATACCTAAACTGCTCTCCGATGGATGATTTCTTCAATTATGAATCTTATTAAAACTGGTCGTCAAAGATTTCTTTGAGCATAAGAAATATAAGTCGGATATCATTTAAACAAAATTGTATTACTAAGTCATTACTTTTGAAATTTTCAAAACAATTTTTAATTTTGCAATAACTTTTTTAAATAAACAATAAATTTAATGTTTTAATAATAAAATTTTGTTAAAATGAAATCCGACTTATATTTTTTATGCTAAAAAAGGTCTTTTAAGCTCAGTTTCAACAAGGGGGGGGGGTCCATTTATTAGACTGTATTTTCTAGATTTGCTGAGTATTTCGGATTTTGAAAGTTTACACTTACACAAATTAGAAATAAATAGTTTCGACAAAGGTAAAAAACGAATGTTTAAACACTCAAAGCAAATATTTAGACTCCTCAATGAAATTACTTTTAGAATAAGTTTGATAATAAATAGAATAATTATTAGTCAAATAAATTAAAGTAGTACTGCTTGAAAATTTAAAAAAAAAGATGTTTTTTTACACTATAATAACAATTTTCTAATAGTTACACGTTTTCTCTGTCGTATATTTATTTATTCTAATGAATGATTCTTCTACATTTATGAGATAATATTAATCCATTTTCCCTTCGATTATTCGGACTTCGAATTATTCGCATATATTTATTTCAGCATTAGTTATATTTATTATCAAAACTATGAACATTTTAAGCGAAAAGGGTGGGACTGTAAATAACGAAAAACCAAAATTATGAATAAATAAAACTATGAACATCAAAATAATGAAAAATTATACCAACGAATTACAACAATATAGACAGACGAAATTCCGAAACTTAATGAATGAAAAGCTTTAGTGACGAAAACCAGAATTGCAAAAAATAAAACTACGAAAGTTTAAGAAACGCAAAACTAAAATTATGAATTGCAAAATGAAAGGGGGGGGGGGGCACCGATGTTTAGATGATTCACTTTACATTTGATTCAAAAAAACGATTTTTTAAATACGAACCAATATTATTCGAACTTCATATTTTCGACATTTAAAATATAAACAAATCATACTTTCAAATAGAATAAATCAGTTACTAATCAGATGAACGAATTTCATTATTAGATGCATATTTATTCGACAGCACATTATTACCGTCTTTATTTAAATAAATTAGAAAAACATTTGTAAGAATATACGATTATTCGAAAGTACACAATTTTAATATGCTTTCAGTATTAAAATTATCTGTATTCGAATATACGTACTTTCTATTTTATGATAACTACATTGCTAATTCGAAATTATTGTTTTCTAATAATTTTACGTCGATTATTTGACTACTCTATGAAATTTTGAATAAATTGGTAAATAAATTAAACAATCGAAACATATTCCCTGGTAGAAATTTATCCCGTCCACTTTATAGATCTATGTAGAATAATCTCGCGCTGTGTAGATCTATGTAGGCAAACTAGATAGTTAAAGGCGTGTAACAGTTGACCCTTCTAGTTTCCCATATTATTTTCCCCGATAAAACTAGATAAGCAAAATTATGACAATAACAACCACTTAAAGGTTATGTTTTAAGAAACAGAAGCACAATCTATCATGCTTATTATGTATTATTTTGATTTAAAGAGTTTATGTATTTAAGAACTGACTAACAATATTATGTTACACATATATATTAAATAATCAAAATAAGAAAATAATCTGAATATCCAAATAACTAAATGAAGTATTAATGCATATATTTATTTTGTTTATGTAAAATTATTTTGCTTACATTTGATTATGTTCCATCCTAAATACAGGCTTGGTTTCAAAACCTGTATGGTTTATCTAACGAAAACTATTTTCACACACATTTATTATCAACTGATTAATTTTCTATTTTTAAAAACAAATGTATTTGAGTTATTATATATATGTTCTATTTTTGTATTTTCTACTGTGATTAATTTATAATCAAACACTTTCGTTTGACATATATGGCCAGTAAAAAAAATAGTAATTTGTTACTTATAAAGAAAATTATCGACTACATGGGTTCGACTAATGTGTTTGTCTTTGAAAATGTTGTCACGGATGAGCACTTTATGTATTATAAGAACTCACATATGGATACAAAATTATTTGCAGTTCTGAAATTAAAATTCTAGTTTTAAATAAAGCATGTCATAAAGTACATATTTGTACATATGATATTATTATTATTTATATATTACTTTTCAAGAAACAACTACATCAATCAGAACATTATTTTGTGATCACTGTTTTTCATATGCAAGGAATATTATTTCTAAAGTTTCATTTTTTAGGTTAAATATGCTTTCTGACTACTTTTATATGTAAATAGTATGAATAGAACTGTAGATCTTATTATTATAATTGAAAACTTGCATGTTGACGATTTAAAATCAATTTTCGGTTTTTATTTTTCGGAGTTTTGTTCATCTGATTTTTAAAGTATTTGGTTGTTACAATATACTGAAAAAGTTTTGTAACAAATTCGAAGAATTTCCATAGTTATAGGCATGCGAAGTGAGCACGTTTTTCTTTAAGTGTCTTTATATTATCATTTATCTGTGGGATATAAAAAAATGCATTCAACCAATCGGTCCGAAACTTTTTTAGTCATTAACTTTCTTAGCTGATTTTAAAAGCTATTTTTAAAAAATGTATACTATTTTTATTTAATTTCAAATTTATGCAAACGATAATTTTATTTTTTACACATTCATGATTTATTTCCAGCTATAATATAATTTTACATAAAACCGATTTTATCCATAGTTCGTAAGTTTATAAAACAGCAACATATGAATTATTTTAGTATTCATTAAAAAATGCCAACATATAATTTTGAAAATATGATTAACGATAAAAAATAATGTACTAATGAATTCTTATATTTTTTGTATAAAACATTTTATAATTTTCACTTTTGAGCAATGCGATCAAAGGGAATCCTCTTAGTTTTGAAACTTTTCTTATTTCTTTCCTAATGGCTTCTACGCTAGCGAAAGTAATAAGGTTTCTTCAATTGAAATCGAATCGCACGAGGCTCTTTATTGGTTATCCTAACAATATAGTCAATTCATAATAATAAAAAGAGCTATGCAACAGTTGTCGATTAATTTAAATGCTTCTTACACGTGTATTTGAAATTTTTCATACTTTTCATTTATACTACTAACAAACCGAATCGTTATTAGCGCGCTTGTTTCCTTTTCTTTTTTCAAAGAGAAAGCTTTGTGATGGTAAAAATTTTGATTTGTATTTTTTTCACGTATGAACATGTATTATGCGTTGGGGAGTCCAAATACACTAGTCATTTTTCAAAATTTTCTAATATTTAAAATTTTCTAATTTTTCAAAATTTTTCAATAATTACTTTACACACAGTTTTTCACTTTACACATACTTTAGTACTTTACGTATACGTGTATGACAAAGTTCGCTTTACGCTCTGAACTTCGCACTTTACCCACGGACTTTACACACTGTGTCAACAAAGTTTTTCGTTCATCATGTCACCTAGAATTGTGCGAGGACCAAAGTTTCTTTAATAAATATGGTATTGAAAATAGTGATTTATTGTGACGTGTAGGATCAAGATTTTGAGGTTTTACAATGGTAAAATTTAAGATATTATTAAGTATGGATAGCATAAACATTTTCAGAATGATTTTCAGAAACTTTTCATTGTATAACTACTATAAATATTAGTAAAATTAGTAGTACAATTACATGTAAAAGTACTGTGCTGTGCACATTTAACATTTTCATTCCCATTGTAGCCATATGGCACTATGTGGATACTATACAATATATATACCTACATCTTTACTCCAGAGATCACACTTTATAGTTTTGTACATTAAGCAGAGAACGCTTTTTAAATGAACTATTTTTTTATAATAGATTTTCCATAGAAAAAATCCGATTTTTAGATAACAATTTGAGAATGAAAGGGTTAATTATGATCAAATTATTGTGAAAATTGTGAACACTAATAAAAATTAATATAATAAAAAGCTTGTGTTACGTTATTTGTGTTTATTTAATTCTATAAATAATATCAATATTCTATAAGATCTAATGATAAAATCATGAGCTCCTGTGATAGCACCGCGTAGGCGAAAGTAGCGGGCGCCTAGGCCAGGCGACTAGAGGCATCCCCGGGTAGCGGATTGAGGGTGACCAGTATAACTGGTTAGCTACGAATAAATTAAATAAGCAGCCGCGGACAATGGCTCATACTCCATTTACTATTATATTCATTACGCTGCACTTACCACACGCACTACACTGTACAAAACACCCAAACATCTCCTCTCGGCCGGTACGACTAGTCGTGAGGCAGATGCACAGAAAACCCTTGTCGGTTGTACCCATTGGCATGGGCGAAGGGCTGATGTGAGCCTAGCTCTGCCGAGACAGTTAGTTTCCCTGATCAGGATGTGTGTATTGGGCAGGAGGGTCGGAACCCCTGTTGCTTCGGGCGAGCCCTGGTCCGTCCGTGTTTTTCGGAACCATGAAAACGAAGGCTGGGCCTCAAGGATCTGGAGTAGGATCAAAGTATCCGAGGGTACACCCGTTCCCAGCTAATTCGCCCGCCCCCTATGCAGGATGCGCCAGTTATTAACAATAAAGAAAAATGTCCCAATAAAACCAAGTGATATACCAGAAGGCAGGTAAACCCCAAACCTGCGATAAAGAAATAGTGGTAGTGAAGCAGCATGCTCCACAATCACTGTCGGGCGGCACACAACAGCTCTGTCACTCGGAGATAAAAAGTATCGAAGAGTTTGTAGAGAAGGTTGACGAACTCTTCAAAATAATGGGAAAAGGGTTGGAGAGGCAGTCTGGTGTCAATAGGATCATCGAGGACTCCTTACCCATCCTCGTCGAAGTTTTCGACGAATGAAAGGACCGCTTACGCTCCAATTAATACCGAGGTGCACAGTGCGACAGACACTCTGGGAGCCGCGGAGTCGTAAAGAACCTGACACCTAAGACACACGAAAAAGTCAGAGACCTTGACAAACTTACCACCAAAGAAGAGGTGGAGACGGCGATCAAGAAGGTCTTCGTCGAAGCAGGAGGCTCAATGGGTGAGATCAGCGTTTCGCTGAACAAACCTAATAGCAGGGAGCAGCGACTGGCCATCGTAGAGATAGACCAGGAAAAGGCTGAGTTCTCCCTCGAAAAGAACCGCCTGCGAGTCGGCTACATGAACTACCGACTGAGAAGGTGGCAGCGGCTTCAGCGGTACTTTAGATGTCTGGGTTACGGACATCAAGCGTGCGACTGTCGTGGCCCAGACAGAAGTAGGGCCTGTTACAAATATGGCCAAGACGGTCACAAGGGAGCCTGCCCTCCTGCCCAATACACACATCCTGATCAGGGAAACTAACCGTCTCGGCAGAGCTAGGCTCACATCAGCCTGCATGGATACTGAAGCAAAATGCGTCTTGTGCACTGACCTGAAAGTAGACCAAGCACAGCTGAGCCACACGCCAAGCTCAGGGTAGTGTAGAGCATTTCACGTATAATATAATTAGTGCTACTAATTATATTATAGCAGTACCGAAACTGGAAGATACCTACATGGTACAAAGATACACTTGGCACAGCAGCAATCTACGTGGACGAACACGGAGCCGGGAGTGGCTTTGTTTAGGTGAAAAGCAGAGACGTAACTTACGTGAGCTGTTAGTTTACCCCGAACGTATACGTTGAGCAATTCACGCGGAGTCTCGACGAGCTGCAAGACACGATTCGCGAGATGAAAGGCGAAATCGTAGTCACTGGCGACTTCAATGCACAAGCATCGGAGTGGTGCATACCAGAGCCGGACAGCAGAGGTATATCCATCATGTAGATGGCATTCAGACTCGGCCTGATAGTTCTCAACGTTGGGAACACGCCGACGGTCAGGAGACCAGGATGTATCGGGGCGATTCCAGATGTATCTTGAGTATCCGAAGAACTAGCGCACAGAGCGCTAGATTGGAAGGTACTGGAGGATTTCAATGGAAGTGACCACCAATACATCACCTTTCAGCTGCGCGATAAATCGCAGTTGCAGAAAGGAGTCACGTGAAAGCCACCCCGATGGAATCTCGTCAAGCTGAACACCGAGAAACTAGTCGAGGTACTGCGAGGACAGCGAAACTTACCAGCGATGAATGCCCCAGAGAGCAGGGATGGAGCGGAGGCTCTCGTCAATGAGACTGTGGATCTCATTCACCGAACCTCTAACACATCCATGCCGCGCAAGGGATCGCGACAGGGAGAATGCCCAGCTTACTGGTGGTCGGAGGAGATTGCGAAACTATGAGCGGAAGCGAACAGCCTTACAAGAAGAGCACAAAGAACGCGAGACAGACAGGAAGCAGCACTGATGCCGGCGCAGCATAAAGCAGCGCATCGCCGGCTCCGGCACGAGATCAATCGGAGCAAGACGCAGTGCTGGAAAGATTTGACCGAGGAAGTGAATCAGGACGTGCGGAGTTTGGGCTACAAGATCATGACCAAGAAACTCTGCGTGCTCCCGAATCATCCTTTTGACGAGAATACCATGGCTCGAATCGTGGATATTCTGTTCCTAACACATCTGCCAAGGCAAGACCAGGAGGAAGGCTGCTGAAGTAGATAAGATTCCTCTATTCTCCACCGAGGAGTTGCAGATCGCCGTCTAAATGATGCAGAGCGGAAAGTCACCTTCTCTATTACTGAACATATACACGCGTGCCTGCAGACGGGTGTCTTTGGCACTCCCTGGAAGGTTTTGCTCGTCTCGAGCTGATCACCAAAGGAAAGGGGGGTGACCCCCAGCTTCCGTCGTCTAACAGGCCGCTGTGCATGTTGGACCACGCAGGGAAGCTTTACGAGAGGATGCTCAAACCACAGGTACAGTACGACAACTAGTACGACTTCAGGAAACGACGATCCATGGTGGACACTGTTTTCGACGTGCATGACGTCGGATTGAAAATCTGCATACTTCCGTAGACAGACGTCCCACCGCAGCGGATCTATTGAAGCCACTGTGTAGGTTCGCGTGCACGGCGACTTTATTGGATCGCCAGGGGCCGCTTTTACTCTTCGTAAGTCGTGATCGACTTGTAAAAGAAGAGGCTACGAGTAGCTAACGTAACAACGGGGCAAGAAAGCGAAGATGTTTTTCTCGTGCACGGGGGGCCACAGAGACGGGTTGCCCGGAATGGTACACGCTTGAAGAAGAGCGGACCAGATGCGGAGTTTCGGTCCGACTGACGTGCACGTGGTGATATCAAGCTAGGCGTGAACGAATGTGAGTGGTCGACGATGCGGCGCGACATATTCTTATGCGATTTGTAATTTACTGTTTCCGGCGTAGGTTTTCTCACCGTAAGAAAGATTCGTGAGTTAAAGTAGAGGTTCTTTGTTCGACGAGCGCGCGAAGTGGAGACTCAATTTTTATGACTTTATGGGGACAAATAATCATTCATGTCCGGAGTTGGATTTCGAGTGCCGGCGTCTGGTAAGACCCAGGGCAGAGTCGAACCGGTACACTACGCGAGAATGGCGCGCGCGCACTGGGTTTGGGTCGACGAGCGGACCCCGTTTTTATGACGGTCCGGATTAGCGTAAGGCCAGCGCTGAAGCGAGGCGCTCGAATTACTTAAGCGCTTCGTCTATAGATTGAGTGCGAGTGAGTGAGTGAGATTGCTATGTACATGTTGTGCGATGAAGTGCATGAAGAGAGGGAAAACGGGCGGCTTTTTTCAGCGATCGGCTACGAGGGTGGCTGCAGCGGAAGGAGTCGCGTTTTGGACACTGAGTTGTGCGCTTCGAGTGTATCGAACGCTGAATTTATGTTAAACGGAATCTAAGTTGCGTTTTCGTGCATGCGTATTAATATTTTAAATACTTGGCGAGCGCAGCCGCGCTATTTATATTTTGTACTATCACATAAGTCTAGAAAATATACTAAAATTCAATTCAATCTTGTTCAATTATTTCCTTACTTAATATTAATATTTTAAATTGTTTTAACGTGTGCAATATTTGATAGCAGTAGCTACAGAAACTATACGAGAGATAGTACGGCTGGGAAGGAAGTCGTAGACTAGAAACCATCATTTCAGAAACATCGCACTCCTTGTTACGCTTGACGTTAAGAATGCATTAAACTTGCCAGATGGCCAGACATCTTAGACGCGTTGAAGGATTTCAAAGTCTCGGAGTACCTCATGCGGGTGATACGGGATTATCTAAGGGACCGTATCCTCTGCTATGAAACAGAAGAAGGCCAACGCGAGAAGTATCTCTGAGCCGGCATGGCACAGGGGTCGATCTTTGGCCCTAATTTTTGGAACATCGCACGATATCGGGACCTGCAGTGCTCGCTATTGCGGGAATCATCGCGATAGACCTACACGCGACGGAGCTCAAGCGAATCTACACACGGAAGAAAACAGGAGCGAACAGAACAACAGTCCATTGAGAGGAACAGGAACGCACTATGGAAATGTAGCAATGATCCTGGTCAACCACAACCAAGGGTGAATAGACAGCAAGGCTGATAGACCAGCTGGCCCCTAGGATTAACAGAGACCATGGGGAGGTAAATTACTACCTGACCCAATTCCTGAGTGACCATGGGTACTTCTGCGCCTACCTCAATCGTATGGGGAAGATTGAGAGCCCGAGTTGCATCTTCTGTTCCGCTGGCTGCGACGATGCGTTTCATACGTTTTTCGGCTCGGCCAGACAATTCACGCCTGAGACCATCGTGGGTGAAATGATGTCCGCCGAGAATTAGTGACCCGCCACGGCAAAATTCGCCGAGACGGTCTTATGACAAAAGAAGCGGTACCTAGACCGGGTAATCGACGAAGGTATGAATGTAGCGTAGGCAGACGCTTCGACACCCCCTCATAACCCAGGGATGGCGGACGACCCCATAAAAATGGATGAATTGGGTGATGATGAGACATTCCCTTAATCGGGAGACCTACATTCTCATTTTATAAATGTCGCAGGGAGAGTTAGGGAAACTTCTCCTTTCCATACGGAGATGAAATGCACCGGTTCGAATACGTGTATAAATGCGACGGGTTAGTCATGATGGCCCCTCGGGGGATTTAAAATTATAAATTTTTAAATTTGTTTCAGGTCAAGGCAGCAGCAGTTGTCGAGTCGATACTAGAATGACACCACCCTGCGGTAATGTGATAAACGGTACCAGGGTGGATTCCTCCCGAAGAGAAAAGGGAGGTAGGTTTTAGTGGGTCGGTTTGCAATGCAACAACCGTGCAGTTTTCCCGCGTTTTTGTCTATTTTACTTTTCGTCATATATTATACACACGGCGGATGCATCCCCAACCAGCTCCACACTATCCGGCTGTGCGGACCCAGTCGATGCGCCTTAGATGGTATTTCCTACCCCCCTCGAAAGAAGAAGAAAAATATGATAAAATCATGGTTAATAGATTAATTAATGTGTATAATTTATTGAAAACGAAATAGGTTTGATATTTTTTCTTGAAACGTCTTATAATCTATCCCATCTGCTAACTCCCACAATGAATATTAATATATGGATGATGTTGAGGATATCGTACAATTTGATGTATCAGACATATTAGAACAATATAAACAATAATTTTTTACAACACGTGCTTGAAAAAGGCCGTTTTCCATGCCTGTAAAGCAAATGGAAAATTGAAAATTTCGAGCGTCTTCGAGTAGCGGGAGATAAACTACTTTTCACCACACTGCGCGTAAAGTGCTGACTGTACGCCCTCTCAACAGGCCGTACAGTACCGCATGGACTGCCTAGGGAATAAAGTGACTTGCGCATGCGCGATGCGCCTTTTTTCGCTCTCGACTGCGTCTCGAGCGGTAAAACAGCGCGTCGCGCGTACACAAGTCACTTTACTTCTAGGCAGAGCATGGGGTACTGTACGGCCTGCTGAGATGCGTACAGTCATTTCTTTACGGGGGTGTGGTGAAAAGTAGTATACGCACCTCTGGAGTACAGTAGGCAAGCATGCACTGTGTGAAATGCCGACCTCGCTTCGCTCGGTCGGCAACGTCACACAGTGCGTACATTGCCCACTTTACTCCCTTGATGCATAATGTACTATTTCACCACACTGCGCGTAAAGTGCTGACTGTACGCCCTCTCAGCAGGCCGTACAGTACCGCATGGACTGCCTAGGGAATAAAGTGACTTGCGCATGCGCGATGCGCCTTTTTCCGCTCTCGACTGCGTCTCGAGCGGTAAAACAGCGCGTCGCGCGTACACAAGTCACTTTACTTCTAGGCAGAGCATGGGGTACTGTACGGCCTGCTGAGATGCGTACAGTCATTTCTTTACGGGGGTGTGGTGAAAAGTAGTATACGCACCTCTGGAGTACAGTAGGCAAGCATGCACTGTGTGAAATGCCGACCTCGCTTCGCTCGGTCGGCAACGTCACACAGTGCGTACATTGCCCACTTTACTCCCTTGATGCATAATGTACTATTTCTGCTTCGGAGGAAGGAAAAGTAAAAAATCAATTTTTTGAAAATTATGAAAATTTTTGATAATTTGGAAAGTTATTGAAAATTTTGAAATCACATACAATTTATTATTTTTATTCTTATTGGTATGGTTGGCGACTAAAAATTCCCATTCCTCATCCGTCTTACATGCATAAAATAGTACCAATGCATGCACTAATTACAAAAAAATATGGTATGTAACAGGGAGAGAAAGAATTCTTCAGACTCGGATGATGGCGCTTCATCTGCCTCGACTTCCACTCGTGCTCATTCATCAACCTCCCTTAGAAAAAGTCAATTTTCCCCACGATGTACTATTCTGGTCTTTTTTAGATATAATTTGCAGGCTTCATTTTTTCCAAAAATTGCGTTGAAAGAGTCTAAATGTGCAAGTTTTTCTTATCTCCGGTATAGTTTGCAGAGACAAAATTTAAGTTATCTTATTTATAATAGTTACGTTGTTTTACAGTTTTTTGTAAAATATTATTATTTTCCGAACAATTATTAAAAAATATATAATTAGTTACAACAAATACATTATTTATTATCCTTTTTTCGTAAGCTTTTTCTTGTCTCTCGACTTGGCGTCAACAGTTTGGTCTTTTTGTAAAGATTCTATTGAAACTTATTAATTCAAATACAATATTACCAAACATGAGCTTACCAAACGTAGTTTCATTTTTAAACACATATAATCAGGCAACAATTTAACGCGCCATCTGCTTGACAGGCAAAATCTCAATATTTCTTAAACACCATTTGTTTAAAAATTATAAACGATATATGAGCCGTTCGCTCAAAGAACGACCTAAGTCGATTTAGGTCGTTTTTCTTCTAATTTGGTTCCAATACATAGATATTGATCCTAAAAGTGTATCTGTAAAGCAGTAGAAGGTTTTGAAGGATTGAAGGAACGTATTGTTGTTGTCTTTCTCTCTCACTCTCTCGTATATTAGAAGGTCATAGAAGACTAGCTACTTAGAAGTATGTTATTATTGGTATTCAAACCAAAAGCTATAGTCACTTACAAATAATGTAATAGAACCGGTGTAAGTTTTAAATATTTTAAAGATAACGCTACTATTTTGAGCAAATATTAATTGAGTCTGCAGCTTGTGTCACTAACGCTAAGAAGAAGGATCTTTCATTTTTTATTTGTTTACTTCAACCTACCAAACGAGAATTTTGCGAGCATACGTTGTCAGCAAAAAAAGTCAACAAAAATGATGCAAACAGTGACTCAAACTCAGAATTCGACAATATAAGCAATAACTAGTTCTTTTTTAAACTTGCAATCGCATTTTACATTTCATGTGTCATATTAGTATTTCTATTTTCTTATTATAAACTATTCAATAAATTACTTTAGAATTGTATATATATTTATTTATATTTCGTATATATTTTTTATACGTATACGTCTAGAATTAATTATTTGCTAATATAACTCTTCTAATCTGATATATGTACATTATAACTTGCATGTAAAAGTTACTTTTTTCTTCTATTATACCTCAAAATAACAAAAAATGTTTCATCTATTATTATTTACCAACTTATGTCTCGCATTTTAATGGTTATAAAATTTTGTTTACTAGTTCGCCGAAAAACGTCCTAAATAATTCGGCGTAAATAATATATGTACAAATTGTTTAAACATTTGTACTCAAGATTTTATGGTCTTAAATCATTACTGAATAGTATAGGGGAAGTCGTACAGCATGATAACTCATAGCTATTTTGGGTATAACTTTTAATTGACTCAGTGAATATTAAAATCCCAAAAAAGGATTTGTTCCTTGAGTAGTCCCCTCTCATGGAAAAAATTGGCTGGAGTTAATTCGAGCATAAGAATTAATTATCAATATAAATGTAAAAGTTATGATTTTGTGATTTCTAAAAAGTGTCGTCCAGTAAAACAAATCATCATTTTTATTCAGTTTTGAGGTCTGAATGCTTTATAAGGGTGCTCACAAAATTTTTACAAGTAATAGTACAGTATATTTATTTAAAATATAGCTTTACAGATATTTATAAATTGCTGCATAAACTACAATACTTCATATTTACTAAAATATATAGTCAAACTGTCGCAAACATCTCAACGTTGGGGACATACTTACAAAATTAAAACTGACGCGTTTTATCACTGCATTGATACTTGAATATACTATTTATTAATTGTATAGTTAATATTAGTTAAATAATGTCGTGATTTACAGTTTTAAAATTTTGATGGACGATTACTAAATTTCGAAAATGAACTTATTCCGTTGTAGTTC
The DNA here is from genome assembly GCA_949152435.1 of Gastracanthus pulcherrimus. NCBI lineage: Eukaryota > Metazoa > Arthropoda > Insecta > Hymenoptera > Pteromalidae > Gastracanthus > Gastracanthus pulcherrimus. Next base: position 152,923,266 of record OX424573.1, read on the forward strand.
TGAACGCTTTATATACATCGTTTGCTTTCATCAAATAGAAGTCCGTCACCTGTACTAGACATTAATAAAAAATGTATAAAATATAAAATTTATTGATGGCTCGATGTATTCATTGAGTCACTTGTATTGTGTAGATAAAAAATGTAGATTACTTTGTTAAAAACTGTTATATAATCTTTGAAAAATGTTTGAAAGTCAAATTATATGCTTTTCTCAGAATCACCCATGTAATCAGTACATATTTTTATCATACATTTATTAATTAATTTATGTTGAGTAACAAAAGTATATAATAACCTACTCATTATATTTATATTATGCAAAGCATAACAATTTCACTCTCATTTCAAAATAGTTATCGAGTATCTTACGCACGTCCATTGCCTCCGACTCTCTTCTCTCGCGCGTCGTCCAACATATTTACAGGCTCAGGGGTGAGCTGCATTTTTTAACGACGCGTAAATTTATCGACCAGTCTGCTCTCTCTATCTCTCTCTCCGAAACAACTCGCTCCAGTCTTAAACCAAAAACACCGCAAAAGACAAACAAGCAGTCGCATTTCCTGCGTCGCGTGATCTTTCCTATAAATAAGCCAAAAAACAGGATAAAAAGGAAGGAATAAACATTGTAAAACGCCGTGCGCACGGCTGGCCGAACGAGAGACCGCCCGTCCTTGAGTGAGCATGAGCTTGTGGGAAGGGGGCAGAGAGAGAGAGAGAGAGAGAGAGAGAGAGAGAGAGAGAGAGAGAGAGAGAGAGAGCTGCGCAGCCGATGGATGAAAAATATGGACTGCATAAAAGATTTGCGGAACACGATACGCAGAAGGAGAAGCAGCCGCGGCCGGGCGCGCTGGTTCTGCATCTCTCGACGCGATGCAGCGCGAGCGTGCAAGCGAGCCGAGCGACAAGTGCCAAGTACCTACGTACCTATATAGCCGTATAGTTACCGGCCGGGCAGCAGGCGCGTCGCTGCGAGAATGCGCGCGCGCGAGGGGGAGGATTTTTCTCGAGACTTCTCTCGCTATGCAGCCTCCCCGTAGTCCTTATCGTTCCTTTTCCTTCTTTCTTCCTCTTTCTGTTTCTTTTTCTCGCGCGCAACCTGCGCAGCTGCTGCTGCTGCACTTGCGTGTTTTCTCTGTCCATGCAGAGAGAGAGAGAGAGAGAGAGAGAGAGAGAGAGAGAGAGAGAGAGAGAGAGAGAGAGAGAGAGAGAGAGAGGGAGAGCGGCGATGTTCCAAGGGACCATCTCACGTGAGTTCTCTCTGCGCGCGGCATCAAGGACACCGACCGGCATTTTCTTCTTCTTCTTGGTCGTCGTCGTCGTCTTCTTCTTCTTGTACCTACCTATAGTCCTTTACCTTCACTCTCTTGTGTGCAGGAACTCATCGAACGGGATATATTCACGAGCGCGCCGACGAAGTGCTTCTCTCGCGAAGCGCTTCTTTGTTTCGATGCTGTTGCTGCTGCTGGGCTGCTGCTGCAGTGGAGCTTCCAGCGATGCGAAGAAAGAAGAGACCATGAGAAGCACGTCTGTTCGCAGTAGTTGAATGCAAGGATACGAGGGATTGAATCCGATGATTGTCTTTATTGACGGGCGGAAAATTAAGACTTTTATGTGTTCAAAAACATGGATATTTTAAATTTGAGATCTTGTTAAGATGCATTTATAGCTCGTCTAGATGATGATCTACTCTACGATCAAACCTTAACCGAAATATTTATGGGAACTGATATATGAAAAATAAATACTTTGCATAATAAAACGTATCTACTTAATAATTAAAGAAAATTAATTAGAAGTTTTAAGACAGTGGGATTTAAGTTATTTACAATAGTTTTCCATGATTTGTTAAATGAAATTAATATTGCATTGTAGATTGCCTAAGTGTGGACTAAATATTTGTATTACAGTTCAGAAAACCTTTAATTTCGGTATACAACATGATCATAAAATGACAATATAATTTTTTAATAACCATTTTATTTTCATCAATTTAAGTTATATTATATAATTATAATATAATTAAAATTATAATAATTATAATTTAAAACTTTGTTATGAAGATAGATACAAGATAGAAGGTATTTGAATTTAAAATTCTACGAACTTAACATTTTATGAGAATTGGGAATCCATCAAGAAACAAACTCACCACTCTCTAAAATCAATCCTTCAATGAATTATGCTGGTCACGTTTAGTATAAGTCAAAGGTTCAAATTAGTTATGGCGCAATCTATTTAACCGAACATTACAATTGATTGACGAAAGTTTTAGTTCTTGAAGAAAATGGAACCTTATGGATGCATTAGACAAACTTGTTGAAGATACTATACATTGTTTGATTTTCGATAATTAAAAGTTTTTAAACTTTTAAGTTTAGTACTTTTAAAGCTTTTGTTTCTAATTAATTTTGTTTATAGTGTAATGAGAACTTTAATTGTCATTATGACGCTCTGTTATATTGCAACAAGCCTTAAAAGTGAAACTTGGTTTTCCGGCATTACGTATTCTTCATCTTTACGCAAAGTGAATTTCAAGTTTATAGCGATCAATGATTTTCTCGCACGTGACTGACCAAACGTGCAAATAAAGTTTTCAATATCTGAAGATAAATTCTTATAATTTAATTAATTCTTATTAACTTTTTCTGAATGTTCCCTAAAATTAAATTATTATTCTATTAACATATTACAATAAGACAATATTTATATAAAGTTTTATTTAGTACAATAAATAGTATTTACAATCATTTTACATAAAATGTATAATCTAAAACCACCTAATAGGAATTAAATTAATATTACACAAAAATAAATAAATAGTATTTTTTATTATAAATTATGATTTTGTAGATTACTTTATATTGGTATAATCATATAAATAATTTACTTGTTATGTATACCTAAGGTAAAACAATTTTTCCTAATGTGCCCCTAAATAACAACTTATTCATAGGCGTAAGAATGCCAAGTCACCAAAAAGTCAACAAAAAGATGACTTAAGATGCAATTTTGTTTTTTACGCCTATGAAAAAGTTGTTATTTAAGGGGCACATTCGGAAAAATGGTTTTACCTTTGGGTGTACACTCAACGGACAAAATAACTTTAAATATGGCGGTGATTTTTTCGGTCGTTTTGCTCATACGCGTGAAGAGAGACTTTGAAAGGTTATGTATTAAGAGGTGCATAAATATTTTGTAATACCAGTTAACACAAAACGAAATCTATCTGCCACATTCAAAGTTATTTTGTCCGTTGAGTGTACACTTGACGGAAAAACAATCTGATTGAATTGGTTTGAATTTTTTTAACTTATTCGATCAGATTTTTGTTCCGTCGAGTGCATATAATATACACACGCAGAACTCTGCAACTTCATTTTTCTTGTTGTATAGGTCCTAAAATATACAAGAAAACTTTCCAACATGCGAAGAAGGCCTTCTTTCGTATATCAATTTTTCTTATGGGAATTTAACATGGGATCAGTGATGGACTAAAAACGATCATCATTGATATAACAATCACTTGGCTTCTAATTTGAAAGTTGTTCCGTAAAAAAAGATTAACAATATCAAAAGTTATGAACGATCAAAGAAAGTGAATAAACGCAAAAAAATAGTAAAAAATGAGTAATCATCGTTCATAACTTTTGATATTGTTAATCTTTTCTAACGCGACACGTCTAAAATTAAAAATTTTTCTCTACTATATTCTATTACATGAAATTATATTTTGCACCTTTTTCGTGTATTGGAAATTTTTCTCGTACTTTTAGGACCTTGTACTATAAGAAAAATTAAGTTGCAGAGTCGTGCCTCATCATTTATTTTTCGTTAGTTTTCGAACCACTTATCGGCCGATGTTTTGTAAAATTCCTCAGATACGCTATTCAAAATGTTCTGTTGTCGAAGTCAACGTTTCCTTGAACCTCTTAATTTACAGATACTAGTATAAGTTTCTCAGATTCCAAATTGCATTGTGTCTATACTTAATTATTCAGTATTTTTATTAATTATTTTTATTACAAAAACATCTCCTGGTTGGGGAATACTCTCGCTCTCTCTCTCTCTCTCTCTCTCTCTCTCTCTCTCTCTCGCTCATTCTTTTTCCCTTTCTTCTACATGACGTTTAATTATACAATAGACGCATTTAACTGATACAAGTGAAAAAAATCTGATAAAATTAATAATAGATAGACAATAAACAAATGATATTATGTGTATATTGTTGATTTAATTTTTAGCTACAATGAATGTTAATATTAATATATTTTAATTATAAAGTGTGTTGTTGATAAGTATTCTGCATTTATAATACATAACTATAACAAGTTTATGGATACAATAACGTGCTAATTATAGCATATACTTGAACACACCAGGGTCGATTCATCCTTAAGATGATGTAACGAAATGATGACTATCTAATAATCAACTATTGAAATTATAATTTCTACATAAATATAAAATAGTTTGATGTATTTGATGTAATTATTTAATACAATCACCTTAAATAAAAAAAATCGTTAAATTCTACAGCAGTGATAATCCATGAAAACAAATCAGATCTCAAGTTTTCAAAAATTTGAATATGACTTTTTACCTTATCGTTATGAGAACTCCATTTCACTTATCAAGTTCAAAATACTTCTCAGTCTATTAAAGCCAGACATCGATGCAATCGCAAGAATGTCCTAATGCAAAGGAGTACAAGCGCACGGAACTCCATGATAGGTGACACTGATTCATTATGTAAGAATCGCCTCGACATTGGAAGCTCGCCAAACTCATTGCCCATAAAGTAGCCACACTCCGGTGAAACGAAATTAAGATCGTATACGTCTGCGCCGTTTACGAAAGGCGCATGCGACGCATGTCCGAGACTGAGCATGTGCGTGAGCTCGCAATTGTCGCGTTTGATTTTCGCATCACGATCGAGAGCGATTTCGTCGCGCCGTACAGTCACAGTCCCCCCCGACGAGGATGTCGTGAGCCGTTGACACTTTGGAGAAAAGTTACAGGGCGTGGTTTCGCGGGAGGGTCATCGCCTAAAATGCAAGGACCACGCGCATGTACGTGCTGCGCCGTGACGATGATGACGATATGTTCCTGATGAAAGAAGCGACGACGACGGCGGCGGCGGCGGCGGCGGCGACGGTTACCCTGGTGGGGCATTGCAGCCCCGATTTTGGATTCTGGACTGTGGAGAGTGTCTAGAACGACTATAAAAACCGTGGGGTGCCTCGTTGGTTATCGCAGTTTTCTTTTGCTAACACAACAGCAACTCTTCAGCTCAACCTCAAGCAAAATGATGACCAAGTGCCTCGTGAGTTTTACTTTTATATATTATATATAAACAAGACAATAGGACTTTCAATCGTTTTAGCTAGTTTTTCAAAAAGTGTAATCAATTTGTAGAATATTATTCAATATTATTTAACATGTCTTTTATTGATTTTCTATTTGTTAGATTTCAAAAAATTAAAAATCAAATTGACGCAGAAATTAATTTTAATAATCTTTATTATAACTATATTGTCATTTTATGATTAGCTTAACTGTTGTCTTAATTATTCTTTGATTTGAATTTTTGATTAAAGCAAAACTTATAAATAGCCTTATATAATTATTTTAAATTGTTAATGAAAAAGCTGAAATTATTATATTTTTTAATTGCTATTCTTAAGTTGAGTATACTTATAAATTAATGGGTCAAATACAATAACAGGATCAACTCTTTTGTTTATAATTTTCATGTTAAATAACGAAGCTCGCAGATAAAGAACTGTAAATTAAAAAAATGTGTGATAAGGCAAGTTTAATAAAACTATATTTTTTTATTTCTTTATGACTTTATCCAAACAATTATATTCGACATAAGTGTTAGTCTCCAGCCCTTCAAATATCATGCATTGTCTTTAAAAGTTGAACGAAGAAAAGTAATTGAGAACAATTGAGCTTCCGTACAACATAATCACATTGCAAAGAGGCTACGACCCATATACGAAACAATGCCATTCGCACTCTCGATTGAACTTTCACCAATCGCGCACCTCGTTGACTCTCGCTTTCCTTCGCACTTTCTCTGTCTACCTACTTGCTCAAGCGCTCCCTTTCTCTCTTGTTCGCAGATCGTCCTCGTCGCTCTGGTGGCCGCCTGCTCGGCCGGTATCGTCGGGCCCGTGGCGGTGCCTGCAGCACTGACCGTCGGTACCTACGCCACCAGCTACAACGCCCACTCCATCAACCACGCGATCGCCGCACCGTACGTGGCGCCCGCTGCCGTTGCCGCGGCACCCCTCACGGCCGCCTACCCCGCTGCCTACCCGGCCCTGAGCGCGTACAGCGCGTACAGCGCGTACCCCTACAGTGCCTATCCCTACGCCGCTGCCTCTCCCTACATCGCTCTCCGCTAATTAGTAATTACCAGCACTGCAACGATGACATCTTATTTCTAGTTTAATTAAGGAATCCGCTCTCTGTGAAGACGCAAGGAGATACATCGTCGATTGTGCGTAACAAGAGTTCGGTGCGGGTTGGCGTTCACTGTAAGATAAATAAGCGTGGACGGAGACAGTTCGGTGATGCAGGTGCAACAGGTTTCGTGGATCGGTTGGCAACTGCAGGGAACTGGCTTGGTGACTCGCGGTTACTGCGTTACCGATCTCTGATCATGCGAGCAGGCTCGGCAATGGTGCAGCGCGATCGAGTGAAGACCGGCTACTGGACGATGGCTACGGACGACGACACTCTGGTTCTTCACATACACCTTTTCAATGCTGAAGTATATTACTCATAGATTCTGCGATCAAATTGAAAATTTTACACATTTTTGCTTTTTTTTTGTTTTGGTTCACGAATAAAATGTTTTTGTTGACTACCTAATTATTGTGTTTTCTTATGTATATTATTACCTTCAGAGAGTACCTATTTACAAAGAAGTATTATATGCTCGTATCATGTGTTCGTATTACGTTCATATGTTTTTATTCTTATTTTTATTTTTATTTTTATTTTTCATATATTTTTATATCTATTTTTATTTTTCATATATTTTTATATCTATTTTTATTTTTCATATATTTTTTATTGATGTGTAGTATTGATTTGTTGATAAAAATACTTGACACAATAATGGCAATCAAAGTTATAACGAAATCATATTCCGTTAGTTGTTGATTTTGAACAGAAAATAAGTAAAAGGTTATTATAAAAGTCGGGATCACTTTCGCCGTCTGCATAAGACGTATACAAAGTAATTCATATATTGTACGTATAAAAAAAATTTTAGTTAAAAACGTATTAAAAATATATTTGAGTTATATCTACAAAGATATATCTATATAGTTAAAAATTTATCAAACATATATTAGAGATATAATCAAAAGAATAATTTACTTATTTTAGGAGTAAAATATATTTAATAATATAAATTTAGCATTACATAACGCATCAATAGTATACCGGTTTTATCATACACGTCTCATTCTACTTAAGGTGATGCTAAAGCCACCTATCACCGACAAATACGAGGATCCACTTTTCTCATTTCATTTTCAATTTTGAGTAAATATCTCTATGGAAAGTTGTTGTTTCAATCAAAAAGAACAATTTTTCGTAGAGATATTTTCTTAAAATTCAAAAATGAATAAAAATAGTGGTTCCCCGTATTTATCAGTAACACAGGGTTTAACATCGCCTTAGAGAGGGTCTTTCGCTAGATATAGGGCATAAAACAAAAAAATATATGATAGTTTATAAAGGTCCTACGATAAAAATAATAAAATGTACTTAATAATAGTCCATTAGTACATGAAAAAAAATTTTCCAAAAAAATCGTGACGTCACAAGTGTAAATATTGTCAATTTAAAAAATATTTAGTTAAACCCCAATTTCTTTATTATTTCTTAACCAATTTAATGTTTCGGGACTTATTATTTTCCTTGAACATTTCTCTACAAAGTTAATGGAATAAATTTTGTAAAATAATATATCTGTGATTAAAGAAAGAAAATTGTTTATAAAATTTGACGCGATTACTTATAAATAATTATCTTTCTCTTATTGCAGATATATTATTTTATAATTTTCTTTCATCAACTTTGTAGATAAATGCTTAAGGAAAAACATAAGCCCCGAATCATTCAAATTAGTTAAAAAATAAAATAAAAATTGGGGTTTAACCAAATATTTTTTAAATTTACAATATTTACACTTGTGACGTCACGATCTTTTTTTTACAATTTTTTTTCATGTAGTTATGGACTATTATTAAGTACATTTCATTAGTGTTATCATAGGACCTTTATAAACTCTCATATAATTATTTGTTTTATGCCCTATATCTAGCGAAAGGCCCTCCTTAATGTTATTTCAATAGGCTGTATCTGAAGATATCTGAAATAATGTTTTTTTTGAATTATTTTGATTATACATAGTAAGATGTAAATTTGCATGAAAAATACCTGCCAAATAAAAAGTTCTAAAGTTACGTACACTTGACATAAAATTCTTCTGTTAAAAACGTTTTTGAATTTTTTTGAAATCCTCTAATAATATTAGCATAAACGAATATTCTATCCAATGAACTTAGAGTATTTTCAAAAAATTTAAACTGTTCTTGGCAGAAGTATTTAACGTCGAGTTTGCAATGTACTATCTAGATATTTTCACGTCTGACGTCATTTTTGTTGTATTCCCAGCTTTCTCGATATTTTATTGGCTAATGAGAGCTGGTAACCTGGCAATGAGTTGTTGTATTGCCCCCAGTTTTCTCGTCATCTGATTGGTTTGACGTCGGACGAGAAAAAGCCTAATACATTAGAAAAATAAAGAATACTATTATTCTTTTGTTATTATCTTGTCAGTTTTCACAGATATGATTTTATATATATATACGAATGTTAACCTTACTAAAAGTAGGCAGGTAATAATTAATGTTCACGCAGTACTACGTGATTATTATATGCTTAATCTGATGGATGTAATGAGACTTATTATTACGATGCAAAAGACTTTATCATAATCTTTTAATTAAGAATGATTCACTTAGTTTAATATTATTATTCTAGTTATGGTTGAATATATATATATATATATATATATATATATATATATATATATATATATATATATATAAATATATGTATATGTATATACATATACATATATATATAGGTGTGTATATATATAGATATTCACACACCTGAGTTGAAAGTAAAAATGACTTAAAAAATTTCGTGATTGGTAGAATTCAACGTAATTAAAACATGTTTGAAAAACGCTAAATTTGTATTTTAATATGTTGAGATGAAAACTAGCTTTTTCCTAAATCTATGACAGGGCATTTTTACTACACACTGAGCACACACCTTTGTTGCCATAACTTTTTTAGCGTTTAAAATTTTGAGTCGAAACTTCGGCAGATAACAGTATTAAGTTATCCAAACATATTAGACTTTTTTTGACAACAGAGTTTTGCGAACTGGATTTGCTTTGTCCTTGTTTAACCTATTACAAACGTATACATCTATCTCTGTCATCCAAACCCAGTTTCATGGACCCGTGGTATCGGACAAACTCCAATTGGTTATCTATAAAGAACTGTGCCACTTATAATTACAAATGAGGGTGCTGGAATCGGTGTTCTGAACTGGTAAATATTATTTTATGGTGTCTAATATTCTATTTAAATTTAAAAATATAATATTTTTTTTTTTTTTTTAACGTCGCCATGTTTATGCTCCCATGTGGTGCTAATCGACGACGGGGGTCTGCGGTGTGTTTGTAAACAAAGCACATGTAATTTTTACAGAGGTGCTTGTATCAATCGGCAGAGACTAGGATTCGAACCCGGGTCACCGGCGTGGGAATCCGACACTCTACCGACTGAGCCGCCGCAGGCCCCTAAAAATATAATATAATTAATATACTTTTAAAATAGAAAATTTTATACCTACTTATAGTTATTCATTCTTAAAATAATACATTAAGAACTATAACAAAGAAAAATATTTTAAATGTTTATTTTCAATTTTTACGTTTAGATTTATTAGCGTTTTATAAAAATGAATTACGTTGAAATATTATTATTTCCCATCGCTGTATAGGTATGGAAAGTCATGTAAAGTAAGTGCACTGCTCATATTTACAAAAAAAATTTTTTTTTCAAAAATTAAAAATTCTAGATATTTGTTAATATATACCCAGATTTATACTAATATATATATATATATATTTATCTCATATTTAATAGTTTTCATAAATATGCAATACTCATGAACAATAATGTCATTATTAGCAAAACGTACACGATTAAAAATAAATTTGTAATATGTTTTTTTCGCTTGTTAAAATTTGTTTGTTACTTTTAACGTACATTTATTTCTAAAAGTAAAAAACTCAAATATGTTAAATCAGATTAGTGATACTGCTACCATTTACAAACAACTATATGTTACTACAAAATTTTCGCATAAAATACTCTCTCCACATTCAGCGCGGTACCATTTGTTAGGCGCATGAAATGTGTGAAATTACAAACATTGTTTGTTACCTACTTGTCTGCAAGAAATTAACAAACATAATATTAAGATTAAATTTTATAAAAAGTTGTATAAAAGAATTGGCCGATATTGTCATTTATACAAATGTTTAGTGCCATTAAATATAAAGTAATTGACACACCATTCAAGTTTTTTTAGAGAAAGTTGAAATATAAAACATTTTAAGTACGAGTAATTAACTACCTTCTTGAATTAGTCGAACCTATTTCTCAATTCAAGTTTAAACGCTATATAATATGTTCATTGAGAATTCTAATGGTGAGATCTTATACCAGTTTAAGAGTAACCGCTTCTTTTGCGTAAAGAATGTAAGTGTGAAATTTTCGTTCTCAATAAAATGATCGAATTTCCGACAATTTGCATATACAAGGCATACATTGAATATCTGTCAAATGTTTCAAAATAAGCATCTTTCAAAAATTTTTATCTGATTTGAGAAAGATTAAGTTTTGAAAGTAAATCTCTTTAAATTATGGATTTAAATTCATAATCAATGATACATTTTTGTCATGCGCATACGTAATATTTTTATGAAACGCATTGGAGTTACAAACCTGTTAATTTTCATATGGCAAAAGTCATTCTTTCATTGACATAAGAGCGCCTTCACCTTGCTTCACTCATCAGTCACTCGATACACATTTATATTATTTCGGCACAGACATCAATACCTACTCAAAAGACCGAGACGTCGTTGACTCTTATACAAATAGTCGATGGACAATGGGAATTGTTTGTTTGACCTGCTTTACGTTTCGAGCAAAGATACTGATTTTAATGCTACTCGAGTGAATATGTTAGCTAACACACGGCGATGCACGTACGAAACGTTACCCTATTTCTTAAGAACCAGCGCAGGTATGCTGACGGTTGCATAACTCATTTTCAAGCATTTCTTTCGTTTATTTGAATAACACGAGATGGAAAAAGTCGGATGCTTAATTAAAGCTGAATATTATTTGTGATCGATTGATGATGCCATTTGCAAGATGTATGTTAACTTTTTATCGATACTGCAGCATTGTATTATTACGCATCTAAATTGATAGGATGATAAGTGATCATCGTAAAAACGTAAACTATTTAATTGTGAGTTATGTTCAAATAAAAACCTGCTAAACTATTATCTTTTATTAAACACAAGGTAGAATATTTTTTAAAACTTTATAAACAGCAGGATAGGCAGTTAATTTTTGCAACAGTTGTTTACTATTTACGAAATATATAATTTTTTCATATAATATTACACAATTACATTTATTTTATGACTCTTACAAAATTGAGTTTAATTATTGATTTCAATAATAAAAGTTATCAAGTCATACCTGCGATTAAAATATAGATATCAAAGTATTGTACCGATAATGAAAAGGATATTGGAAATTTAATATATAACTTCCATTGCTGCTTTCATTATAATATAAATTAGATTTTTAAATTCTCATTATAATAATAAATTGGCTCTGTAATCATAGAACAAAATAATACTATGTTTAGACTTTAATAAAAATAATAAGTCAGCCAGATTTTTCTCGAAAGTATAGACTATAAAGTTCATTTTGAGAATGAAATAATCCAAATATTAACGTATTGGTCCTATATGAATTGGGTTTTCAGAAATTAATTGTAACGTCCAATTTTAATGTACATAAGGTTTAATCAATGTTGTTAACATAATAAGAGAATTCTTATCTTATTACATGTATTTCTGAGAAAAATATATTGTGTTTTTGAATCCTAGATGTCAGATTGAATATGAATCTTGCAATGAATATGAAAGTAGAATAAGAAACTTAACCCTAGAAACTTCATATTCTTTTCTTATCAGTTCTTTTGAATGCTACCAGGAACAAGAAATCTAAATCTCATTGATTATTTTACTTTCTCATAGAGGAAGCTTTTTATTTAGCCTTACAAATAAATTGCACTTATAAATTCGTATTCTTTATTCCATTTACGCGTTTAAAAATTATTTCTCTCAGACGAATTTGATTATAGTGAAAATTCCTCTAATAAAAACTCATTATAATAAATAAATAATATACATACATATATTTTACGTAACATAAAACATTTTTTACAACATACAGAAAAACTTTCACATCATATAATAAAATTTTCAAATAAATGACACCGACGCGGTGCAACGTATCTGTGCAAAACGCACACACTACGTTTTCACGCTCAACAGCAGTGGAGCAGCAGCATCCGAACTCGGTCCAGGCATCATCATCATTACCATCCCAAGACACAGATGCTCAGTCAATCGAGACGCGCGGCTCTCGCGTCCGCGGTCTCTAGATGCGCGAGGCCTCGCATCATAATCCATGAAACCGGCATTTAACACCTCCATCGATCACATACATAAAAATACGCAAGCTACTGATCCCTATGCATATAAACGAGGTATACAAAAACCCGAGTAATATCCTCGATATCGCAAGTCATGCGTCGTATGTATAACACACAACTGCAGCAGAGGTTCGAAGAAAAAAAACGAAAGCGCGCTTGCGACGGAACACAATATACGCGAAGTGCGAGCTACTGCGTATATAGATATAATATGTAACTGCGGTAGAAAAACGCGCCGGGAACGCCCTTGCTGGCGTGCACATAGCGGCTGATCGCCAAGCGCGCGAGGAAGAAGAAAAAAAGAGGCACGTGGGCTGCGTAACGCGTCGCTCGCGTATTATACCTTAACCCACTTCGCAGTGAACTTCCGTTCGCGAGGTATATACGAGCCCGCGCGCACTGGGAGAAGACGGTGCAGCGCCTAGAAAACGCGCCCGAGAACGAGTCTCGTTTTCTCGCGTCTATATACTTGCACGCGTGCGGCCTTCGTTGCGAGCCCTCCAGGTTTTATTATTATGAGCATCGGCTTGATTCTGTACGCGCTTTTTCTATGTAATTTTTGCATAGTTAGACGCGCTGCCGATGCACGCCGCGGCGCCTATGAGAGAGGGATGAGACTTTGTATACAATGCGCGCAAATATAAGGATTCTATAGGCTGGTGTGCTTACATGAGGTCAATCTTCCAATGAAAAAGAATGAATCTTATGTAAGTTTGCTTTTTAATCATTTCTTTTTATTAAGAGGCAAGTGCTTATTATGAAGATTATACCCATGATTGTTGCGGTGGAGTACTAAAATTAAAATTACTCGTCATTTGCATGTATGTACTGCATATCTTGTTTTAATTTTTTGTAGGATATACATAAGTTTAATAGTCCTGTAGGTTCTACTGCACTTTTAATACTTATTCAAAACTGGCATAAAATTTTCGTTAAAAAATTATTATAAATTATTGAAAATAAATGAATACAGAAAATTTTTAATATTAATACGTACAAATATCACCTAGTATTTTTATGAAGTTTTAAAATTTTTTAGATTACTTTTTTTGCATTCAATATATTGAAATATCATCAATTTATATTGAAACATAATTTATATGAATATTATTACTTTTCGTGAGGAATTTTTAAAAATAGTTAATTTTCTTCGAAACAATGATCGGCGTGCTAGTTTTTGTAAGTGGTATCGATTTATCCTCAATAATTTGATTATTTACTGTGTATTAATATCAAAAGTCATTGTTTTAATAAAAAATACATTAATTATATCATTGAAATACTGAATTTAACTACTAAATTTTTTATTTTAATCTATCTTTATTATAACCGAATACAAGAAAAAGAATTCGTATACAAAGACAGTGCAAATCTGTGTCATAGAATGTCTAGTTGCGAAAATTGAAAAATTCGAATGGCAGTTGTTGTTCAATGTTCACTTGTCATTTATCAGCTGTCACCAAGGAAACGAGAAAAAAAACAACGGTCAAAGCGCTGAAGATCGTCAGCGAGACGTTCCGGTGCACGAGCCGCTTTGCCTCTAGTAAAGCTTTGGTGTGAGGCAGCCAGGACAAGGACTCCAGGAAACATATTTTTGATTTCTTCCGAGAGCACTAAAGCCAACGGGAAATTATGAGGGAGATCGTCCACCTCCAGGCCGGACAGTGCGGCAATCAAATTGGAGCAAAGGTTAGTAACTTTTTTATTCGGCTTGGACGAACTTTTTATCTTTTCGATTGCCCTGCTTGATACAGAATTTGAAAAGTATTTCAAACTCTATTTTAAATCATAATACTAGTCAAAAAAGAATAAAAGATTTATTTTGGAAAAGAATAATGCATTAGGCGCCTTAAACTTATTATATTTAATATGCTGTAATCTACATACGAGTTGCCTTTGAAAATTAAATTGATCCACGGGATTGCCTATAAAAATAGTGTTCTTTTAAATTTCTATCTTTTTGCATAGCCAACCAATTCATCCAATCAAACTTTCAAGCCATCGACGCGTTACGACGCAAGCAAAATATTCACAAGAGCGTGAAAAAGTATTCAAATAGCGCTTTCGAAAAAGCGCGCAAGAAAGTGTGCAGAGTCTTAAAAGCTCCTTTTGCCACTCGAAACAGTTCTGGGAAGTGATATCGGACGAGCACGGCATCGATCCGACCGGCGCCTACCACGGCGACTCGGACCTCCAGCTCGAGCGCATAAACGTGTACTACAATGAGGCGACGGGCGGCAAGTACGTGCCGAGGGCGATCCTGGTGGACCTCGAGCCCGGCACCATGGACGCCGTGCGCAGTGGGCCCTTCGGCCAGATCTTCCGGCCGGACAACTTCGTGTTCGGCCAGAGCGGCGCCGGCAACAACTGGGCCAAGGGCCACTACACCGAGGGCGCCGAACTCGTCGACTCCGTGCTGGACGTCGTGCGCAAGGAGGCCGAGAGCTGCGATTGTCTGCAGGTGTGTTTTAGAGGGGGCTTTGTGATTTTGGGTATGGTTTTTTTTTATTTTCTATCACCTCATATGTAAGCAAAAAAGTTTACTTTATCTTTATTTATCAGTCTCTGATAACTCTAAATCTACTCCGAGCTCAATAATGCTTACATAAAAATTTAATTTAATACATTTCTGTAAATATAGAAAATATAACTTAATCTCGCGGTCAATTTTTATTTTATTAAAAAGCAATAAATATAAGATGGTTTTCAAATAAATTTTAACCTATACTTTTACGGGAAATGTTGTTGGAAAAGCTATTATCTTGCTTAATATATATCTTCGAACTTTGAATACAATTATCAAATCGAAGTATTTCTATCTTTAATTTTTCTAAAACAAAACTTTTTTAAATCTGATGATATTACGAATAAAGTCATTAAAATACTTATGGAAAAAGATGTAAAAAGTATTATATCTGCAATTTCATTTGCAATAAAAAAAATTTTTGATTATATAAAAAGAATTAAATATATCTGTTGCTAAAAACAGTACTAGGTATTCTGGTTCAATTGATATAATAGAAAAAGGATGTTTACTATTTTCTTAACTAAACATGAAAAGTTATTATCAACTAATTCTTAAAATATTTCTGCTTTAAAAATATTATGCAAATGCCAAAGTCAATTAAAAATGCAAATTTCCTGCCTCACGCTTCACCAACTGAACGATGAAAGATTATCGTTTTAATAAACAGTTTTCAATTCAACAGTTCACACATTTTAATAAATATACAGACTAAATTATGTAAAATCAAAACGTCAATGCCTTTTCTTGTATAATACACCATTCTACAAAGTCTTAATCAAATATTTCAATTTTTTACAAATGTCATTCAAATTAAATCTTCAGGATGAATTCTATAGACATTGTTTGAATAAAATTCATTGAAATATTGAAGTATGTATTCAAAGTTCGTATAATGGTAAATTATAACATAAGAAAGGTAAATGACATCCTAGTTTGGAATACTCGGACTACATGTTTAATTACGATTAATCATTGATTTTAATTTAAAATTGGCTGACATCTCAATAAGTTTATATAAAAAATTATCACGACACAACAAAATCATAATAAATACAATCATTTACAACCTTATTGCAACAAAGTAGCATCAAAATTCTTCCTCAAACTAATAAAAAAATATATATATATACCTTTCACAGGGCTTCCAGCTAACGCACTCGCTGGGCGGTGGCACGGGCGCCGGCATGGGCACCCTCCTCATCTCCAAGATCCGCGAGGAGTACCCGGATCGCATAATGATGACCTTCAGCGTGGTGCCGTCGCCCAAGGTCTCGGACACCGTGGTCGAGCCATACAACTGCACGCTCTCGGTGCACCAGCTCGTCGAGAACACCGACGAGTCCTACTGCATCGACAACGAGGCCCTCTACGACATCTGCTTCAGGACCCTCAAGCTCACCACGCCCACCTACGGCGACTTGAATCACCTGGTGTGCGCGACCCTCAGCGGCGTCACCACCTGTCTGCGCTTCCCCGGCCAGCTCAACGCCGATCTCAGGAAGCTCGCCGTCAACATGGTGCCCTTCCCCAGGCTGCACTTCTTCATACCGGGCTTCGCGCCGCTCACCTCGAGGTCACAAACACACACTCTCTCTCTCTCTCTCTCTCTCTCTTGCTCGCCGAGACCTTGTCTTTTTCTGAGCGCTCGGTGCTTGTTTATTTTTCGCTTTTTTGCTTTTCGCTCTCTTTTAGCGTGTAGTAAGTACGAGACGATAACCACGCGCGTCCTTTATTCTTGCTACAGCCTTTCTTAGATGGCGCGAGGGCTTTTATCGCGACGACAATGGCTCATTGTGCTGGCTTTATGGCGCTTCGTGCAGCGCGCGAATGCCGACGAGCGATATCGACGTCTGTCGAATATTCGACATTATTTTACTTGTCACTATTTAAATTTAGTGTCGGAATTTTTTGTAAATAAACGGAAAGTTCGGAAGTCTTTTAATTGGCAGTGGGATCGGTAAATCATAGTAACAAGGATACGCATGACGCATATATGCACTTTGAGAATCGTTCGCGTCATTGACTTATTTTAATTGAAGTTTTAATTTTGTCGTAGCGTTAACATTTAATTGACACCTGTAATTGACACGAATCGATATAGATATTATTAATATACTAAAAATTGTGAGACTTTTAAATACAATCAGAACACATACGATCTTGCATACATTACGTCAAATATGCAAGTTCACTGAACTTGAATAATGCAGTGCTCAATAATGCACATTAATATTGACAACAATAAATATAAAAAAATTATATCTAAACGATCTAAACAATTAAAGAAGTTGACAATTTAATATTCAAAATTTCAGACTGATAGATCTTATTGACTAAAGAATTATTAATTGGTTCTAATTAAATACATAGTTTGAATTATACAAAATCAAGATGTCATTATTTTTTCTTATTATGTATATTCATCTACGATTATGTAGAATGATTGAAACGAATATCTCAATATATCGACTAAAAACTTTGTATAATTATACATTATTATAGTAAGATAGGGCAATTACATATTGGATTAATTTAATTTGGCCTATATATTTATTTATAAATATAATTAGTTACATTTTTATAGGTAAGATTGGAAGTAAGACATTTGAATTTTTGATAAACTTTGACACCTTCTTAATTTAAAAAAAAAGCTTACAAAAAAAATTACGAGTTAAAACATTTTTAATACACAGAATTAAAAATATTGCACACAACCCAACAACTTAGAAAAATGACGGAACCAAAAATGTGACCGACTTTCGTAAACGCTAATTGCAGGGGCTCGCAGCAGTACAGATCGCTGACTGTGCCGGAGCTCACCCAGCAGATGTTCGACGCGAAGAACATGATGGCCGCGTGCGACCCGAGGAACGGGCGCTACCTGACGGTGGCGGCCGTGTTCCGCGGCCGCATGTCCATGAAGGAGGTGGACGAGCAGATGCTGAACATCCAGAACAAGAACAGCAGCTACTTCGTCGAGTGGATACCGAGCAACGTGAAGACGGCCGTCTGCGACATACCACCGCGAGGACTGAAGATGTCCGCGACGTTCATCGGCAACTCCACCGCCATACAGGAGCTCTTCAAGCGCGTCTCCGAGCAGTTCACCGCCATGTTCAGACGGAAGGCCTTCCTGCATTGGTACACCGGCGAAGGTAATGGAGCTTGCTTCAACATTTAAGTAACATGTTATATTTAAAGAAATAAAAACGATTTTACATAGGTACCTTCAAGTTATATTAACTGTATGCAATACTTTTAAAAAGTCAGTTTTTTAATTATAATTGATAACATTTATTTTAGAGTGCAAAGCATTTTTTTCAAAGTTAAGTAGAATCGGTATTAAAAACAGTTTCATTGTTTTTGAAATTCGTAATGAGAATCCAAAATTTTCGAATGTACTACAATCACTACAAAAATGAAATTGTAAGATGTTAAAACCCCCTGTTACCGAAAAAAAATGGGTCCTCGAATTGTCGGTGACGTGTGGGTTTAGTAATTTGTAATGTATTACAAATTCAAAATAAATTCAATATCATACAATTCCCCTTCAGAATATATATAAAGTTTTTAATTGTTTATGTGATTGTTACATTATTAAAAAACTAACGTATTTTCTTGGATTTATAGGAATGGATGAAATGGAATTCACCGAAGCCGAAAGCAATATGAATGACTTGGTTAGTGAATACCAACAGTATCAAGAAGCTTCCGCCGAAGAAGATGGAGAATTCGACGAGGACGAAGGCGAAAATGAGGGAAATTAAAGTAAAGTTTTCAGTTTGCGTATTGTCTTAATAATAATGATCAGTTAATCTTTTCAAATGGCAGTGCGCTAACAGTAGCTTTATATTAGAATCTCAAGAGTCTTCATATATTTTATAAAAAAAATTGCACAATTGTTTTGTCCTACATTTTTTATATATATCTTTATCACCGAAAATCTGTAGTTGTCTCGTCAACTAGCGCTTGTCTCACGTTACTGTTGTCTTTGTTACGGTCTCGTATTTTTAGTAAGTAGATTGGATTGTAAATCTAAATATATAAAGTTTATAAGTAATAAATTGGTGAAAATGGGTTAATTCTTTAGAAGCAAAGTCTTCTTGCTTTATTTTATTTTATTTAATTTACATTGAATAATACATTTGATACTTAATTTACAGTGCGAACGTGCATTTACATCATCATTAAATGTTTCACAAATGAATCAAAATTATTATTCAACATATTTTTATTGCGTACAATGTAGCTCGCGCGCTTTTTATGCGATTCAAATGCATCATAATGAATTCTTCTGAATTGTTATAGCATCTTACACAAGCGACGTGCAGTGTTTCATCTTAACAAGATCGCATTTTATGCGCACAAAAAAGAAATTATCCAATAAAACTCTAACATGACGATAAAAACTACTATAATTTGTCTGCCTATGAATACCCTATATTAAATTATTTACAACCAAAAAAAGACTTATTATTTAAAATAAAAAAATAAAAATTTAGAGGCTATAAACATTATAGTATGTAAACCTATTATTAAAAATAATCTGTACCTGTCGTATGGAAGTATCAACTCAGTAACACTAACATCTATAACGCTTCGTTACACAATTAAATTCAAATGCCCAATCAATATCCCTTCGAAACTTTCTAATATCATTATTGCACATTTTTATAATTTTACGATAAAAATTCATGTTCAACAAGTGAAATGAAAAGAAAATGAATCAAAGCAGAATTGTCCTTAACAAACTAATGTAATGCAATCCCAAAAGACAATCGCAGATTCGGCAGACAAAACCAATCGCTCCATTCAAGTAAACGTCAACTAGATTGCCAATACGGCCTTATTCCATCTCGGCAGTTAGAATCAAAGAGGGTATATAAGTACGAGCATTGTCGATTAGAAGCTGTCGTCCAGCGGCTGTTAGAGCACTCCATACACCGCGCCTATGTACTTACCGCTTGATTATAGAGCAGGTGCCCGCGCGTGCGATAATCGCGAGCGCTTCGCATAGCCATTTCCATAAAGGCGTCCGATGTAACAAGCTCGCTGTACTTACTCTCTCGGGCTGTGCTGGCCCTCGCGATCCGCCGTGACGCAGCGAGCAGCTTCGCGACAATGGGTTATGGCACAGTGGCTGCCTATACCTACCTAAGTCACTGAGTCATATTTTTCGCGCGCGCGAGGGCAAGCGATGCATTCATTCCCCGTAGGAATATGCCTCTAACTCCCATCTTGCGCAACTCGCGCGGCAGACTTCGCGCGAGAGTCGCAGTCCTCGACGCGCTAAAGTTTACCACCGGACAACCGCCTGCGTGTGTGGGTATCTGCTCACTTTGTGCGTCATGTAGCCTGGTTATCTTTCTTTACGCCTCGTTGTCGACCGTATGACGGGGTACAGAGACCCGACTATAAACAATGATTTTGCGAGTATATATGCGTTGCGACACGTATGGGACGTATACTTACGAGCTATCGCGGTGCGCTCTGACGTATTCGTCGCTGCATTTATGAACCTGAAAAAAGAGGTTCGGGCCCCGATGCCTCTGGCTGTTTATTTAATTATACAGTGCACTCGTCCATCGATCAATGGATATATTTTTTTTAATTTATTGGATAACTTGGATATAACAATTAATTTATTCTATTGTGAAAATTTAATATATTTTACTTATAAAATAAACATAAAATAAGATGAAAATTCTGTACTCAATTCATTATATTTATGAATTCATTTGAGAGTATAATATTATTAAAATATATAATATCTAATTATTTATAGAAATATGAATTTTAGTACAATATTTTTATTTATAGAATCTGGGTTTAAAATTTGATATTTCTCAGATTTTAATCATCAAATTGTAATAATGTGCAAAAATAAAATAATAATCCGGCTCATTTACATTTGTACATTGTAATAAATATCAGGATGCAACATATATTTTAATTAAAACTTAGTAGCATTTTTTATCACGTACACTTACATTTAATTGTCATATTATAATTATTGCAATATAATTATAATATTTTGCAATCATTCATAGTATACATTAAAATAAAGAATATCTTTGGCTGAGATCCTTCGTTATAATTGAAAATGCTTATCATTAGTAATATAAATTAAAAAGTTATCATTTGTAATATAAATTTAAAAGTCAAATGCGACGATCGTTATTTACCGGCAATATTTAGCGCCATACTTTACCATGTAATTTTATTAACCGAACAAAAATAGCTCGCAAGTGGTCAAAATTATCGGAATGAAGAGGTTATAAATATATTTTTAGTGATTAAACGAAACACTTCAAGGTCTCAGGCTATTTTCAATAACACAGGATATTGGTACATATACACGTATACGTTACTCGGCCACGTGTTTTCTTGGGTCAGGGAATAATTTATATTTTGACATATTTGAGGGAAAAAAAGTCTTTTCTAATTGTTGAATAAATAAATTACATGAAATCATAAAAGTAGAACTAGCACATATAAATCATCAGCATTTGTAATTAAAATGTCAAGTAAAATATCTCATTTATTTACAGTCATACTGGATATAGACATTTAAGCCAATACAAAATCAATATAAAAATTATTCATAGTAGCATAAATTAATATTCTGAAAATGTTTTCAAAAATATTACCAACATGTAAGAAAAAACAATTTATAACTAAATATTTTTTTTCAACGGAACATGCCATATACGTGTGCTTTTTTCATTTGCAATTAATTTTTTTTTCAAATTAATAAAAATAAAAAATAATATATAGTTCTAACATTTCTAAAATTAAAAAGAAATTTCCAATGAAATACTTGAAAATACTGATCTTATCTTTCGATTATTATTTATTATCTTTATTTCTATCTACATGGATTTAAAATATTCAATCTTAAATTACTATAGAAGCCACTATTAATTTCAAACGCTTTTTTTATATGACGACAGAATTATTAGTATAGATTCTTTTTATCAATTAAAAAAAAACATTTCATGGTGCTTATTATTATATATTTTTATCAGTAGTATACATCGAGATAAAATCATCAAAGTGTTATAATAACCAGCCACTGTTTTTACGCTTCTTGACCCGCTGATCTAGCGAGGAATCCTGGTGTCCTTACTTAGTTTACTAAGGGAATGTACTATTAGTAAAGTTCGCTTTTCTTACAGCTCATCGGATTTGTTGAAATCGTCATGACACCTAGCGCATCTTGTGCAGTAGATGCAATGCATGAATGTCGATGAAGAAATCTAACGTGTGTTCTGACGTGCTTGCACTGTGTTTAGCAGTTCTTACTATTAACACTTTTTTGCTCAATAGCGTTAGTGATTAATTTCAAGATTGATCATTGTCGGACACATCATGTTGAAATGAGATGCTTAATAAATCTATGATATTATTACATTTTTAGAAGCATTGCGTTGATTACACCTTATTGAATAAAGAAAATCTTATATTGCTAAATAATTTTGAGCGTAACAATGTAATATTTTAGCATAATACTTATTTTGAAATTAAGGTGGCTTCGCAGCATAAAACTAAAAAGTAGAATTTATTTAAACGTGTTAGTATTTAAAATTTTATTGTTGGTAACCGATCTTAAAATCAAGAATAAAAGAATCACAGAATTCGAATTTTACATTTATTTTTTACATTTAATAAAAAATGGAAACTATTAAAAAATTAAACGTATTTATTAAAGGTTGTAAGGAATCTACCTGTGTAAATAAAATATTAGCTTACCGAATATTTCAAAAGTTATCTTTTATATAAATGTGAAAATTTATTTGTTTGTTTGTTACTCAATCACACAAGAAATACTTCACCGATTTTTTCGTTATTTCCGAAAAATACATAGGCTACGTAGGAATTACAGATAACGCTTCAATCTTTAAGAAAAGTGTACAATACCTCATATGATAACCAAATCTGTGCGCTTTTTTAGGTCATTTGTTTGTTTCCGCATCCGGCAAAAATTACTACATAGATCCTAATAAAAGATTCTATTAATTATCATTCCGAAAAACACAGCTCTTTATTGGTACTTTAACTGTTACCGCATTACGCAAAAACTACTGCATCGATCTTAATAAAACTTGAACGATTCTCTGTTTTGATATCGAGACAGCACATAATTCACATAGGAATTATATATAATGCTTTAGTTTTCTATACATATACATTAAGATGTCCCTTATTTCCCAAACTGTACGTATCAAAATGTGCACTTTCTGAGCCGAAACTTTAGCTCGATTTCACCACCTCTAAATAAATTTATACTTTTACCATTTAAATAAGATGGAAAATTCTTATTATTTGGTAATATCTTTTTCTGTAATACATACGTCTGAAAATCAATTCTGAAAAAATAGAAAACTTTTTCTTACATATACGGATGTGTAGAAAATTTTTTCACGCCTCTAGATTTCATTTTGCGCGCCTGTAAAATGCTTGAATATTAGATTGTTAGCTAATATTAAAGAATTTTACAGAAGGGCAAAATAAAAATTAGAGGCCCAAAAATAAAATTATATCACATCCGTATATGTAAATAGGAGTCTACTTTTTTAAGAATTATTTTGTAGAGGTATGTGTAAAAATAATATATATATTATCAAAAAACAATAATTTTCCATGTTATTTAAATGGGAAAAGTAAATGCATTTAGGGGTAGTTAAATCAAACTTAATTTATTTTTATTATGGAAACTTATTTCTTTTAGGTAAAGTTTCGTCTCAGGGGGTGCACATTTTAATACGAATAGTTTGGGTAATAAGGAACACCTTAGTACACGTATAATATAAATGTGAAAATTTATTTGTATACGCTGATATATCATTCAAATACATATACATCTACATAAATATATACACATCGTATATAGATACATGTACAGTTACACATACATGTAAATTATAGATGGAATTTCTGTTTTACAGAAGAAAATGAAATATCCTGAAATGAAAACCATTCTTCTGGTTTATTTGTGACATATGTTATATACAGCTAGATCTTATCTAACGAAGCTTAAAGAATTTGTATCTCTCTCATTTTTGTTAATGCAGGCGAAGCCGCGGGTATCAATAGCTAGTTACGTAATATATGTGAAAATAAGGGGTATAATACGTCTATCCGAAATTTGTGTAGCACAGGCAGTTATATAAAATATTTTGTATTTTATTTTTAGTTGTAATCTTAACAAAAATAACTAGTTGAGACCCTCTGAAGCAACCTGCACATGTTTGGCTCTTCATCCCAGAGTCACCTTTTGAATGTTCGAGATTTATATTTATATACGGTATCTATTTAAATATGTGCAATACTTTAATCTTCAAAAATGAAAACCAATGTCCGCATACAAAGCCACAAACCGCAACGAGAACGAGATCGTCCCAGAAACGCGACGAGTGTATTTCGATTTTTTGAATTTCCGAGCACAGCCAGAGAGCCCGCTCAATCCAGCATATCAATATCAAGGCCGTCATCCAAGCATTCGTTGACCGCGGAGAGCCGAGATCATGAACCAAGGCTGCCAAAAAACGTTGACGGACGTTCTTCGCTACACAATACAATACAAATCCTCTAATAGGTATATACGAATATTACGAGATATCGAGTGCAAGCCGTTCCGCGGTGCGGCTCGTAATAGTAAATACACGCGCCTGCATAATATAACGACCATAACTGCGCTCGAGTGGCTCTCGCGTGTAAACTCTGGCCATCGGCCTGTGGCATTTCTTCAAGGAGCGCCGCCAGCACTATTGACTATATATATATATACAAGTTTTTCTCACGATTATCCGCGCACGCTGTTGTCGCGCTGCGCGACGATTACTACTGCGATTGGGACCTTGCTTGTCGAGGAGAGACGGACCCACCCACCTAATCTCGCGTCCTTGCGCGACGACGGCCTGGCCCTCCTTGTCCGAAATTTTCGTCGGTTTCCGCCTTTTTTTCGAAATAAAGGACACTAATGAATAGTTGTAGCTAGTTTATGTGTTCTGTGATTACAGATGTTTTGATTAATCAAGTGCTCTTTGTTTTCGGAAGATATCGATGAAGAAAATGGGGTTTTTATTATAGACGTTTTCTAGAGAAAATGAATGAGAAACTTAATACAAAGGTTATCCTTAATATGTCGTGAATATGTATTTAATGCATCATATGATTGTTTGAGCGTATACATATATTACTACTTGAACGTTTAAACGTTCTCTTGGTACATATTATTACATACGACCTACTTTGAGAATACATAACTTATGTAAAAATCAAAATATCGAAATTTTTTTTATTAAATAGAAGATCCAGACTAATATTAAAAAAAGCTGCACGCCTTAATCTTCATCGTAATACTTTTTTTGAATCATCAAAAATTTTAATAATCACAACGTCTATACAAATTTTGTAAAAACTTTTATTCGTGGAAATTACCTTCTTGTGTCTCTAATATGATATACGCACATCAGTAATATGAAAAAAAAGGAGTTTCAATTAAGAGAACCTGAATATTATAAGAAAATTGATACGAAATATTGTTTCATTTATTAAATCCAAGGGCGCAAAGAGCTCTTTTCCATAACCTTTTTCCCCTTTACTATATTTTTAATCGATATACTCTCTAAATTTGAAATAGTGAAAATTTTGTAATTATACCATGGTAACGGTATACTTATAACTACAAAATAGTCAAAAGTCACTACCAAATAGTGACTTTTGACTATTTCAAATTTAGAGAGTATATCTATCCTTTCATACCACCTATGGATTTAAAATCAGCTACTCTAAATACCGATAAAACACCTTTTATTCATTTTGATTATGAGAGCTACTTAGTATAATCGAAGACATATAAAAGGGTAACACATACATGCGGTAGAAATTTTAAAAAGATTATTCGGAGCTCGAAGTCTGATCGACTCAACTCAATTGAGATTTTGAATGTGGCAATTTCCGACCAACCACGTCTCAGAATTTGCTGGAAAATCTGGTCAAACTATGCGTGCGTAAGTTTTCTACGACGATTTGTGAGCAATCGATTATACGAAAAAGTAGTCATAAAAATATTAAATTATATCCATTTGTATAAAACAGGTAAAATATAAACATTTAAATCCGTCGAATGATGCACAAGGCGAAAATGGACTTTTAACTGCTCTGCTCTTATTTTCTTATGATTTCATAATATATTTTCTCGAATGAAGGCTGTTGTTTCGAGATCAGAATGTTGAGCCTTCGCGCTTATATCTGTTTTATTAATAAAGCAATTACCAATTGGAAAAAATGATACTACGAAACTACCATAATTGCATAATTACATATTTATTAGCATCATTTTTTATCTTTCATTAGAATCGTGCATTTTTCTTTTCAATCAATGAATAAGTATTTAGAATCCTAATCTATTTTGCACTATCTTACGACTTTGATGAAATATTTTAAAGAAATCATAAATTATTTTCAAGGTCTAAGGAATTGCGTTATTAATATATATGATTTTTCACAAAGCGAATTCTAGAACCTCGGAAAATTGAAAGCAATATATTTTTCATGTACATATAATTATTCTGTGGGAAATAAGTTTACAACCTATAAAAGATATATATTATCTTCACGATGAACTGCTTATATTCATATTGGTAGAAGTTATAGTTGATTTCAAAACGGCGAATTCGCTAATGAGTGTACCTAAAAAATTAGACGTATTCAAGTATTTATATTCTGATTCTCTGCCGCTAAATCCATAATATACCATTTATGTACAATCAATTCGATTATTAACAATATAACTTTTTTACTCTAGTATGCGTAATGTACAAATGCACTACAAACGAATAATGTTAAATTTTATCATGCTGTAAGATAATTTTGATTCATTTAGATTTAATACAAAACAGTTTATTTTTAAATAATTAAAAAAATGTGTTTGTAATTTTATATAAAACATGACATGACTGAGTTATCAAACTGTATTTTATAACGTCTTCCGAAAGTACAAAATTTAATTTTACTGAATTTCAGCTAGAATAAATTCATTTCCGCAAAATGCGTATAAATGCAATATGCCTATGATTAACGAATTTCCTTAGTAGAAACATTTGTATAAATAGACTACTAATAGGGCTTTATCTGGTTTCTGTATCGCATTGAAACGTATCAATGTACTGTAATGTGTGAATAATACGTTATTAATCATGACACAAAAAAAGTTATCTTTTATGCTTAACAAATGATTTTCAATTCAAAACAATCATAGTATGAACTGGTTCAAATACTAAACGATTTAGTGACATTGATTAGTTTTTCATGCTCATAATTAATTAATTACTTCTCAACTATGTTTTTTTATTTCTATGCTAACTAGAAATTAATGTATGCATATATCCATTAAACGTCCCCAATAGTAATTACAAATTAGAGCCTATAACATTTTTTATTATGTACTATTACGTCTTGTAATGGTTTATGAAAATTTAAATGTTCAAACGCGATATATTTATTTTATGATGTAATGTTTTGAAATTGCTTTTAATGACCTTTTAGAAATTGACAATTGTACACACTTTTTTTCTGGAAAAAAGCAAAGTTATCATCAAGTAAAACATTGCATTACATAAAGTTCTGTTATTACTATTTACTTCCTTATACCTTTTTAATTGTAAGAACAATATGTTAATTTATAAAATTACTTTTTTAAAACTCATGTGACAATTTCCAAGATTATTATTATCGACCCAGAATATCGTTACCATTAAAAAAGGCGTGAATAATTACATAAACAAGATCAGTTAATAATACACAACCTTTGTTTTTTAAAGCCTTTGTACTTTTATTACGACCTCAAAAGCTCGTAAAATGCTGCGTTTCACAGCAATAAATACACCCATAAATCGTTCTCATTGAAAAGTAAAAACAAAACACAAAAAAAAGAAAATCAAGTCACCTACACTGTGTATCGTTATGTCCCGTACGACGAATCGTCTTTTGCTGCCACACAACATCATCAACTGCTCCGATGATGAAGAATCACCATAACTATACACCATCGATTAAAACGTTTCGCAGGAACATTTTTTCCCGTAATTCACGCAAACGACGATCCGCGCGCGCGAGTTCTCCTTTTCTTCCATAAATTTCCAGGGTAGAGGTATGCATAATGAATCCGACCTTGCGTTGAACTGCATAGGCAAGAGCTATACACCAGGCGAACGACAGCCGCCGCCTTCTTCTTCTTTTTCTTCCATATCGCAGCGTTCTTTGGTCCTCGCGCGATACATATCGTGCATCCTTGAGGCTGCTGCAGCGGAGCGATGATCGATCCGCGCGAGCGTTATATGCAGATATAGGCGTGCATCTGTGCACATGCACACGCGTAACAGGTGGCCGCGAAATGCAAACGCACGCAGCCGAGGTTTAGCTCGCTCTCCAAGTCGGAGCTGGAGGCTCGTCTGCGCCCCGTTGCACATGGCGCTCTGCAGTGTGGAGGTGCCGCGGAGGAAAATATTACCGCGCCCTCCTCTCCGCGCGCCGGCCGGCAAGAATTCACCGCGCGGGACGCGAGCCTTCGGCGCGTCTAATGACACCTAAGCGCGCTTAGGATGGAGGGGGAGAAAAACTTTTTTTCCCTCCATTGTCAACCACCTGGTGGAAGCCTCTCCTTCTCGCTCTTCTTTTTTTTTGTAGCATCGCACGCGTTTTCTCTCGCTCTATAGGCGTGCGCGCGAGCGATGCAAAACGTCGGTGTACGACGTTAACGCCCGTCTTATAGGGTATATAAGGCAGGGATTCGCATGCAGTCAGTCAGTCAGTCCACAGTACTGTTCTGTTCTAGTGTCTTCCTAGATCAACCGCCAGCATGTTCAAGTTGGTAAGTGCACAGTTGCGGGTGTTCAAACGGGGTGGATAGAGCCACAGTTCGAACGGAGTTCGCGATCGAATCGCTTGCTATCTTCAGTCAGCTTACGCGCAGCATTTCGGGTGTGCCATGCTTTCCTTCTTCGTGAGCTAATTCTAATTTCAAGTGTTATAAAAAAGATAAATTTAAGAAAAAATTGACTTGTATTTTTTAAATAATTTTGGAAATTTTTATTATGTTTTGAGATTATATATGCGTTACTAAATCCAATGTCTAAATCGTGAAATTTTCATTAATTATTTTTATCTTATTTTTTTAAATTTATTATTAGAAAAACTATTACGGATGGTTAGGAACTTTGTACACTTTAGTTTTTTAATCTTTTATTTTTCACTGATCTGCAAAAAATCATACTCTTGCAATTAGTGTATAGTCATTAAATATACAGTCACAAATAACTATTTAAAAAATCTTCAGCCCTTTATTTATTTATTTAATAAACTTATTTTTAGTTTTGCGACAAGCATCAGTGTACGAAGATGCTCTGCGCGCCCCTATTAAGCAATTATTTTTATTACTATTAGAATTATTATTTCATTTTTCAAATTCAGAAGTTTTTTTTATTATATTATTTTTAATATTATAATTTATAAAAAGAATATTACTGTGCTTTATTATTCATGTTAATAGTCAGTATTAGATTGAAAAGTATAAAAAATATTGTAAAGTTTCAAATATAAAAGCGTGTTAGAAAAATGATCAACGTAGACTAACTATTTGCATGTTGATTATAATATGACTAAGAAATAAAGTGCATATCCTCCATGCATATTGTATATGTAGAGTAAAATAAATGTATAAATCTTTTATACTTTGTAAATTTCACTAACGTTCGAGTTGATCCTATATAATAATTCAGCACTGAAATCAGCTCTTTTTTACAAGGACTATTTTGATAGATAATTCTAAAGTAAAAAAAAAACAAAGAGCGATGAATAAAAACTAATTTTTGTTTATTTTTCAATTTGATGATCTCTAACGAAATACTTATACTCCGCTAACATTATAAAACCACTCCCACGCATCTCACGCGCATATCCTTCCAAGTCCCCATCAATGAGCGAAACTGTCGCAACGTCTCTCGATCGCGATGCATTCCGTATCCGCGTAAAAACGTTGGAAATTAAATTAGAATTCCTCGACGACGGCGCGAAGCGCGATATAAGTAACTAGTTCATCGCGGGCACAGCCGCAAGCAGAGCAGATTACCCTGTATCTACCTACATTGACTGGAATCGGCACTTGTTTATACATTGCAGCTCGTCCTTCTCGCCTTGGTGGCCTGCGCCTCGGCCGGCAATCTCTACTCCGGCCTCGGCAACTATGGCTACGGCAACGGCATCGGCTACGGATACGGTGTCGGCGGATACGGCCTGGGACACGGAGGCGCCGTGGTCAGCTACGCGCCCACCGTGTCGTACTCGCCCTACGCCACTAGCTACGCCAACACCTACAAAGTACGTACTGTGTGTATCTGTGTGTGGGTTTGTGATTGCTTTTAAAAAAGTATAGAGAGAATTCCATTCTTTAGTAGTAAGTTGTTTAGTATATTTTAAAGTTGTAGTTTATTTTAAAGGATTTAAGGTTGGCTTCTGTTCTAATATGAAAAATCTACAGATAATTAATATTCTAAAATTTTTACCACATATTAAGGATCAAAATATAAAGTTATTTATAAATCTCCAGCCTCAAAAAATAGGATTTTACTGGAGTTACATAGAAAATTTATGTATTTTTACAATAATAATGATAATTATTGTTTTTGATTGATTTATTTACCAATGAATTTATTTCATAATTTAGTGAGGGCTCATAGGCATTTAAAGAATAGTGTTGAAAAATTGTTGTATTCTTTTGAAGCGCTTTCGAATAAAAGTTAGAATATTTTGTCCGATAAAAAAACATTTTCAAGTAAACTTTTTTTAAAATATCACTTTTGAGCTTAAACTAGAGCAAATTTAGTATTTGTAGGGTATTAAATAAGGAACAAAATTATAATTCTTCCTAAGAATACTTTGAAGATTATTGAGAAAATGCATTTCGAGGAAGTTGTGGTCAAAGTTCTAATCTCGCATGCAATATAAATAATATTTTTCAAATTGCTGGGATTTCATCAATTTTTTAAATTGGGCTTCTGACATGTCTTAAGATGTTCTTATGAATACATAGATAAAGATTATGAAGTAAAAAGAATATTTCGATTTTTTACCACAAGTGACCAGAACCCAACCTTAGTATCTATGATGATAAATATCAATTATTATTTTAAAAAATTGTGTAAGATTTTAATTAGATGTTGATTTATTCTTCTTTAAAATATTGCAGAAAAATTAATTGCATAAATAGTTTATAAAATTTCTTTTTAGTTCCAATAATTTGTAATTTTTCTTTTATTTAAAATTTTGTAATATACGCACTTGAACATTTTGTTACAATTCTTACGTCATTCGATTAATAATAGTTATTAAATAGTTATGTTTTATATTTATCGCGATATTAATTCTTTAATTTTTGTAACTTGGTAAAAGATTATAAAATATAAAACAAAATCTTTTACTATTTTTTCTACGCATGCACAGTAGTATTTATATTAATGAGTTGTAACGAAACTGAAACTCATTTGTTGGGGTCCTAAAATGAAGGTCATTCCTTTGTATACAACGGTGTCAGTCATTATGTTCACGTGCCATTGGGTAGTGCTGCATTGCACAACACTATATTTAACCGATTCGTGCTAAACTATCCCGGTAAACAAAAAAGTGTTCACCTTCCATAATTTTTTCATTGTAATTTTTTAATTATAAAATTGTTCAAATTAGAAATTGATTTTTTGTTTTCTTTTTACTTAATTTTAATTTAATTTTAGCTTGAAGAATCAGTAAATGTGACTATTTTTACGTATAAAGAAAATTGTTATCACAACTTTATTACCATAATATTACCATAGTAAGAAAAGTGGTAAATAAGCATCTCTAGTACCGCGATTGACGACTTTGAATTTTAGTTGGCTAAAAGCGTAGTTCGACCTTTGTATTTTTAAAAAATTTTTTATTATAGAAATCACGAAATAAAAAAAAAAAAAAAAATCACGAAATTTTTTTTACAATTTCTCTATTGTACAAATCATATGTTTATATGCAGTGTTTGTATATACTCTTATATAATCAAAACCGTTTATCCAAAGAACATAAAGTTTTCAATGTTTTACTTATTTATAATAAATTTAACTTTCTCGTAATTTAAAAGGATATTTCTGTATTTCATATTATATTCTAGTTCAATCTTCAGTGTTTATTATTTATCTCAGTCATCTGTTGTTTCTTATAGTTTTATAACAAACATCGTATATCCAAAATCATTTATAAACAAAAATAAATTTAATTAGAATAACAAAAATGACGTCATAGAAATCTGCAACTCAGTCCATCAACCCCTTAATCTTTTACTCACATTCAACCACAAAAATAATCTGAACTTAATCGACGAATTGCTACAATTCCAGTCAGTCGGATACCCGCACTACTCGGGCTACTACGCGGGCGCCAAGAGGATCCTGTACGCCAATCCACTGAACAAGCTGGCCTACAACTGGCCCACGTACCTCGGCAGCTACTACGGCTCGCCTTACAGTAGCTACGGCTACGGCTCCGGCTACGGCTCCGGTTACGGCTACGGCTCCGGCTACGGCTACGGCTCCGGCTACGGCTCCGGCTATGGCTCCGGCTACGGCTCCGGCTACGGACTCAGCAGCTACGACGGCGGTCTCGGACACGGCTACGGCGGCTACGGTGGCTACAGCGGCCACGGACTCGGCTACGGTGGATACGGCTACAACTCCCTCGGCGGCGTCAGCGCCTACGGCCACAACATCTACAACCACTATTAGAGGGACACGCGCGCGCGCGCAGTACACAATTATAAGCGTACCCGCGGCGGCCAGGAATAAAACCAAAAATCAATGCGAGTCAAGTCAATTCGAGATCGATGTTGTGTGGGGGTGACGCGCGAAACGCCGACGATGATCGTTAGGAGACAGTCCATTGGGAGCGAGGAGGAACTTGCGAAACGCGTACCGGAAACGTATTTTTTTTTCTAACTGAAATTTTTTTACACGCATGTGTGTTTGTGCGTGTATAGGTTTCGAGTGGGCTGGGATTTCGAAGGTTCAACGATGTTGTCGGTGTGTTTTAGGAGGAGATCGGTTCGCGCGAGTTTTTACCAGTATTTCTCGAAAGATTGACGGTTACCTTATACTCTGTATACCTTTTATGTATTATTTTGTAACTCAACTCGATCCTTCCGGACGCTTGACCCACACTCATCAAGGTCGTCTATACTCATTTTCGTTTACTTTTCGTGTAACGTCAGAACTCGGCTCTGTAATGTGATCGCCTTATGACTCAAATGTAAGTTTTATTTAATTTCATGTTGAGTTTCTATATGTATACCCCGCAAAGGAATACCGCTAATAAATTTAAAGAGATTTTCATTTATTAGAAGTTTTCCTTTGACTTTGTAATTTCCTTTGTACGAGCTTGTAAAAATGTCGCAGAAAACTGTCCCGATGCATGTATTATAAGAAGACAAATAAAATTATATTTTATTAATACTTTGAGTTTTTTATCAATATCATCCTATTTAAATTTATAAATTGTAACATCCTATCACGAAATTGTGAAATGAGTTATATTTTTACCCCAGACATTTTAGACAGTATCGATGGGTCCTAATAAAAATACATATATCGCGAGCTCGCATTAACCCTTTCGGTTACCATGACCTTTTTAATTGACACTATCTTTTTATCTACAAAACCTATTTTAAATATAATTTTTTAGCTTTTAACTATGGTATTTGTCTAATATAACATAAAAATGAGCTTTTAAAACTGAAGTTTTGTTGAATAAATTTAGTATAAAAAGTTATAGCTTTAAAATGGAAGAAATATTTGGAATTTGTTGAGTCTATGGTTGAAAAAAAATTATTGTGAGCTATAAATTCATTTTATTTATTGATTTAATTTTCTTATACCCTCATACAAATATGTAATCAGGTTCAATATGTATTCTGGTGTCTAAATACGTGAATTAAAAGTTAAAAAATAGAATACTGTCCCGAAATAGTGAAATTATTATTTTTCATCGAGTCCAGAAGACTCGCGCCCATTAAATGCCACCAGACCTAACCTTACATGAAAATTCTAGTTTAAACGTGTACTTTAAACTTACTGAAAAACCTATATTTTATAGGTATTCCGTGTATAAAAAAGTCGTGATCGAAGGGTTAAAAAAGACGTATCTTTTTATGACATTTTATAGCCTCTTTTTAACTTGAAAATTATTATAACATTGATTCAAATCTTATGTTTAATATCATAAATGCATTAATCGTATATCAATTTATATTAATACGTAAAGAAAAATATTATTCAAAATATTATGTAATAGATTTATTCCCTCAAAGTTAATGTAACAAACAACCTAAGAAAAGATACATCTTTTCTAATCGGAGCTCACAAGATACGCCTTTCTTACTAAAACCAATTGATATATATATATATTATGTTAAACTACCTTTTTGAATTTGAATTCAAAGTTAAAAATTCAATTACTCAGGACATATATAATTCCACAGAAAAACTAATTATTTGATGGCGCTCACATGTATTCCTTTGCACTAAGAGACATTTTTAGTGGCCATTATTTTATTTTCTCAGTCATTAAAGTGCAGTAATCATGCCATTGAAAGGCACTGAACGTAAGCAGAAATACCTTTTTCCCAGATAAATTACGAATCAAGAATACGCTAACATTTATCCTTGCTTTGTCTCCCTTGATTCTTTCAGTACAGGTACGAGTTTTACTGTTTACACTTTTTATATTCTTATTGTTGTCTTTCAAACAGAAATTAACCTTTTGTTATTTTTATCAGCTACCTAGCATTGAATATAATTATTTATCTTATATTGTTTATCGTAATTTATTTACTTTATTA
This sequence comes from Gastracanthus pulcherrimus, assembly GCA_949152435.1. Lineage (NCBI taxonomy): Eukaryota > Metazoa > Arthropoda > Insecta > Hymenoptera > Pteromalidae > Gastracanthus > Gastracanthus pulcherrimus. The sequence goes on from OX424573.1 coordinate 152,958,628, forward strand.
TTATTTCTAATGATTTTCTTTTAATTAAACGGATAAACACAAAGTTGTACCTGTAGTTTTCAATTATAGCGTGATTTTTAAAAGTTTATTCAATCGTTGCAAAATTATCTGCATCATCATAAATATATTCAATCAAATACCTACTACTTTTTCTCGTTATTTCAAACAAGTATTAGCATTAGATTTTCAACTTTAATAAAATTAGTGATTACAAAACATTCAATTTCACCTATTAAAAAATGCATAATTTTTCATAAAGAATATGTTGCCAAATATTTTTTTACGATCGAGTTGATTCCAACTCGATAAAATGCGTAATTATTGGTATTCAAAAAATCTGTAGTTAAAATAATAAAAGGTGTATTATATCAGTAAATAAGGTATTATTTTATTATTTACTCGCATAACTTTTTCTAAAAATGATTTTTTTAAGCCCATTTAATGTTACAATATTAATAACGATCGCAAGTAAACGTTGTACACTTATAAGTACTTTTACTCTACAAGGAAAAATACACATTTATTTTATTTCAGTAAATGAATGACAGACACGTATTTCATTATATTTAAGAAAAGATGTTTAATAAAAAAAACAGATGTAGACACAGAAATTTTTTTAATCTTGGCAATAATTTTACATAAAAAATTAAAAACTCGTTACGAGTCTAAAAACGCGTTTTATCGGCATCACTTTTTTGTAATTGCAATATTTTATGATTCGTATTACGTTATAATAACTTCATTATTCATCTTTATCAATGCAAGCATTATTTTCAATATGATACTTAAAAGAAGGCTATCTAAACTCTAAATATTATCTACCATTTGAAAAATAAGCGAGTCCACGGTACACAATAACCGAAAATTTACACGATAAACACGAAACAAAGACTTTGTTATGTCCGTCCGAGCGCTTGTACACCGTGCGTTCTGCTGTAGCGAGCAAGTATTTAATAATACTCTCTCCGACAATTGTCCAGCAATCTCTCGGCCCAGCATCTCGAATCTCGTGCCCCGCACTATCTCGTCTCTGTACAACCTCCATTACACGAGCGCACGATTCAGCCGAGTCATCTCGAGACAATGATGGGCAGCATGAATCTCCATCTCCGCGGACCCATCCACCGAACCCCAATACACGCAAACGCGCGCCGACAATCGAGAGGGAAAAGAGATCGAAGATCAAACCTTCGCGAGCTCGTGAAAAATAAAATAAAGGACGAGAGAGATATCGAGAGAGGCTCGTATACACGGCAGCAGGAGCCGTCGAGGCTGGGAGAACCAAGAGTAGATCAAGGCTGAAGCGGCGGCGGTGGCGACTCCTTCTCGTTGTTCGATCTCGCCGTGAAATCTGCGCTGTATACGAGGTACTTTTAATACTTAAACTCTTTTTTTTTCTCCAACTCGGCTTCCCTTCTGCCGCCGTGGGCTCGAACTCGTTTTCGCGAGCGCCGATGACGCGTTTCGCACGACTGATGGGTGCATGCAGGCGGTGTTGTTATGTGTGTAACGAGCGGCTCAGCAGGCTCAGGCGTTTAATGACCTCTCGACGCGCTCGAGCGAGCGAGCGTGTGCAGTCACATCAACGCCATCATCGCGAATGACGCGTGATGCATTACGACTGGACGCTCTCGCGCTCTCCTCGTATATCGCATAAATCTGCAGTTGTGGCACTGTAGTGTAACGCACAGAACTGACCTATATTCTTTGCTTTTCGTCACCCGAAATTCATTTTAATTTTCTTTTTGAATTATTGCGCAAGGGACTTTTTTGTATCGCGCAAATGGAATAGAAAGACTTTGCATTAAGCGTTTTGTGAATTTATTACGCGTGATATACAGAGGAAACTGTGATATAGCCATTGGCTGTTCCTAATGAATAAAATCGGCTAAAATTGTGTAATTAGCTACAATTATTAACTAAATTTTAAAAGTTGGTTTCTGCCTTGATCCGTTAAGGTTCAAATTAACTTAACAAAATAATTTGTGCCATTCAATTATCCTTGACCCTAAAATAAATAGAAAATAAGTTCTAAACTTTATTTTTTGAGATCTACCTTAAAAATTTATATTGTAAACCATTCTGCGTGTTCTTAAAATTGAATTAGATTTTAATATGCAACATACATGAATTAGTAATTTTAAATAATAATAATAATAAATTTTAAATCTCCTATGAGATACGTGCTTCTCCGTATAGGAGCCACTTTTATATCCTATCCATCGAATAAAAAAAATTAATTTTATATACTCATTGCCTTGTAGTTATAAAATTAATTTTCAAATATCGCAGCAGCCCATAGATTTTTGTATATCTAACGGTATCATCGTTTTAATCGTTATCCAAACAAAAATTGACATGTTTTAGAAATCTTGTTTAATCGATTATCGATTATTGGTAAGCCTCAAACATATCCATTAAGGAATAAAAAAGTAGAAATTTATGAGAAATTTTTTGTAATTGCAGATTATTCTACAGATTTTTCCACGCGTTTTTCTGCAAGGTGTTTACCTGCAAACTCGTTTGCAGAAAAATATATTTTTGTAAAAGCTCTGCAGAAAACTATGCAAAAAATCTTACAAAAATGTCTACAGGTTTTTTCCGAAGGAGCGCGGGCGTTTGGTCATTAAAGGTTCAATAATTAATTTTTATGATTAATTTTCACTTTTGCAATAAAACCATCTTCATTGTAAACGTGATTTTTAATTTTATAAACTATTCACGTAGATAATATTCAAGTGGCACACAAATGCACCTATTATAATTTTTTTCTGGTAGCAGTTAGCATTATTTGCGTAATATTTCACTGCCGGTTCATTGTCTCCGTTGAAGCCTGGGGCGTTGTGAATTCGGTGGACTACTATTTATTCTGAACATTCATTTAAAACAGGTGACTGTAATTGATAGCAGTTTGCACATTATACGATATAATGAGTGATACCATTTTATTTTAAGAAATTTTTATAATATTCATATAGTCAAAATATTTATGTTTAGGAAAAAAATCAGTTCAAAGTAGTCCAGGGTAAGAGTCAATTATTTTATATAGTTTCTTCAATAAAATAAACATTTTTTAAAGTATTAACTTAATTAATGTTAAATTTTAACATGTAGGATATGATTTATTGTGTTTCATTTATAATAAAGTTTGTAAGCCTATGAATATTATTTGATTAAAAATTTTTTAAAAATCATGGAATAGATTCTTCGTAACTGTAATAAAAACATGTTGACAAGTTAAAACATAGTACCCATATGCGATTTTTGCTATACCTATATCAAACTAGATATATACTTTAGATATTTTATAATCTAGTTATAATAAAAACGAAATTATGTTTATGTAATATCGAATTGTAATAACAATTAATCTAAAATTACAATCTTAAATAAAACAATTGCGGACATATGTTTCCATTATACATAAATTTAAATAACTATTTTTTGTATCTTTTAATAGGGTTGATCCTAACCTAATTCCGATCACCCCATAAACTTACTGGTCCCGCAATCGATAAAGGTATACACTGCCCTCTAGCGTGGAAAACTTGTTTTGTCAAGAGAATTCATGCCAGGTATCAGTCGACAGGAAAGTAAAACTGGTACTTCTAAAAAACACTCAAATTTTTATCTGCGTAACCTAGATCATTAAAGATATAGGGGAGAACAGGGTAAAATAAACATTTCTAATTTTAAAAATAATAAATCTCATTTTGACTAAATGTTTTTACCAGGAAATATTTTATAATGTTCAATAAGTAATCTCTATGTTATTAAATTAGTAGGAACTCATAACAAATATTAAAAATTTGAATTAAAAAATGATCTTTGGAAGTATTCATTTTACCTCGTCACTAAAATGATGAGGCAAAATGAACTCTCATATAAAACCTGTTTAAAAGGTGTGATGTAAAATGAACAGTGATTTTCGAGGTAAGATGAATACTTTATTCATATTTAATAACGAACTTGTTATGCATTTGTTTTTTCTATCGATTTAGGTAGTACTTGCTAATTAATTAACTTTTATAAAGAAAGTCAAGTTTTCCATCGCGTCTTTTTTTTTAATTTTAAATGTTCATATAAATGTCTCTCGTTCATTTTGCCCCGCTCTCCCCTAGTTATTAAGACTGCTAAAATGTTTAAAGAACTATTGAAAACCTATGAAAAAGAACAGATTAATACGTTTGAACACATTATTTATAAATATGTTTCTATTAACGTTGATTTTAAAAACTTACAAAGAAGCCAATTCGAGACCGACATTCTTTATATATAAGACTTCTCAGCTATGACACAATATCAGTTACACAAAATACATGTCATTATTATACATATCATGTAAGACCAGGATTTACAACAGTAGCATACAGCTTAGAAACTTGAACGAAATTGAGTTATGCAAATAAGCTTACGTTGCGAACAATACTGGCCCTGAGAATATTATATTCCTTCGCATCTATGATGAATGTTATTATTACATCATATATTATGACAATCTTCCAATTCAGGTGAAACTTCATTTTTGTGGGTCATTTTTAATAGCAACGTAAAATAAAAAGTCGAAAAGATGAAAAGCAAAAAGAAAGTTGCACTCAGAAAGTAACTTATTATAATATCAACATGGTTCATACTTTATTATGATTTTCTTTGTTTGAACAAAATCGCCTATTATAAAGTCACAATGTGATTATTAGATCCTATTATTTAACATGCTCATAAGACATTATATAATTATAGGCTCTTGTTTAGTAACTATCAGATTATCCGCTTCACATAATTGCTTCTGTCAAATGGTAGCTTAATCAAAGAGAAAGTGAGGTTCTCTCCAAGGTCCATGCTTACCGAATTCATACACATGGTCGGTGATTTGATTGATCTAATGTTTGGGTATATTTAAATTCTAAGTGTGCTTATATACGAACTCATATTTCTTATTGACTGAATTACTGTCCGTATTAGTGTGCCCTTTTAAAAATAAGGCATATTAACAACAACCTTAAAATAAATAAAATATGATTTTTAATATTAGAATAACTTATGCTTACCTTTATTTTTAAAATTAAAATATTTTATTTATTTTAAGGTTTTGTATACGCCTTATTTTAAAGAAGGGCACACTGATAGGTACAGGTCGTTATCCTAATTGTATTTGTTAAACTTTATTATATTACGCAACATTAATAACTATGTTCTATGACAAATAATTATTGTCTAAATTTGTTGGATGTATATAAATAAATAACATATAGGATGATATCTTTCCGGTTCGTATGTCGTACTTATCGTTGGTTTTAAAATAATATTTATAGATTTATATTGTTTTAAAAAAAATGCAAATATAAACAATGAAAAGATAGCTGAAAGAAAGGTTAAATCAATAAAAAGAATAAAATATACTTTATAATAGAGGAATTCAATCAACCGTGAAATCGTTATATGGCGCCTAGACTATTACATCACGAATTTAAAGCTTCTACAGGTAAGTCAATTAGTATATCTGAGACCGATTGCGCAGTGCGTCTACTTTTTTTGCTATTATAAAATTCATCATTCAACTGACATGCAGACTCATAATGCAGCCAATTTTTAATCCATTACCTTCTTTCGTTTATAAGATCAAGCTGTCATCTATCGATTTTCACATTTTAGTACATAAAAGCTATTATGTTTTGAAATGAATTAGATTTTTATTAATGTTCATAGTAAACATTTTTATATAGAAATTGGTGTACTCTTTCTTTTTTGTAACTTACGATTTTGCGCTAAAGTGTAAATTGTAACATTGAAAGTATCTGAATCATATAAAGTATGAGAAAAAATTTATTAAAAATGTTGTATATATAAATAATTAATCTCTTAGAAAATAAATATTATAATTTTTCATGTAATTTTTAATGTAATTATTCATAAGTAAATCTTTCTGGTGTATACAATATTATTGTGTGTTAACATATTATAAACGGTATTGATTGTCAAGTTTAGTTATACAATCAATTGCAAATTCGGCCATTCTCACGAACTCCATTGGTCATTTGAATAAAATCCCATGTAACATTAGCATTCAAAAAGCAAATTTGGCACTCGCCGGCCCTTTTCACCTTGCCTCCGTAAAAAAGTCGTTCGAGGGAGTTCGCTCGTGCAATATTCAAGGCTAACTCGCTCATGTTTACGAAAAGCAAGATTGGCATACGTAGGTCACAAGATATTTTGCTCTCGCGAGCATCATTCCTTTTTTTCACCATTTCGTATTTCACCGAGTTGGTCACCCAGGTGTACACATGTGTGTGAGCGAGAGGACTCGGTACACGAGTATCTTGATGTATGAGGCCAAATTTCGGGTCACTCGACTCCTATATAAGCTCAGCAGCTCTCTCAATTCAGCATCACTTGCTTCTCAGACTTACAAGTCGTGGCATCTTCTCAAAAGGTTAGATTTGTTGGATATATCATTAAGCGTTTTTCAAAAATTGTGAAAATTATCTTTTTTTAAATTAAAAAAGGGTTACATCTTCCGTTTCTATAAAATTTTACTGTTTCAATATTACATTTATTTACTTAAAAACAGTATTAATGATTAGTTTTGCGAATATAATGTATATTTGTTCATGTATTTTGATTTTTCGTAATCACGAAATTTTAGTTTATCTCAAATAATGAGTGTTTTAAGTACTATTACTATAATATATTTTGGAATTATATGAATATTTTCACGATTTTTATATTTATTTTTCCATATCCGTAACTTCTTTTATAATTTCGTTTATAATTAATGTTTATAATTAATAAACTCTTAAAACATCCATTATAAATATCATATCGTATGAGTTAGAATATCTGAAACATATATTAAACACGTTTATGAAAAGTGCATTATATATTTTATTATAAATGAAAAATATGGGCTAGTTCGTAAACTTTATGATTTTAAACAGTATCTAAGCTTACATTGTTTTGTCACATATATTGCCACGAACGGTTTTTCTAATTTTCAAAAAGCATAACACAACAGTAAGTTTAAGTTAATTTATATCTTTTGATCCTTCGCAATGGAGGATTTAAAAAATTTGAAAAACTTTCACGACAATACAAAGAAACCACCAAGTGCAGTCTTCCTCATTTGTGTTATTAAATCAAAAAGCAGGAAAGCTTTATCAGTAACCAAAATCTAAATCTCAAACTCTTCTTCCAGACGCAGCCTAATCACTGTTTTAGCACTCCCCACCAAAGCACACTCACCATGAACCAGCTGATCGTCCTCGTCTGCCTGATCGCCTGCGCCTACGGTGCGCCCGGCCTCGCGGTCGCCCCGATCGCCGTTGCTCACCACCCTGCTCCGATAGCCGTGGCTCACGCGCCCCTGGCCGTGCCCGTGGCCACCAGCTATCACAACACGTACCGCGCGCCGGTCATCAAGCCGATCGCCCTGCATGCAGCCCCCGTCATCGCCACGCACACCGTCGTCAAGACCGCTCCCATCGTCCACGCCGCCCCGATCGTCCACGCAGCCCCGATCGTCCACGCCGCGCCCGTGATCGCCCATCACGCCGTGCCCGTCGCCACCAGCTACGCCCACACCTATGGCTACAAGACCGCCGTCGCGCATGCACCCATCATCAAGACTGCCCCCCTTCTCGTGCACTAAGCGCGGGTGTCATGTGTGTGGATGACTGGATAAAACGTGTACGCTGCGAACGTCGTCATGCGTGTATTCCTATTTATTTATTACCGATAGAGATGTTTATTCTACGATAAGCTTAAAACCAATAAATTTCGTTTTTACTATACATTCAGATTTTTTATTCTGAATCCTTTATACCTTTCCTTATATCGGCTATTCTCTGGAACTTTTAATGTTGGTAGTGTAATGTTACTTCAGCATATAGGAGGGTGCTCATGGTGGCAGTCTCGAGGCATTTTAAGAGATCAGCAACATCGTTTCAAGCTTGTTTAGAAATTAATTTTATAAAAGAAAAATGGGAATGCTGAAAAAAATAATATGTATGAATTTGGCACATTTAAAGTGATGTATACAGTCTAACCATACTCGGGAATTTCTACTTATTTCGCCTTTTCTAACGCGTTCTCCTCAACTTATATATTCCCTTTCAATGGCTCAAATTTTATAATTCTATGAGCACCTTGTGGATAGTGGATGTTTATAGAGTGCACCTCGGGCGTGTGCAATCTTTTCTTACAGTCACTGATCATTATTACTACACAAAAATATAAAATTTGCTATAATGAAAGTTATACCTTTTCACGTAGTCATTATAATTAATATTTTAAAAAAATAAAGAAAAATTAATCTCGTAGGTATGTGTACCTCATACACAAAAATAGTATAGTATTTTAAACATTATTCGGCGCCACTCACAAGACTGAAAAATATTAATAAGGAGTGTATACCCTTTGATACCCAAAAATGATGCCCGGCACTCGTAGTGTTATATAATGGGTCCTTGTTATAAAAATTTCATCTGTTCTAGGGTACAACGAAAAGAAAAAAAAATTATTTAAAGACTTAAAGTTGAGTTGTCAGACTCCTGGAATATTTTCAAGCTATAAGAATATATTTCGAGAAAAATGCATTTAAAGCTTGAAAAATACAGTTTAAAAAATATATTCGAGTGCTCTATTCGCTGTATAAATTTCCAGGTTAGCGTGGTTACATTGCAAGTCTAATTTTGAAGATTTTATATACTATTAACTGTAGGGATTGACCTATGCAAAAAGACACCATCATTATATTTCTTTAATTTTTTAGTCTCTTTTTCCATTCAACCGTCCGTTATTTTTAATAATTTCTTATTATACAATATCGAATCTAAATTGCAGTTCAAGCAAGAAGCATAATTATGATGTAATCGTTTTTAAAATATAATTGACCTTTCCTAGTTCAGGTTGCAATTGGATAATCAGCTAAATTGGATTTTAGTGAAGTATCATAGACGAAACTGTTATTAATCTTATTAATCCTTGGTAAAGAAATTTGAAACATCAAATAAGGATACAGACACATAGCAAATACTACAATTGTATGATCATCTTTCAAATCTTTATCCGAACGTATTGAGAACTAAGTATAACTAGTCCTGGTAAGTTGCAATACAAACAAGTTTATATACCTTTTCTTCTATTCAATAGATATTTAAATGTAATCACTTTTTGATGATTTAGTAAAAAAAATAATGAATGGTTGAATGATTAATCATCAAATAAAGTTTTTTTCTCTGACAAAAAAATTTATTTTAAATTTATCAACACTTACTATATAACTTTGGAAGTTAAATAGATATTGATATTCCATTAACTATTGAAATATATAAAAAATACTGTCGAATCTTTCGGACTTTATCAAATAATTTTAAATTGTAAGTAAATATAATGCATACATTACACTGAGCCACATAATTGCTGTATATATAAATACTTTTATACTCATTTACACATACAGTTATATTAAAAGCAAAATAGCAAGCAAGTTATGAACAACTTGATAATTAAGTTAAAGTTTAGCAGTTTGTAAATAATGAAACACAAATTACAAAATGTGTTATTATATTAAAAAATTTATTTAAAAGCACAAAAAGTGAAAAATTTACAATGATTGAATATTTTTACATTATATAGACGTAATAGGTATAGTACACTTCTTAAAGCTAAATATAGATGGAAAATTCGGTGTATAAATCAAACGCTATGGCCTGCGCACTTGTGCATACACGGCAATGCGTCTACGTACAAACAGCTTGGAAAGTAAGTACTTCACCAAATTTCCTTCTCAGCGGATGTTCGCCTCCCTTGCACCACTCAACGCCAATACTTGTTGAATCTTCAAACCCTCGACACCCGCCTCCAGCCACTTCTCGATCGCACTCAGTATCTGAGATAGGGCAGGGGCGCCGCATTGTAATAAGCACTCGCACCGTGCGCGGCGTACGGCGAAGCGGCCACCACCGGCACCGATCCATACGTCCCGTACGAGCTGCCACCGTATCCCGCCGAGTAGGCCAGGGGATGCGAGCCTCCGTAGCCGTAGGTGCCGACGACGCCGGGCTGCGCCGCTGCAATGGCCAACAGAGCTGCCAGGGCGACGATCACGAACTTGAACATGGCGATGCTGTGGCGTGGAAGACTTTTTTCAAGATGCTGGTAAGACTCGGGGGAAAGAACTGATGGCTTCGACGAAAATTCGCGGCTCTTTTATACGAGGGAACTGCGTAATTTCCAGGCCCTTTGTTGACAAACTGTAGCAAATCGTTCGGCTGAGAGTTGCCTACGTGGCATGGTTGTACATTACCGTCTTTTTTGTGATTCTTTTAAGAAGAATGTATGTATTCTGGGTAATATCGGAAGCGTTTACGCAGCAGCCTCATTGTTTTTTAGGAAATAAATAAGCTAGGTACAAATAGATTTGAGATTATTTGCAATGTCCTCGCTCGAGAGACGGCGTTTTCGTGGGTTCGTGTATTGTACTGCAGTGTCTTCCGGGTCGCGTTTTTTGTCTATTATCACTCGTGGAGTGTAGATGTGTACGCAACAGGTTGTCACGTATAGCTACAATGATCTCATCGGAAAAAAAATTCTCTGCGTTCAATGAAATAAGTAATTTGAAGTTCAACTTTTGTAGTTTACCGAGGGTATAAATATATAGTACTGCGATAACGATCTTTCTGTCACTATATAATGTGATCGCGGTACAGTAACATTTGTACATATACTCTTTTGATAACAATTTTATTTGAAAATGTAAGTATAATATGTTAATAATACAAGAGTGTTCATGAACTAACTAAATCCCGCTGCCCATTCATTGACACTTAGTTTCCTCAAACGAAATAAATTGTTCTAATATGAATTTATTTATACTAATACATTTTTTTTAATTGCTATATTTATTTTGTATTGATACCTCAAAAAGGTTTTTTTTTATCATTGATGGCAAATCATTATAAAACAAAAACAAGTCCATGAATAAAAAAAAAATATTTAATTTTATCAAAAAACAAAGAATGAACGATTCGTAAAAAATTACCGTGTAATACTCAAGAAATAGGCCATAAAAAATTAATAAAAAGAATATAACCTCAAATATCTTGAAAAATAAAAGATTTCATATTCTGGTCAAAGAGCCCAGCCAAGACTGACAAGAGATAGTGGAAACCTTTTCCATCTTAATTTTTCATCATGTTTCCAAAATATCGCCGTTTAAAAAAATTATGTTTTTATGTATAACAAAAGAATGAAAATAGCTTATAACATTTTCATATCGGGGAAGATAGATATTACGGAACTTGCATGAATTTTAAATTCAAAATTTTATTCGATAATATACTTAAAAATAATAAACTTTCCAAGACAGTTTTATTTTTAATGCCTTACTTATTTATTTATTGATAGTAACATTTTAAATCACTATTTGACTCGATGTCACGTGCCATCATCAACACGAACGTCAAACACCGAAATGCCAGCGCCATTTTGGCGACTGAAGGTACTAAACAGTAGGGCTGCAAAGCCCAGCTGCAGTCGGATTAGTACCTAGAATCGCTACAGTGGCGCTGGCTTCGCGGTGTTCGACGTTCGTGTTGATAATGTCATGTGACATCCATTCAAAAAGCAATATCAAATTTTACTGTTTTCAATGCGTTATAAATAAATAAATACGGCATAAAAAATAAAACATTCAGCTACGTTTTACATTTTCATATTACTTTATCGATTCCAAGTGTTAAAACACTGGTATTAAGTATATCTCTTTCAAATATATTTACATTGAAGCGATTATATTATTTCTACATATTAAATTAATTTACCTTATTGATTTCAGAATAACGTAAATTTAAAAAATCGGTGTAAAACATAAACAGGTCGATATTTCAGAGATATAACTGTTTAAAAAAAACATGACGTATCCGTGTATAACAGAAAAAGGGAAATAGCTTATAAAAAATTTCGCATGCACAAAATGCATTATTACAAGGATTGGGAACGTATAATACTTAAGGTATAATATACACAAAATATAATGTATAAAATTAGGTATAATACCGCCATGAGTTTTCGACATTTTGAAAGTATAATACCTCAATTTTTGATAGTTTATATTTTGATCTCAAAATAATCCAAAAAACCGTAAACCTCGAACCCATAAATAAAAAGCGCACATACACCTAATTTTTCGCGAGTAGAGAATACCGATTTTTTGTTTAAAGTAGCTCTAGTGAAATCAAGTTTTTCTACATTTTTGATTTTTATGAATTGATACTTACATATCATATTTGTACTGATATTATGAACTTAACTCTAAATCTAAGAGAGGTAAATGGCTGAAAAATTTTATATAAGTTCATCTTAGGAAGGGTGTTAAATTAGAATAAAAATAGGATTACGATGAAAGTCATCCAGCCCCACACCTAATTTTTGAACCCGGATGAAATTTTTAGAATATGTCCTTTAAAGTATGTAGTTTTTCTTTAAAATTTATTATTACTTTTTAAAAAATAATACATTATTGATTTATGATTTTGCTTTAAACACTAGTTTTACAATAATTTTACACATAATACACACTTTTATTCTAAATACATTGCAGAATATTTTTCTAGAATGTTAGCTAGATTCACTAATTTAGTTTGCCCCCGGGTGAAATTAGAGTTTAAAAAATAAATTAGAGAAAAAACAGTGGTTTTATAAAAATAGTGGCTTTAATAAACTCACAAAAAAAATAAACTCATCTATAATTTTAGAAAACTGCTCATTATGTATATATATATATATATATATATATATATATATATATATATATATATTTACATATCAATAACTTTTAGAACACATCTGACTAGTATGATACAGTATTTAACCTCCAAAACATGAAGCAAAAATTATTATTCACTTCCTAAAAAACGTAAATTAATGCACAAAAGTGAAACAATGTCGTTAAATCACAAAAAAATCTTCTCGTAAAGCGTTTGTTTTTCAATGAAAAAAAAAAATAATACCTTCATAACAATATTTTTACTTGAGGAGAATAATAATAGTTCAACTGACTTTTTAAACAAAAAGAATTTTCGAATTTTTGATCGAAAATCACTAGGGAGCCACCTAAAATTAGAAAATTTAGGTACTTTAATATGGCATAGCGCGTTTCTTACACATAAGAATTATACACGTAATTATTGTACACAATTTAGCATTGCTTAAATTATATATAGATATATTTGACAAATGCTAAATTGAGCACAATAATTACGTGTACAATTCTTATGTGTAAGAAATGCACTATGCCTTTAATATAATGATACACCTTAAAATAATTTAAAAATTATAGAAATTTTCAAAACAATTTATATATTATATTCGTTTAATGGGGACTTATCCCAGGTAGAAACTTGACGAGATTTTGCGAATAAATCGTTAAAATCGTCTAGCCAGTTTGTTAAAAATGGTTAAAAACTTGTTTAAATACATTATTTCTTACCACAAATCAAATATTCGTATTGAATACAACTAATTTATAATATATATTAAAAAAAAGTTATCAATCACGTTAAGATTATTTAATAGATTTATTTATTCGTACCGTATAATATATCTATAGTTTAAATTATTTATATTTTAAATTTATTCATTTACTTTGAAATTAATTATTATTTTCTTTAAAGCAGTTTTTAATTCTTAGAAATATTACGTAACAGTTAAAAAACTAATTTTACATAAATAAATGTGCAGTTATATTTATTTTGAATAGTCTTTTGTGTTGAAAGTATAATACCTTAGTTTACGACATTTTTCGGTATAATACCTGGTTTGGTATTATACGGTATAAAAACTCTGAACCCAACACTGATTATTACTAAACCGATGATCTTATTTCTGAGGTATTAAAAAAACCGAAAAACTAAAACTCGAAAATCAAAAAACTGATAAAAAATGAAAACGCATCGAAAAACAAAAAAAAATTATTTTTGAGCCGTCTTCCTTAAAAATACAAAAAATAGAGCTCTGAAACATTAAATTTAATCGTGAATTACTCGAGATATGGTGGTATACATACATACATACATATACACACACACACATACACACACACACATATACACATACACACACACGCGCGTACATCCATACGGACATATTCTAAAAATAGTGTATTTTGATTCCAAATGGCCCAAAACATATTTCTAACATGTTTTTAAGAAAACATTTTTTTTACTATTACAAAGCTTCCTTTAGGAGGAAGCCAAAAAACCAAAAATAGCATGTTGTGCTGTCTAATAAAGCTGTTCACTATAGTTTCTCATGTCTTTATTTTAATAAGTAAAATAAGAAAAATAAATAATTACAAATTATTAAAATAATTACAAAAATATAAATTAGAAATAATACAACAAAAATTGCACATCCGTGATATCACGGCCAAGGTTTCTTTAATGCTAATAGCAAGTGTGTGTGGAACTATTTCTATTTGTCACTGTTCATTATATGGTTACGGACACTATGCCGACATATAAATTTATTTTAATTTTTCAAAAAAGATAGATTTAATAAAGTTATAGCTTTATCAAGTTTCCTTGATGACGTGAGAGGTATATGCTGTTGTAAAATTGTTATATATTTTTTGGAAATGGGTATTTGTGAAAAAGTTGAATAATTCTTGCCCCTCCTGTCTTACAAGGTAACAGGGCATTATATGAATCTCAAAAAATAGTACTTCAACCGGACTATCGTAAGCAAGAATCTGCAAAATTTTCAGAATATCAAGTATTTTCTATTCTGAGTAAAAAATAATAGACTATGCAAAATGTCTTGTCCGTCCCATGTCCCAAGCCTTAATTTCATCTGAATATACCACGAAATTTAGTAATACACTAAATTTTAACCAAATAAAAATACACAGAGTAAGTCTTAGTTAATCCAAAAATAAACTACTAAAAAATTATGTACGGCACAAATGTCTTGTCTGTCCAATGATTACGTTAAATGTACTAAAACAATCGAAGGCGGTAGCATTGAATACGACAAATAGGTAAATAAACAACATTTTAACCTATTTAAACATAGATCATAATGGTTCATATTCTGTAATAAGCGATTCAATTTTTAATTTGTGCTAAACAAGAGATACTTCATATAAGGTAACATATATATATATATATATATATATACTTTCATTTAATATGGTTTGATATATATATGTATATATATATATATATATATATATATCAAACCATATTAAATGAAAGTTATACTCTATAAATTCGTAATTTAAAAGAATTGGTTATAAGAAACTTTCAACATTGTAATATTTTTTTAACTGCATAAAAGTGTTTTTTGATCTCGCCCATTTTAATTTTCTTTATCTATACGCTTAATATTATTACATCATATTTTTTATTTTCGGTTTCAAAAACTTTATTTTTTTGAAAATCATACTTTTAAAAAGAGCCAACTTTTTGTCAATCACCCATATACAGTCAAAATTTGAAAAGTTGACAAAGAGAATATGCTATGATCTATCAGAATATGATATAGACAAAAATCATGCTAATGGTCGCCTATAGTACTTAAGGATAGGGTTATTACACTAGTGAATAAACACTTTATATTCTAATTTTTTGTCCATATAAGTATAATTATTGCATTTTATACATAATTAAGTAAAATAACTAAAACAAATAAAAATTAATAAAAATATATACAACGTTCGGTAAAATACCAGTGAATGAATATCTGATCCAGAGAATGGAATGAATACTATATTCTGTAAATATCGGCTATTTACCCGGACAAATTCATCATTATAAAATGTAAAATAGCTACAATTTTATTGCAAGGAATAAGAAAAACCTGCTAGAAAATTAAAAAATTCTGGCTAGAAACTAGTTTACAACTCGTCAATTTCGCCACATTAGCTAGAAATTGGCTTGAAATGTGACAAGGTTTCTACCCACGAAGTACAATTAATTGATTTTCTACGTCTAGTAGTGTCTGTTAGAGTAGATTCTACTTTATTTATATTCATTCCTTGTTTTTGTTACATAAATACCTATTTTACATTTTGGAATCTATTGTAAAACCAAAATTTATGATTATAACTAACATTTAACTTTGAGGCTAGCAATATGAAAATAATGATGTGACTTAATTCTATTAAAAATAGACAAAAGCATAATAGATCAAATATATGAATAAATATACAGATTTTAGAAATTCAAATATAGCTACATATGTATGAGGTTCTTTAACTATATATGATTGGCTTTTTAAATGCTTCATCTTTTCAGGTCATCAATTTTTTTTATAAGAAGACTTCAGCCTATAATTTGTTATCTAGCGCGTCATACCCCTTATATTAAAATCCAGCGCGATATATCGAGTCTAGAAAGATTTATCGTATTTTCGATTAATCTAATGAGAGCTATAATTCTGTCGTTTGGTGGCGCTAGTGTGACACGTGGGTTGGGTCGAAGCATTGCGAGTATATATATATATATATATATATATATATATATATTTATATACTCGCAATGCTTCGACCCAAGTGTCACACTAGCACCACTAAACGAAAAGATAACCTCGGCGTACGGAGTGCACCATCATCTTCTCTAGTTTATTAATACCTATAATTGGAAGTCCTATAGGTTTATGTTGTATGGGTGGCCGCGGCACATGATCGTGAAGTCTGTTTCTTCTTTCGAGGGTATGTAGGAAATGCCACCTAAGGCACACCCGACTGGGCCCGTACAGCCGGATAGCGTGGGGCTGGTTGGGAACGCATCCGCCGTATGTATAATATAGGACGAAAAATAAAATAAACAAAAACGCGAAAAAACTACAAAGCCGTTGCATCGCAAACCGACCCACTAAAACCTACCACCCTTTCTTCTTCTGACGGAACCCACCCTGGTACCGTTTATCATATTACCTCAGGGTGGTGCCATTCTTGCGTCATCTGGACGACCGCTTCTGTCTAGATCTGAAACAAGGCAAAAACAGCCATCGTTAAAGTTCCGCGTGGGGCGCTTAGATCTAATCCGTCTCATTCATATGCGTGAAGCGTGAAGTCTGTATCGTGTATATATGTTGTGACATTCGGGATAAACGAATACTGATTTGTAATGAAAATTCAAAAACTAATTTCATTGATACAAGCGAAAAGAAATCATACGGCACAAGAAATTGTAGCTTTTTGCGTATTTTGAAATGCATGTATTAGTTTTTGCCATAGACTGCATTTTCGATGAGAAAATTGCAACATTCATGGAATTTGTAAAATAGCCATACGATAAATATGAATGCGTTGCAAGGGAAAAGGCAATCGACGTAGTTAAGTCGCCATGAAAGGATAGATATAGGTTGACTATAAATATAGAAAATAGGAAAAAAAGATTAGTTTCTTTGAGGCCTACTTGAATTTAATAAATGAAATAATATTTCGCACTCAAAAAAATATAGATTGATACGTTAACATAAGTATTTACCGCTGATTCGAGCTCAACATATGATTTTTACGCGCTCATTAGAAAATAATCATTGGAATGCGAAGTGTAAAATGCTCGATAATTATATAATATAGTAAAAAAAATGGACTGACTGCAACATTTCAATGAATATTTTCTAAGAATCACGGAAAAATCATGCGTTGAGCTCACTTTCGCGGTAAATACTTATGGAAACATGTCAGTTTATAATTTTTATATTCAGTTCATAAAAGTTTATAAAAAATATGATTATATATAGTTATACGTGGATTTTGTCTCTATATAACTATATATAACTATATATAATTATATATAATTATTTTGAGGTTAAACTCTCGCGATCTTATTGCATTGTTTATCAGCTCGCTTTACCCCAGTCAGTTTGCACCGAATGCTTGCGCGACCTAAAAATATTTTTTAGAGATTTTCATGTTGTTTTATTATAATACAAAAACATCTACTAATAATTCAGTATATTTAGTATACAAACAACATTTTTTGTTATAAAATAAATTTTATGGAATTCTTCATATTTAAATAATTTGTTACCTGCATCAAATTCATAAAGGCACATCGACGTATTGTCAATCAAATTAATTTTTCATCTGGAATATAATAAAAATAGGGAAGCTGATTGCAGAACACTTGTGTGAAATTCTTCATCCATAAACTTCAGTGTATACATAATTACAAACACAAAAAGAAGAAATATAGATCAACTTGTTAAAGCGGTGTATGGTACTTTCACTTTTTAGCGCCAGGCCGCTGATATTATATCAATTTTATAACTGCAACCGGCTTTATCGGTGCAAGATAAAGTAAAATTATTTATTTTCGCCAAAAAAAAAATAAAGTTCAAGCATCTCTGGTCCATTAAAGAATATCATCCGAATCTCATTAATACTTCAAATCACTATCGCAGCGCTCTTTGTTTCATTCTCCCGACCACATGCATTATAAGTAATAAAGAAGCATATGGTGTGTATACAGCCTTGGGCGAGAACCGTCGAAAGCGCGCTCGGTCCAACACCGATAAAATCTTCACGCGATTTATACACGCGAGTATAACAACGCCATTCTATATAGCTACGCGTAAGTGACCTTTACACGTCATTTTTACGAATACTTTCTTCCAGTTGGCTGAGATAGTTCTCTAACAATTCGTTCGCCTTGTGCCGAATATTTCGTTCACGGGGCTCCTATATAAGACTCGGGCTCCGACCGATGTAGCATAGCATTTTATCTTCTACAGTCGAAGAGAATAGATCAGCAGAAAATCACCATGTTCAAGTTCGTGATCCTCGCCGCCGCGTGCATTGCTGCCGCCAACGCCGGAATCGGCCACGGAGTGGCACCAGCCCTGGCTTACTCCGGCTACAGCACACCCCTGGCCTACTCCGGCTACAGCGCACCCCTGGCGTACTCCGGCTACAGCGCGCCCGTCGCTTACTCCAGCTCCAGCCTTGTCAAGAGCTCTGCTGCACCTCTGGCCTACACTAGCTACGCCGCCGCTCCGGTCGCCTACTCTGCTCCAGCTGTAGTCAAGAGCGTTGCTCCCCTGGCCTATGCCGCCCCAGCACCCATCGTCAAGTCGGCTCACCTCGCCTACGCTGCCCATGCCAGCCCTCTGGCCTACTCGAGCTACGCCGCCGCCGCTCCTCTGGCCTACTCTGCCCACTCAGCTCCAGTAGCCTACGCATCCCACGCCGCCCCTCTGTCGTACGCCGCTGCCCCAGCGACCGTCTTCAAGTCGGCTCCCCTCGCCTACAGCGCACCATCCTGGTAAGAGGCATCCCGACACCGGCTCATGCATCCTGACATCAGTGAGGCTGCTCCATCGACCAGTAGTGCTCTGAGTTAGAGGACCACGTCGACGATGGACACATCCTGCACACACTTCATATTTATTCCATTTTCTGCTACTCTTCTGACTGTTTCATCAACTGTTGTGATTTACATTTGCAATAAATTATTGTTTGTTTCATAAACTATTTTCTACTCATTTATTTAAAAATTACCTTTATACCTTTGCTTTGTATAACGTCTAACAAGATGAGTACACATCCTGTAGGAAAAGATTTTCGATAAAATTTCAGAAGGAAGTTTCTGGTACCTAAAAAGGAAGTAATATTTTCGAATGAGCCGCTGTTCTTGAGATATGAAGTATTTTGCTTCAAATGAACATTATTTTATTGAAAAAATGTACCTTCTCAATTGATAACAACTCTGCAAGCTTTTATGCTAGAAAAATTTAACTGAAAGATAATTAATCTAAGTATGTGAAAAAAGCTGTAATTTAAGCTTTGTTTGAGCAGAATAGTGATTTAATACGAAACAAAGCCTAAATTGTAGCTTTCTTCACCTACTTTAATTATTTTTTGGGTCAATTTTTCTAGCATAAAAACCTGCAGAGTTGTTGTCAACCAAGTCACATCTCGAGAACAAGGACTCAATGAAAGAGATTACGGGTGCTAGGTTTCATTTATAGGTACCAGAAACCACTTCTAGAAGATAAAAAAAATCGGTTCCCACAGGGTGTGCACTCTCCTTGTAAACTAAAATAAATCTTTCAATTGAGTTTAATAAAATTTCAAATTAAAAGTAAAGAAAATTCAATTATATTATTGAAATATAATTTTGCCTTTATCGATATTCTATAAAATATTCTCTTAAAAATAAGAGTTTTAAAGTCCTTATAATAGTTCATTAATTTTTTAATGTCCTTTTACTACGAGAGTGTCAGAGGCTTGGTTACCGATATTCGCTGAAACTTTCAGAGATGTTTTCTGATACCTAAAAATTAAGTATAGAACCTTTAGTTTTTTCCAATAAGTCCTTATTCTCGAAATATCAACCAATTGATCTCAATTGTGCGTTATATTTTAGTAAAAAATGGTGCCTTTACTTCTAATCATAGCTATGCAAGTTTTTGCGCTATAGAAAAAATTACCCAAACTTAAATAAATATAGACTTTAAAAAGCTGTAACCTTAGAATAAAGAATATTTTCAATTTTAACTTGAATAAGTAAATTCACCTAATTTATGACGAATCCAACGATATGAAAAACTAATTTTTTACTAGAATTGTAGATAAATACTGTTTTTATTAGGACGAAACTATCGATGTACTGGTTACAAAACTATTACATTATGCCTACCGATTGACGTACTATATATATTTTTTATTTAGTCAACTAGTTAATGGTCAAACAAATTACTTTCCACAAAAAAGTTAAACGTTTTAACCTAACAAATAATGCAACTAAATTTGCTACTTTTGATTACTTTCATCCGAATCAATTTTAACGATAATATATCAATATCTTATAGACCTTCTAGAAACTAGTTTTATTTAGCGCAGAGCAAATTAATTTACTGCATAAATTGTTTGGCATAAATTACAGTCCATTGTGGAACCACTTCCCTGGTAGAAACCTTGTCGTCTTTCGAGCCAGATTCTATATAATGTGGTGAAACGAGCGAGTTTTAAACCAATTTCTAGTCAGAACTCGTAACATGTATATATATATATATATATATATATATATATATATATATATATATATATATATATATATATATATATATATATATATATATATATATATATATTTACACGATAATTATTTATAATACATTCTTTAAGTAGACACACTTTAATTTAAATTTATCTACTTAACGCATGTTAACAAAAACATTTGAGATGAAAATACAATTATAAATATATGTTACGCATTTTTGTCTTAAGTGACTGATAGAACTCATTACTAAAATACTGATTGACTTTATAAGATTTAGTACGAGTTTTTTTAGTAAGCATTATACTAAAATAGTTTAGTATGTATATATATATATATACATATATAATGAAATTGACTGAAAAACTACTCTTTGACTAGCTTGAAATTTCAGAACCAGGTGAAATTTACATTGGATTTTTAGGGTTTCGGTTTCGTGTAGATACCAATTAAAGTTGGATTAATTTTTGAAAAAATAAATTTTTTTTTTTCATCTTCAACTAGGTATATTAAAATAAACCTAAATTTCCATTACCAAAACTACTGAAAATCATTTTCATATTCAAAATGACAAGTAGATATTTATTTTACATTGAAACGCATTAAAAATCATAATTTTAAATGGCTCTATTGAAAAATCATATTATATCATTGTATCTATCTCAGAACGTCGATAATTAATATCAAAGAAATTGACTTTTATAAGTATCGGTTTAGTCACAAACCATGTGATTCTCAGGTGAGTCTAAGAATTTTCATGGCTATATTTTCAATGAGCTCTTCCAGCTGTATATTTTCAATGAGTATTTTTTCTTATGAATTAGCATAATGTAAAGGATAACGTAGCTTTCAATAAGTAAAAATTTGAAACTATTTATCAAACAAAAATAATTTATTGCAAATGTGAATCACAACAGTTGATTAAACAGACATAAGAGCAGTAGAAAATTTGTAGAAATGATAGGATGAATCCATCGTTCACGTAGTCCTTCAACCCAGACTGGTGGCCGACGGGGTAACCACATTAGTGACGGGATGCATGAGTCGGTGTTCGGTTGCCTCTTACCAGGATGGGGCACTGTACGCGAGAGGAGCCGACTTGAAGACGGTCGCTGGGGCAGCGGCGTACGACAGAGGGGCAGCGTGAGCAGCGTAGGCTACTGGCGCTGGATGAGCAGAGTAGGCCAGGGGAGCGGCGTGCGCGGAATAGGCCAGAGGAGCGGCGGCATAGCTTGAGTAAGCTAGAGGAGCGGCTGTCTTGACAACAGCTGGAGCAGAGTAGGCGACCGGAGCGGCGGCGTAGCTGGAGTAGGTCAGGGGTGCGCTGTAGCCGGAGTAGGCCAGGGGTGCGCTGTAGCTGGAGTAAGCCAGGGCTGGTGCCACTCCGTGGCCGATTCCGGCGTTGGCGGCAGCAATGCACGCGGCGGCGAGGATCACGAACTTGAACATGGTGATTTGCTGCTGATCTATGCTCTTAGACTGTGGAAGACAGAATGCTATACTACATGAGCTAGGATCGGGCTTTTATACTAGGTGGCTGACAAATTATTCGGTACAAGGCAATCAGATTATTTGAGTACTGTCTCCGTCAGCCAGGCGAACGTATGCGAGTGTCAAGATTATATCAACCTAAAAAAGCTAACGCACTCCGGTGGTTGTCGCCTGAGGGTAAAAGCTTTGTATAATATAAACTTTAATTTTCATACATACAGTGAGTATTTGCATACATTAGAAAGAGAGTGTATAATAATTTAATATAATATATAATACTATAAGCTGCAATTGCATTATATACATTTTATTTTTATAAAACTTGTTGTGTATTATAATGGGAAATAAAAACCATTTGAGTAAAAGTCGGTAATAAATGATTTGATATAAATCTATTTACTTGTTATACTTCGGGTCACCGACAGTGAATTACATTTTACTTTCCATAACATTGAAGAATTACTTTCTGGATTGCATACGAAGATGAAAATGTGTGAACTAATATTATAAATAAAAAGAGAAATTTGAAGCAATATAAATAATAAACCAGATAGTTATATATAATCTGAATTTAAGCGTATTAACAACAAAATGAAGGACTCAAGTTGAATTATGTTTTAAATTATTATTTTAAAGTCCTAAATTTACTTTTTATTTTAATTTTGCACTGTTCAGAAAAGATGTATGTCTACTGCAAGCCTACTGCAATGTCTACTGTAAGACAGCGACTATACTACTGCAATGTCTACTGTAAGACAGCGACTTTGTTAATTAGAGTTTCAGCTCATGGTGCTACCTATTATACTCAATTACGGAATACATTTAAAAATAGAATGGGCTATTAGGGTATAATTATCGACATTTTTAAACATAAATGATTTATACAAAATACGAATGAATTTTTAACTTGGACACCTCCGAGGCATTAAAATCCCGTCTATGGTAAAAGCTACATTTAGTCGCAATTTTCTTTTTATTTTAAGTAAGCGTACAGAAAGATATTGTTTTCCCCGAGTCCGAAAATTACCCATACTCAGCCCCCAAGAGATAGAAGATCAAATAAATTGCAAGTTTTGAAAAGTTTTAAATATTTTTTTTGTGTGCACGATAATTATTTATAATACATTCTTTAAGTAGACACACTTTAATTTAAATTTATCTACTTAACGAATGTTAACAAAAACATTTGAGATGAAAATACAATTATAAATATTTGTGACGCATTTTTGTCTTATGTGGCTAATAAAATTCACAAATTAACTTTATAAGATATAGTACAAGATTTTTGAGTAAGCATTATACTAAAATAGTTTAGTACAAGTTAGCCGAGTTTACTTATTTACTATAATTAAAATATCAACAAAAGTAAGGTAATGTAAAACACATTTTATATCATATAGATTACAATAACCTTGTATGATGGATGGTATATACATGTTTATTTTTCTGTCTAAGGTAAAAACATTGTCCACAAAGCATATAACATTTGATTTCGATACAATCGTTTTGAGTAATCGATATTCGCTAATGCATAATAAGAAGAAACAGCCTCAAAAAGATTTCACGCATGCTCGCTTGCTTAGCAGAGATAGTTCGCTAATACATATTAATTGGTTCACCTTGTACTGAATATGATTTCGGCCGCTCTCTTCCTATATAAGACCCGAGCCCCGACCGACGTAGCATAGCATTCTATCTTCAACAGTCGAAGCGAATATACCAGTAGCAAATCACCATGTTCAAGTTCGTGATCCTCGCCGCCGCGTGCATTGCTGCCGCCAACGCCGGAATCGGCCACGGAGTGGCACCAGCCCTGGCTTACTCCGGCTACAGCGCACCCCTGGCCTACTCCGGCTACAGCGCACCCCTGGCGTACTCCGGCTACAGCGCGCCCGTCGCTTACTCCAGCTCCAGCCTTGTCAAGAGCTCTGCTGCACCTCTGGCCTACACTAGCTACGCCGCCGCTCCGGTCGCCTACTCTGCTCCAGCTGTAGTCAAGAGCGTGGCTCCCCTGGCCTATGCCGCCCCAGCACCCATCGTCAAGTCGGCTCACCTCGCCTACGCTGCCCATGCCAGCCCTCTGGCCTACTCGAGCTACGCAGCCGCCGCTCCCCTGGCCTACTCTGCCCACCCAGCTCCAGTAGCCTACGCATCCCACGCCGCCCCTCTGTCGTACGCCGCTGCCCCAGCGACCGTCTTCAAGTCGGCTCCCCTCGCCTACAGCGCACCATCCTGGTAAGAGGCATCTCGACACCGACTCATGCATCCTGACATCAGTGAGGCTGCTCCATCGACCGGCAGTGCTCTGAGTTAGAGGACCACGTCAACGATGGACACATCCTGCACACACTTCATATTTATTTCATTTTCTGCTGATCTTCTATCCATCTCATCAACTGTGATCTTCATTTGCAATAAATTGTTTTTCGTTTCATAAAGAATTTCGTATTTTTATACTTTTTTGCAAGTTATACCTTATCCCTTGTCCCCACATTACCCACATCACGCTTTGGCATAAATCAATATGTGTGAATTTTTTATGCATGCACAAAAATGCCATCATCTTAAACTAAATTTCAAATTCATAAAGCGTACGATTTTTATATTATTATTGATTCTATTTATAACTTTTATGGACGAAAATGTTGATTTCCGCAAATGTAATATATTACCGTTAATATTTAACAGAAGAGTAAAGAAGCGTCTACATCTTACCAAACAATCACCACAAAGTTAACTTCTTCTGATTATTTTTATTGCCTGTATTATTTTTAACACTATCATCTATGGAATTAAATCTTATACAGTGTTTTTCATATATAGGGGAAAGTGTGGCAAAACGGGGTATTTAACAATAGGCTTTGGTTTCTTATACTTTATGAGTAAAAAAAGCTTTTACTTACAAATTATTTTTATTTATTATTCTCTAATTAACACAATGAAATCTACAAAAGTGCCATAGAACGCTTACAATGAATCATATGAATAACTTTTAAAAATCTGGTTTTTTGACATTTGCAAAATCTACGGGGCAAAACGGGGACCCCCAGTTATTAATTCAGACCAACATCTAAATATATAATAAACATATAAAAAGTCCTCCGTGGTAATCTTTAAAAAATTTTATAATATGTATTGTCAGTTTAACTTACATTTCTTCAAATTATGAAAAAAGTATATTTTTATTTATTTTACATTTTTTTCTACGTTTTTCGTAACCCCCTATGTCCTAAGCAGTTGTTTTTAAAGTTAACATGTATATTGGGGTGGTTCATAAAAAAATTGTATTTTTCAAGTCCCTTTCAAAAGTTGACAAATAATGTAAAAAAATGGTCAAACATTTAAATAAAAGAGTGTTTAAAAGGTGGCGCCGGAATTTTAATAGTATATTATGCACCTAGGGAATAAAGTGAGCCAGTAAATGCCTGAGCGTGGTTCGGCGCCCGAGCGAAGCGAGGGCGTCATACACGCTGTCAATCGCTGGCTCACTTTATTGACGCGTGCAATATACAATTTTTTAACATATCTACCAAAAAGTTCGTATTCGTTCACCGCCGACAAGGGAAAATAGTGCTACATTTTAACTCCCTAACCTCACTCTAGTCCCCGCCGCGCCACGCGCTGTTTGTGCCCGAGCCGAAGGCGAAGGCACATGCGCGTAGCGGCGGGGACTAGAGTGGGGGTAGGGATTTAATGTAGCGCTTTATTCCCGGCTCGGCGGGGATAAAGTACGTATTTTTTCCCCCACCGAACCGGGAATAAAGCGCTACATTAAATCCCTACTCCCACTCTAGTCCTCGCCACCACGCGCTGTTTGTGTCCGAGCCTTCGGTTCGGGCACAAACAGCGCGTGGCGGCGGTAACTAGCGTGAGGTTAGGAAATTAATATGTAGTACTATTTTCCCTCTTCGGCGGTGAACGAGTACGAACTTTTTGGTAGGTACGTTAAAAAATTGTATATTGCACGGGTGAATAAAGTGAACCAGCGATTGCCTCGCTTCTCTCGGGCACCGAACCACACGCAGGCATTTAATAGCTCACTTTAGTTCCTAGGTGCATAATATACTATTATTATAGGTTAGGAGTACGTATCACTTGTCATATTTTGGAAAAAGGTGAGGGGAATTTCTTACGTATTGTGACGTGAAATAGAAATATAACATAATAAATAACCTATGCATTGTGTCCCAGGTCTGTCTACTGGTCTCGTCAGTAAGGCTGTGTAGATAGACCTGCCTTAGACACCGATAAATAAAAAGTTTAAAAACTTACATATATGCGTACAAATCTACCTAGTGCAGGTATTAAACTCGAAACTTGGTCACCTTTCAGTTCTCGATTAATCAGCTGTGGTCGATATCACAGTCCTAAATTGCCGAATATCGTATTTACATTCGTTTGACGGTTGCTATAATTACCGATTAACAGCTTGACCTCGCCAAAAATCAAATTCTTCTCAATTATTGCGAATCGTATTATTTCGAATTTCCTTCTCGCAAAAACATACGTTTAACACATAATAAACTCATCTATCTCTTATCTCTTACGTATCTTTTGATGCCAAATCGAAAAAAAATATATAATTGTACATCCATTTATCCATGTTTTTATTATATCGGCGTTTTAAGTACAGTAGAACCACCCGGCACTGTGAAACTCGGGATTAGCTATTCTCCGGCACTGTAAATTTGTGCCAGTCAATCAGCGTCGATCATCAGGGCCGTATCTAGGTCGTAATATTAATTTTCCTCCGTATCATTCCCATAATCAAATATTCTCGGTACAATATTATTAAATTAAAATTTGCTATAAAAATCTATATGAAATTATATAATTTTTTTTATAAACATTTCTATTACATTTTTCCAGTTTGAACATTTTTAAAAACTATTTTTATTAAAATTTGTTGGCCCTTTTTATTTTACTTTATTATTTAACTTGTTAACCTTTGTATGAACTTTCTTTATCACATTTTATCGGTCTAAATCTTTTCATAGAACTTTTTCTGCAAAGTTGAGCTGCAGGCGAGGGCGTTTGGCCGTCCCTGGAAAAATCACAGTGCCGAGATGCTCCGCAATCAGTGCCGGGAGATTTACAGTGTCGTGTGTCGCCGTGCCAGGAGGTTCTACTGTACATACTCACAATCAGTATGAAAAAGAAAAATGTCGTTTTTAAATGTAAGTAACTGTGTGTAAAAAATTTGTCTTAACACGTGCATGAAAGAGGCCCTCTTCCATGCTTGCAAAGCGAATGGAAAATTGGTCATTCCGAGTGTATTTGCCTGAGAGGGAGGTAATGTCGGTTACGTCTCACTCCTGAGTTTCTTACGTCTAGTGGACGACTCGTAATGCACATCTCCCCATTCCCTTTCCATTCATGAAAAAGGCCATATTCACACTCTTATTAAAAAAATACGATGCGTAACACGGGTGGAAAAGGCTTTTTCAGACTCGGATGATGAGCTTAGCACTAACGTATTCATCTCGGGCACCTTCGGCGCTCTCGACTTCCACTCGTGCTCAATCATCATCCTCGTTTAGATAAAGCTAATTTCCCCCCCTAGTTGCACAATGTACTATTTTTCTCATATTAAAACAGTCATTTCTTATGTATTTTTGTATGCTGCATCGATAAAAATTACATTTCTGAACCTATCTTAAAATATACTAAAGGTATAGGCAATTTTATTAAATTAAGCTAATAAATAAAAAAGAACAATTTATTTTACAGTTTAATAAATTGTATACGATTAAAATGTAATATTGCAACTATATTTACATATTTTATAGCTGTAAGTATTTACAATCGCAACAATCAGTATTAACCCTTTACTACCCATCTGGCATCTGTGAGACCCCACTCAATTTTCAATGATTTATAACTTTGTAAATATAATAATCCTAGTCTTTTAACCTTTACGTAAATTCATCAAATATCATTACAATTATTGTGTGAAAGTTTTATCCAGCAAAAATTAATTAATTAAAAAAATATAAACAATCTAAGGGTGAAAAAATAGAAAAATCAAAATGGAAATTTGAAAGGAAAGACTTTTTTCATGCAAAAATGATTTTTCTCAAAGATTTATATGTCTACATTTTAGAAAAACATACAATCAAATTCGAACATTCGTTTTCGACTATTTTCAATTTACATGACACTCTGTTTTTCCGCGCGTAAAATTGAAGGCCCACAACCTCTTTAAACAAATAATTTTATTTCATTCGTCAAATTATTTTATTAACCAAATATTGTTTTGATCCATTAATTAGTGTTGTCACTTAATAATGAAAATTTTTCATACAGCACATATTTTATATATTCATTGATATAAGCGATAGAGAGATGTGCGAACCCATGCTCATAGACGCCACGCCGCTAGTTACGTGACTAAATTTCAGGTGGGTGTGTGTGTGAGTGTGTGTGTGTGTATGTGTGAGTGTGTTTTCATGCATGCGTGCATGAGTGTGTATGTGTGTGTGTGTCAAAAGAAGTTAATTTTTTGCTGTTTGTTTGGTAAACTGTAGACGCCTTTTTATACTCTTCTATGAAATATTAACGAAAATATATTACATTTACGAAAATCAAGTTTAAGATGATGGCATTTTTGTGCATGCATAAAAAATTCACACATATTGATTTATGCCAAAGCGTGATGTGGGTAATGTGGGGACAAGGGATAAGGTATAACTTGCAAAAAAGTATAAAAATACGAAATTCTTTATGAAACGAAAAACAATTTATTGCAAATGAAGATCACAGTTGACGAGATGGATAGAAGATCAGCAGAAAATGAAATAAATATGAAGTGTGTGCAGGATGTGTCCATCGTTGACGTGGTCCTCTAACTCAGAGCACTGCCGGTCGATGGAGCAGCCTCACTGATGTCAGGATGCATGAGTCGGTGTCGAGATGCCTCTTACCAGGATGGTGCGCTGTAGGCGAGGGGAGCCGACTTGAAGACGGTCGCTGGGGCAGCGGCGTACGACAGAGGGGCGGCGTGGGATGCGTAGGCTACTGGAGCTGGGTGGGCAGAGTAGGCCAGGGGAGCGGCGGCTGCGTAGCTCGAGTAGGCCAGAGGGCTGGCATGGGCAGCGTAGGCGAGGTGAGCCGACTTGACGATGGGTGCTGGGGCGGCATAGGCCAGGGGAGCCACGCTCTTGACTACAGCTGGAGCAGAGTAGGCGACCGGAGCGGCGGCGTAGCTAGTGTAGGCCAGAGGTGCAGCAGAGCTCTTGACAAGGCTGGAGCTGGAGTAAGCGACGGGCGCGCTGTAGCCGGAGTACGCCAGGGGTGCGCTGTAGCCGGAGTAGGCCAGGGGTGCGCTGTAGCCGGAGTAAGCCAGGGCTGGTGCCACTCCGTGGCCGATTCCGGCGTTGGCGGCAGCAATGCACGCGGCGGCGAGGATCACGAACTTGAACATGGTGATTTGCTACTGGTATATTCGCTTCGACTGTTGAAGATAGAATGCTATGCTACGTCGGTCGGGGCTCGGGTCTTATATAGGAAGAGAGCGGCCGAAATCATATTCAGTACAAGGTGAACCAATTAATATGTATTAGCGAACTATCTCTGCTAAGCAAGCGAGCATGCGTGAAATCTTTTTGAGGCTGTTTCTTCTTATTATGCATTAGCGAATATCGATTACTCAAAACGATTGTATCGAAATCAAATGTTATATGCTTTGTGGACAATGTTTTTACCTTAGACAGAAAAATAAACATGTATATACCATCCATCATACAAGGTTATTGTAATCTATATGATATAAAATGTGTTTTACATTACCTTACTTTTGTTGATATGTTAATTATAGTAAATAAGTAAACTCGGCTAACTTGTACTAAACTATTTTAGTATAATGCTTACTCAAAAATCTTGTACTATATCTTATAAAGTCAATTTGTGAATTTTATTAGCCACATAAGACAAAAATGCGTCACAAATATTTATAATTGTATTTTCATCTCAAATTTTTTTGTTAACATTCGTTAAGTAGATAAATTTAAATTAAAGTGTGTCTACTTAAAGAATGTATTATAAATAATTATCGTGCACACAAAAAAAATATTTAAAACTTTTCAAAACTTGCAATTTATTTGATCTTCTATCTCTTGGGGGCTGCGTATGGGTAATTTTCGGACTCGGGGAAAACAATATCTTTCTGTACGCTTGCTTAAAATAAAAAGAGAATTGCGATCTAATGTAGCTTTTACCATAGACGAGATTTCAATGCCTCGGAGGTGACCAAGTTAAAAATCCATTCGTATTTTGTATAAATCATTTATGTTTAAAAATGTCGATAATTATACCCTAATAGCCCATTCTATTTTTAAATGTATCCCGTAATTGTGTATAATAGGTAGCACCATGAGCTAAAACTCTAATTAACAAAGTCGCTGTCTTATATGCAGTAGACATACATCTTTTCTGAAAAGTGCAAAATTAAAATAAAAAGTAAATTTAGGACTTTAAAATAATAATTTAAATCATAAAACTTGAGTCCTTCACTTTGTTAATACACTTAAATTCAGATTACGTATAACATTCTGGTTTATTATTTATATTGCTTCAAATTTCTCTTTTTTATTTATAATATTAGTTCGCACACTTTCATCTTCTTATGCGAACTTGAAAGCTATTCTTCAGGGAGATCGAAAGTGAAATGTAGTTTACTGTCGGTGACCCGAAGTACGACAAGTAAATAGATATATATCAAATCATTTATTACCGACTTTTACTCAAATGGTTTTTATTTCCCATTATAATACACAACAAGTTTTATAAAAATAAAATGTATATAATGCAATTGCAGCTTATAGTATTATATATTATATTAAATTATTATACACTCTCTTTCTAATGTATGCAAATACTCACTGTATGTATGAAAATTAAAGTTTATATTATACAAAGCTTTTACCCTCAGGCGACAACCACCGGAGTGCGTTAGCTTTTTTAGGTTGATATAATCTTGACACTCGCATACGTTCGCCTGGCTGACGGAGACAGTACTCAAATAATCTGATTGCCTTGTGCCGAATAAATTAGTCAGCCGCCTAGTATAAAAAACCCGAGCGCAGCCGTTGTAGTATAGCATTCTATTTTCTACAGTCGAAGAGCATAGATCAGCAGCAAATCACCATGTTCAAGTTCGTGATCCTCGCCGCCGCGTGCATTGCTGCCGCCAACGCCGGAATCGGCCACGGAGTGGCACCAGCCCTGGCTTACTCCGGCTACAGCGCACCCCTGGCCTACTCCGGCTACAGCGCACCCCTGGCGTACTCCGGCTACAGCGCGCCCGTCGCTTACTCCAGCTCCAGCCTTGTCAAGAGCTCTGCTGCACCTCTGGCCTACACTAGCTACGCCGCCGCTCCGGTCGCCTACTCTGCTCCAGCTGTAGTCAAGAGCGTGGCTCCCCTGGCCTATGCCGCCCCAGCACCCATCGTCAAGTCGGCTCACCTCGCCTACGCTGCCCATGCCAGCCCTCTGGCCTACTCGAGCTACGCAGCCGCCGCTCCCCTGGCCTACTCTGCCCACCCAGCTCCAGTAGCCTACGCATCCCACGCCGCCCCTCTGTCGTACGCCGCTGCCCCAGCGACCGTCTTCAAGTCGGCTCCTCTCGCGTACAGTGCCCCATCCTGGTAAGAGGCAACCGAACACTGACTCAATCATCTCGTCACTATTAAGGTTACCCCGTCGGCCACTAGTGCTCTGTGTTGAAGGACTACCTGGACGATGGATTCATCCTATCATTTCAACACAATTTTCTACTGCTCCTCTCTCTGTTTCATCAACTGTTGTGATTCACATTTGCAATAAATTATTTTTTGTTTGATAAATAGTTTCAAATGTTTACTTAATTGAAAGCTACCTTATCCCTTACATTATGACAACTCATAAGAAAAACTACCCATTGAAAATATACAGCTGAAATAGTAATGGAAATTCTTACTCACCTGAAAATCACATTGTTTGTGACTAAACCGATACTTATAATAGTCAAATTCTTTGATGGTAATTATCGACATTCTGCGGTAGGTACAACGATATAATATGACTTTTCAAGAGAGTCATTTAAAATTATGTTTTTTAATATGTTTCAATGTAAAATAAATATTCTTTTGTCATTTTGAATATGAAAATAATTTTCAGTAGTTTTAGTAATGGAAATTTCGATTTGTTTTAACCCTCTGGCGCAGTATCCCGAGATATCTCGTCCAAACGAGGTTTTTACCGTAGCCGGGTGGACGAGATATCTCATCCTGACATTTTTTACCATAACTTTTGACTGGCACAATTTAAAAGTTCCTACGAGCACGCAAATTAAATATGACAATTTGCATTTTATGATAAGCTAGGTTCGACTATTAATTTTCCCACATTTCTCTTTGAAAAAATCAAATTTTTTTGAAATGTAGTGCGCAGAAGACTTGTGCAATTTTATTAAAAATTAATGCATTATCTGTAGTACTGATGAAAATATTCAGTAAAGCATTCTCAAAATTTTGTTTTAGATGCCAAATATGTGTACCAGTTTGGAAAAAAGGATTGAATATTAAAAAAGTTTTCAATTTTGCTATAACCCCACCCTAATCCATATATTTATTACAAAATTTTAAACTAGTGTTTAGTTAGTGAGATAAGTTTTATTTGGTTTTATCAAAATCTAGATTATTCTACTTATACCGCTTTTCTATCCAGTTCCTCAAATGAATTGTTCTGTTACCGGATAAAAATATTGAAGCTTTTAGAGAGAGAAAGAAAATCGAATGGGCTAAGGTTTCTAAGCATGTAGGAATACAAAAATCTCGTATGTGGAAAGTAGAAGTAGGTAAGAAATACTCCTATACAGTTTGAACTGCAACACACTCGTGGACAAAAATAACAGGAAAGCAGAAAGAAAAAAATAAAACAAAACCCATGTACAAAACTAAAAAACAAAAGAACAAAAGAACAAAAGAAACAAAAAAAAAGCAAATAAACAAAAATATAAAAAAAATAAAAATCTAATAAAACAATAAAATACAAAAAAATAATAAATAAAAAAAATCAAATTAAACAATAAAAAAACAAAAACAATATAGAAATCGAAAATAAAATTCTCTTAACTTCGTTTTTTGTTAAGAAATTATAATTCTGACCTTTTCGAGAAAAAGGCATTTTAATTCTTTTAGAAAAAATGCTGTATTTCTTATATTTTCTATTCTGTAACCACTTTTTTCATCTATTCTAAAAGAGCATCGGTAGATGCATAAAATACGCAAAGAATGATTTCGTTACCTCAAAAAATGACGAAACGGTAAGCATATAAAAAAACAAATTTAAATCATCAATCTTTGAGGTTGGATTTTCAAATCCATATAAAAACTGCAATTATGGTGCGCCAGCGAAAACAATAAATACGTATCCCCTTATTTACCGAGTACTATAACATATTTCATTTCAAAGTGATTTGGTGACATAGGAATCGGTGTGTTATACTATCCTTATCCTTACTAATATATAAATGTGAAAGTTATTTTATTCGTTTGTTTGTTACTTCATCACGTACAAACTACTACACATCTCTTAATATAACTTTAAAGATTCTCTTCGTTTTTTCCCGAAGAAACATGTAAGCCACGTACAATATACAGATAAAGCTTTAGTTTTCCAGAAAAGAATAAAATAGCTTAAATGAAAACCAATTTTTTTTCACTATTTTTGGTCATTTGTTTGTTACCGCATCACGCAAAAACCTACCTATCTATAGCACCTATCTTAATAAAACTTAAACGATTCTCTTTGTTTTATTTTGCGGAGAAATACATAGGCAACATAGAAATTACAGATGATTTATTTTTCAAAAAAAATGAGAAATTCCTCACATAAAAATTATAATTACACTTTTTCCACTTCTTTTTTACCACATTACGCAATAGGTACTATTTTATACATGTACAATATACATATACTATACATATGAATGATTCTCTGGGAAATCAAGAACAAAAATTTTGTTTTTATTTCTTCTGTAGAAATGTTCCTCTTAGAATGTAGAATGTATGTGAACTTTTTTAGATTTTTTGAAACCCTTAGGTTCAAAGTTGATCAAGGTTAAATGTGAGCATGTAGTCATTTTTTAAATCTTTTAACAAATTTCAACTTCCATTTATTCAACATAATTAGATCTCTTTAAAAAAATTGCAACAAAGGATTTTTTTAGAAAATTTTCTGAATTTTTTATAGAAAATGGTTTCAAAACTTGTTAATGCCCTTTTCGATTAATTAAACTCATTTTATAAATTAAAATCCTGAAATAAGTGGGTTTGATCACTCGAACCCGTACACCAGAAATCAATCAAGACTATTGACAATAATTTTTATTTTCTAATTCTCACATTGGTTGCATAATTATATGTATTATGAACATAATAAAACTTTGAAAACCCCAATTCGATCTTATTGGCTCTCAGAACCCTGCGGTAGAAGAAGAAATATGCAGGTTATCATTATGGCCGATCAAAAAGATCTAAAAAGCATGAATAAATTTAAAAATTATATTTCCATTATATTTTAATAAAATATTTAAATATACCGTAAAAATATGCAATTTATTATGAAAAACTCACTCTTTCCTTAGAAGTGTATGAACAATTAATTTAAAAATTAAAGGTGTATCTGTCTTCTTAAGTTTGGATAATTTTTTTATTTTTTCAAGCGCAAAAACTTACAGATCTATGATTAGAAGTAGAGACACTATTTTTTACTAAAATAACGAACCATTGAGATCAATTGGTTGATATCTCGGAATAAGGACCCATTGGAAAAAAAATAAGGGTTCTATACTTAATTTTTAGAAAATATCGGTTTCCAATCCTTTGACACTCTTCTAGTAAAATGACATTAAAAAATGACTGAGCTTTAATCAGGACTTTAAAACTGATATCACTTGAAATAGTTTTTGGTCATTATCTCGGTTTGAGTTTGAATGTAGATAAGTGTTTTATAGAATATCGAAAAATGCAAATTTATATTTCAATAATAAATCATTTTCTTTTCTTATATTTTGATATTTTATTAAACTCAATTGAAAGTTTTATTTTAGTTTACAAGGAGAGTGCACACTCTGTGAGAAACGATATTTTTATGAAACTTAAAGAAATGGTTATGGTACGTAAAAATGAAACCTGGCACCCGTAATCTTTTCGGGTAAATTTTTCTAGCATAAAAGCTTGCCGAGTTATTTTCAAAAGAAGTCACATCTCGAGACCAGGGGCCCATTGGAAAATATTACGGATTATCGGCTTCATTTCTAGGTACCAGAAACCACTTCCTGATGTTTGGTAAAGAATCTTTTCTCACAGAGTGTGTATTATGCAAAGCAAAGGTATAAAGGTAATGTTCAAATAAATAAGTAGAAAATATTTTATGAAACAAAAAACAATTTATTACAAATGAGGATCACAGTTGATGAGACGGTCAGAAAAGCAGCAGAAAATGAAATATATATGAAGTGTGTGCAGGATATGCCCATCGTCGACTTGGTCCTCTAACTCAGACTACTGATCGATGGAGCAGCCTCACTGATGTCAGGATGCATGAGTCGTTGTCGGGATGCGTCTTACCAGGATGGGGCACTATAGGCGAGAGGAGCCGACTTGAAGACGGTCGCTGGGGCGTAGGCTACTGGAGCCGGGTGGGCAGAGTAGGCCAGAGGAGCGGCGTGTGCGGCGTACGCCAGAGGGGCGGCAGTCTTGACGACGGCTGGAGCCGAGTATGCGACCGGGGCGGCGGCGTAGCTCGAGTAGGCTAGAGGTACGGTGGAGCTCTTGACCAGACTGGAGCTGGAGTAAGCGACGGGAGCGCTGTAGCCGGAGTACGCCAGGGGTGCACTGTAGCCGGAGTAGGCCAGGGGTGCGCTGTAGCTGGAGTAAGCCAGGGCTGGTGCTACTCCGTGGCCGATTCCGGCGTTGGCAGCAGCAATGCACGCGGCGGCGAGGATCACGAACTTGAACATGGTGATTTTCTGCTGATCTATTCTCTTCGACTGTGGAAGATAGAATGCTATGCTACATCGGCCGGGACCTGAGTCTTTTATACTAGGCCGCTGACTCAATCATTCGACACAAGGCGAACAGATTGTTTGAATGCTGTAGCCCTCAACGAGATTAGTGTCTGCGAGTGTGAAGATTATATCAGCTTAAGAGTGAACGTGCTTAGGTGACTATCGCCTAAGGCTAAAACTTATGTATACTATAAAGTATAATTTTATGCATACAGTGCATATTTGTATGTGTATAGAAAGAGAGAACAATAATCAGTTCTATTATCCTAGCAATACTTTCTTTCATAAATAAAACATTATTTATCATAAATAATTTCTTTTTATTTTATATAATGTTTTCTGAAAAACAGCTCTACGATTATAATAATTTAGATTAATGAAATTCTTTTTTAATAAAAATTCAAACATTTTTTTTCACTTTTACTATGAAATGTTATGACGGGTCTTTCTCGATATTTTGATATTCTAAAAAACTCTTATCACAAGTAGCTAAAACCTAATTGATTAAGGTAAAGTGCCCAGTACTTGGACAAATCGAAAATTGTGACCAGTACTTGGACAGTGACAAAAATTGTAATTACTGATAAATATGATAAAAAGATGTATTCATTGGCATTCATTCGGATAGTTTATGATGTGTAGTATATAATTTAACCAAAATTATGTTAATTTACGTCTTAAATTTGTTATAAATGTAAATATAAAATTTTGAGGTTATATCGAGAACTGTAATATGCCAAATGTATTGTCCAAGTTTACGTCCACTGCTTATTCTAAACCCAGTAGTTGGACACATTTAATTCATATGTCCAACTACTGGGTCCTAACTATGTCCAAGTACTGGGACCAGCTTGACATATGATGTCCAACTACTGCGACATATAGTTGAATTTTTAAACTTACTTTTTTAGTATAAAAAAGTATGTAAGCGTATTTTTTCTTGTACTAATAATAGTAAAACATGCCGTATTAACGATTAGATTAAAGATTTGGGAAAAATATTGAGTTTTGTCTCTAAAAACACTGATTCCGTATTTTCGTTTCAAAAAGTGTCCAAGTACTACCTACTTTACCTTAATTGATAATATAAGTTAAAGACGAGTACTTTATGAACTGAAATATTTTAAAAACAGAATTATTTCTATGAAATATTAAAAAATATTATATAATTTACGTGCTCAGAGAAATATGTAATAATTTATACATAAATAGACAAGAACTTTTAAACAAATAGATTTTCCGCTGCAATATGCATAAATTATTTCATTTTTCTTTTATAACGTTATAGATAAATATTCAATGCTGCTTTTTTCACTTATGACAGTAGAACTATTTAAAGGACAATACAATTTTACGAATCCACGTATAATTCACAATTTCTTGCTTTGACAGTCCATAAAATACGACGCCATGACATATAACGGTTTCACGAAAATTATCCGTATTCGCTGTGATAGTGCTTTCATAGTAGTGAGTTCC
The DNA here is from genome assembly GCA_949152435.1 of Gastracanthus pulcherrimus. Classification (NCBI taxonomy): domain Eukaryota; kingdom Metazoa; phylum Arthropoda; class Insecta; order Hymenoptera; family Pteromalidae; genus Gastracanthus; species Gastracanthus pulcherrimus. Next base: position 152,996,656 of record OX424573.1, read on the forward strand.
CGAGGGAATTTTAAACTTTAATCTGCATGTCTTGAGTTACGCACGAATAAGTAAAAATTATGCAGTTTGCACTTGAATCCTATGAGTATATGTTATATTTGAGTCTTGAGACACAGTTGAGAATGGCTAAATTTAATTCTCGAATGCAATAAAGACAGTGTGGTTGCCCTAATGCACAGAAATGCTATTGGGATTCGATCTCGCTATTCGAGGATATGCCAGATACGTAATGAAACCTGCACGTATGCAAATAAATGCTATAGTATAATGTAGCCACACTTTTCGAAATAAGTGCCCATCTAAGTCCCCGTTCAAATACTTGCGTAAACTATAAGTGTTGACTACAGCGTCCTGAAATGCTGAATTATATCTAGCGATACCTTTGAACGTGCACGCACACTGAATGTGAGTGCAAGCATTACAAGAATAGTATAGGACACTCGCAGAAGCCTCTTTGTTCTGCACTATAATTAGAGAGGCTCCAGAAGCATCGGCTATGACTCCAAATTTTGACTCGGAGAGGGACCAAGTAATGTATTACTTGCAAGGATCCTCAAAGCAGGCCTCTTATAACACAAGTTGCATCAAGTATCTTAAAGTTTTTGAATGTACGCGCAGTTCCGCTGCGTACGCATCGAAAACTATAATATACTTATTGGCACTTCTGTTGCGAAGATAGCCGTACGTTTAACGCGCGCACGATGAGAGACCGTGCGTATACCCGCGCGCAAGAGGAAATCCAAAAATCATATCGAGCGCCGACATTTGCGCTTCAGGTGAGCCGAAGCGCTGAGCGATACCTTGAGGCGCGACTGCGATTGACTGAATTTCCGAGGAGAGAACAGCGTCGCCGCGAACGTTCTACGGCAACCTTCATGCTCGATAGCAGAACCGCGTCGCCGCGAGCGCTCTAGGCTACCTTCATGCTCGAGGGCAGGCTGGGGTCTACCTGTGGGTCTACCTTCATGCCCGAGGGTAGCTACAGTAACCTGCGGTAACCTGCGGTAGACTTCATGCACCTGGGCTTGCTTTCATGATCGATGGTACATCGGGTAAATCGATGGCTAACTTCATGCCTCAGACCTGTCGTCGATCACGAAGATAGCTCTTAGAGTCCAGTGTGGCTAACTCGCACAGACGTCTCGATTCTGCGCAGTAGAGCCTCGCGCTCATTGGCTTACGAAGTGCGCGCGCGCTTTGAAAGAGTACGGGAGGGAGCCGCCAAGAAAGCGAAAAATCGGCCGGGCCAGGGTTCAAATCCCACCACTATCGCTTTTTTTTTTTTTTTTTAATAACGCTTAAAGCTAAATACTCCACGCATAAGAGTTCAATAAGTAAATTGTTTAAATTAAGACTTTCACTTTTAAAACTACATACACCACGTACAAAATTATGATTTAAATAAAATAAATATTTGAAAATATACTACTATAGTTGTATATTTTCAAATGCATTTTTCTTCAAGAGTTAACAATGAAAGCTTTTGAAATTTTAACTGAAGGTTCCTGATAAGAATACGGAGGACAAAGTATGTCGTTTTTTTAGAAATATTTATTTAGAGCAGAGAAAAAAATATAAATATAAATAAAGTTCCTATTTTGTACATGTGAATTGATTTATACATGCCTCGCTACCTATCGGTGACAAATTAGAACAGAATATTTCCTTTTCAAATAAGGAATTGTAATGAAACGTAAGAAAACATAATAATACATAAAAATATGTAAAAAAAATGTAAAAAAATGTAAAAATGTCCGAAATACAACAGTTTTTTTATGTTTTTTTTACGTTTAATTACATTTTCTTACATTTTATTACATTTTATAATTTCTACAGGGTTAACTGCCAATGAATTGGCAGCAGATTTGCGTTTTTTCATCCTAACAAAAGTTTCTCTTTGAGAAAGCGAAATGGTTAGAAAAACATACTAGTATAGTTACATAAATAGTTTAATATTAAAAAATTTTTTTTTAATAATTCAATAAGTCATTTAAATAATTCAAAATTACTGTGCTTAGGTTAGTAGGGTTAAGGAGCTTATAGTTTTATTATTTAAATTGTTTTTATTGCTGCGCTTGGAGTACTTAAATTAATTAATCTTTCTATTTTTTTATTCAATAAATATTAAATTCATTCTAGTATTCATGGCATGTTCTAAGGAAATTTTAGAACTGACCGAATGGCCCCGATAATAATCGAAGAAAAAGGGTTATGCGATTTGACCGAAGGGTTCAAGTTGGATTGCGAAACATATATATAAAAAATTAATACTCTTATAACCAAATACCCCATGTACGAAAATTCTATAAATAAATTGTTTTAATTAAACCATATGGATATCAAGGTAATACCCCATACATAAAGGTCAATAAAAATATTGTTTAATGATTAAACCGTTAATTCTTAACTACAAAATTGCTTAATATCTTTAAATCCGTTAAACTAATAAATACCCCATGTATGAAAGTTACATAAATTAATTATTTTAAAATATTTATTTTATTTAAATCATAATTTTGTACGTGGTGTATGTAGTTTTAAAAGTGAAAGTCTTAATTTAAACAATTTACTTATTGAACTCTTATGCGTGGAGTATTTAGCTTTAAGCGTTATTAAAAAAAAAAAAAAAAAGCGATAGTGGTGGGATTTGAACCCTGGCCCGGCCGATTTTTCGCTTTCTTGGCGGCTCCCTCCCGTACTCTTTCAAAGCGCGCGCGCACTTCGTAAGCCAATGAGCGCGAGGCTCTACTGCGCAGAATCGAGACGTCTGTGCGAGTTAGCCACACTGGACTCTAAGAGCTATCTTCGTGATCGACGACAGGTCTGAGGCATGAAGTTAGCCATCGATTTACCCGATGTACCATCGATCATGAAAGCAAGCCCTGGTGCATGAAGTCTACCGCAGGTTACCGCAGGTTACTGTAGCTACCCTCGGGCATGAAGGTAGACCCACAGGTAGACCCCAGCCTGCCCTCGAGCATGAAGGTAGCCTAGAGCGCTCGCGGCGACGCGGTTCTGCTATCGAGCATGAAGGTTGCCGTAGAACGTTCGCGGCGACGCTGTTCTCTCCTCGGAAATTCAGTCAATCGCAGTCGCGCCTCAAGGTATCGCTCAGCGCTTCGGCTCACCTGAAGCGCAAATGTCGGCGCTCGATATGATTTTTGGATTTCCTCTTGCGCGCGGGTATACGCACGGTCTCTCATCGTGCGCGCATTAAACGTACGGCTATCTTCGCAACAGAAGTGCCAATAAGTATATTATAGTTTTCGATGCGTACGCAGCGGAACTGCGCGTACATTCAAAAACTTTAAGATACTTGATGCAACTTGTGTTATAAGAGGCCTGCTTTGAGGATCCTTGCAAGTAATACATTACTTGGTCCCTCTCCGAGTCAAAATTTGGAGTCATAGCCGATGCTTCTGGAGCCTCTCTAATTATAGTGCAGAACAAAGAGGCTTCTGCGAGTGTCCTATACTATTCTTGTAATGCTTGCACTCACATTCAGTGTGCGTGCACGTTCAAAGGTATCGCTAGATATAATTCAGCATTTCAGGACGCTGTAGTCAACACTTATAGTTTACGCAAGTATTTGAACGGGGACTTAGATGGGCACTTATTTCGAAAAGTGTGGCTACATTATACTATAGCATTTATTTGCATACGTGCAGGTTTCATTACGTATCTGGCATATCCTCGAATAGCGAGATCGAATCCCAATAGCATTTCTGTGCATTAGGGCAACCACACTGTCTTTATTGCATTCGAGAATTAAATTTAGCCATTCTCAACTGTGTCTCAAGACTCAAATATAACATATACTCATAGGATTCAAGTGCAAACCGCATAATTTTTACTTATTCGTGCGTAACTCAAGACATGCAGATTAAAGTTTAAAATTCCCTCGGGAACTCGCTACTATGAAAGCACTATGAGTATTACATGACGCGCCATTAGGCTTGGCATAGGATTGATATTAATGTGAGACAATTTGCAAAAGATCGACGTCTTGATCTTTAGCGTTTCATCCCACGGCTACCAACTGAACTCATCAGTAAGGCAGTGTTGGTAGCCCTTGCTTTAGACGCTCTGGAGAGGATGCTATTCGGGCTTATAAAGTGATCACAAGGAATCCTCAGCACTTGCGAGGAGCAGAAGTTGGGTTGCCGCGTAGCGGGAGCGGCGCGAATGAGCGAGGTTCCCACAAATTCAGCATACGGGGATTTTGTTGAAAACTGAGATAACAACGGAAATAAAGATTGTTTTCCAATTATTGTCTACAGTCTTTTGAGGTTGGGTCATCTGTATTGACAATATGTAAAGTAATACATTTACAGGCAAAATTTCTTTCCACTTTTCGGCACCATGGGCACTGGGATCACTTCGTTTATCCCCTCCAAGCATCAAACCTAACCTTAAAAGACATTGAATATATATTGAATATATTGAATATATATGTGTGTGTATATGGGTCATTCTAATACTTTTCGAACAAATATCGCACACTAATATCAGGGATTTAGCCGGCGATTTTTTATATGAACGTACTCATCAAAATAGGCTCTGAAAAAGTTTTTTAGCACCTCAGGTCCCCTGTGCGACCTAGTAGAGTGTTCTAAATTTTCAAAAGTGACGAAAATATGGCTATTTTCGAAAAATTTGTGAGAGATCTCATTAGTACCAATTTATACGTATCAAACAAAAACTTTTCTTTTTTTACGAACTTTAAGAAAAAAAATATTAGACCCCCTTGTAAGTTCAATGGGTCACCCCTATTGGGAAAAAAATTACCACCGCGGCAGCCGTGGTGCTAGTGTAAAGGTGCACACACATGTGCACCATGTTTTGTATTTTAACATGGGAAACTATATCTATATGTATGAAAAATGGTCGACGTATGTGTACCCGCCAGAGGTCGCATGTTAAATTTAAACTCCCAATAGAGTTAAATATAAACCTAAATTTTGCGTTTTTAGGTTATGTTTGGTCGCATGCCATTTTACGAAATCCAAACGAATTCAGATCTTCCACATTTTACATTCTTCGTCTTTAAAAGACCTTTAATTTCTTTTTTGAAACGTTCAAATTGGTTTCTTATAGCTAAAGATAAAGCCTCCGGAAAATAGGTACTTTTTGGAAAATAGTTAAGTTCGTACCCCTGTAATGTTTTTCTCTCTGCCCCCTTTGAGTTCTAACTTTCAGAAATCATAGTTAAAACATCCTAGAAAAAAATGCTTCGGGTTTGGTGTTGAGTATTGAACTTATTAGCATAACTGTGAATTTTTTCCATCTTACTTTTTTCACCTAAAATAAACGTCGTACTATTGAAGTTTGACGTAATTTACGTGATATATTATATTTCACGGGCAATTATACGGACAGTAAAAAGAAATCTGTCGTTGAAACCTTTAATATGAGTGGTCGGAGCATCATTAAGAATATTTGGATGAAAAGTTACGATAGATTCAAAATTGTGAAAATATTTAGGCTGCAAAATAGGGGTCGCAAGATGACGGCCATTTAGGGGCGCAAGTCGTTGACATCTTTCGGCCTCCCATTTTGCCATCTAATTTTTTTCATAATTTTGAATCTATCGTAACTTTTCATTAACTATCGTTAATGATGCTCCGACCGATATATATATATATATATATATATATATATATATATATATATATATATATATATATATATATATATATATAGGTATGTACTCCCGATGGCCAAACTATTTTTTCGAATATACCGGTTAATGACCATCAAAACGTGCACAGTTTATGGTGTAAGCAATTTACGCCATAAACTATGCACATTTTGACGGTCATTAACGGCACATTTGGAAAGATGTTTGGCTCTCGAGTGTACAGTATGCAAACCAATAATAAAAGTTTAATTAATAATTCTCAAATCACTGAATATATAGATTTAAAAGATAATGAATGTGCAATGTGCATATTTAATAATTATTAACATCTTGTTTAACATACTAAAATAGGATGTTTAAAATATTGTGCTCCCAAAAGATGTATGTATCTTGATAACAATGATTATGCAAAAAATGTTAAGAGATACTGATTTTTAGAAAATATTCTCATAACATCGTAAAAGGGATCACAAAATAAATAAATAAAGATCAATATATCAAGAAATTTTATTTTAATGGTTATAAAATATGTTTATATAAATACAAATATAGTCTCTTCTATAGCATACAGACAAAAATGTTATACGTAAATAGTGTACTTTTAAAGTTTTTGCTTTAGACAAACTTAATTCAAACCGCCCATAATTCGACCTCGATACAATCTTTTGCGATTATAGAAACTAAAGTATAATATACTAATTTACCATAAGGGCAAACAATCTCCAAATGACTTCGCCCATACTCGTTTGCTTAGCGGAGATAGTTCGCTAATACATAATAATTGGTTCACCTTGTACTGAATATGATTTCGGCCGCTCTCTTCCTATATAAGACCCGAGCCCCGACCGACGTAGCATAGCATTTTATCTTCTACAGTCCAAGAGCATAGATCAGCAGCAAATCACCATGTTCAAGTTCGTGATCCTCGCCGCCGCGTGCATTGCTGCCGCCAACGCCGGAATCGGCCACGGAGTGGCACCAGCCCTGGCTTACTCCGGCTACAGCGCACCCCTGGCCTACTCCGGCTACAGCGCACCTCTGGCGTACTCCGGCTACAGCGCGCCCGTCGCTTACTCCAGCTCCAGCCTTGTCAAGAGCTCTGCTACACCTCTGGCCTACACTAGCTACGCCGCCGCTCCGGTCGCCTACTCTGCTCCAGCCGTCGTCAAGACTGCCGCCCCTCTGGCGTACGCCGCACACGCCGCTCCTCTGGCCTACTCTGCCCACCCGGCTCCAGTAGCCTACGCCCCAGCGACCGTCTTCAAGTCGGCTCCTCTCGCCTACAGTGCCCCTTCCTGGTAAGAGGCATCCCAACGACGACTTATGCATCCTGACATCAATGAGGTTGCTCCATTGACCAGTAGTGCTCTGAGTTAGAGGACCACGTCGACGATGGACACATCCAGCACACACCTCATATTTCTTTCATTTTCTGCTGCTTTTCCAACCGTCTCATCAACTGTGATCCTCATTTGCAATAAATTGTTTTTTGTTTCATAAACTATTTTCTACTTATTTATTTGAAAATTACCTATTTTCCTATCCTTAGTATAGCGTCCTATATTAAAAAATTCAATAAAATAATTCTTATATTTCTCTCTGTAGTATGATGTATGGCGAACTATTTATATTAATTACTCGCGATTATACAATCAGATCTCGCACACTGTTGTTAACTCTCGTACTGTTAAACCTTGCGCAAATTACGGTTCAATATCCGTGCACTGTTACGCTACGGAAGTAGCGCTGCAATATGAGTGGCCGGCTCGACGGAGCGGTTATGGAGCTTAATCTAATCGGCTAACGAGCAAACGCCTCGCAGTAACAGTACACAAAGAAGTCTTTTAAGCCCAGTTTCAATAAAGTTCATAATTGTGCTATGCGTATACCTCATTTTAAGAAAAATGAGGTCTTCGCAGAAATCATCCATCAGTAGTTTAGGTACTTTTAGCATATAAAATACATCATATACCCCACAAGTATTACAAATTTTCAAAAAAATATTCAACCATCCAATCATTCAAGTATTACAAATTTGCAAAAAAATATTAAACAGAATCTTATAGGGCCAGCGTAGCGCAGTTGGCTAAGGCCGGAGATACGCTAGCCTGAGAGGCCGGGGTTCGATTTCCGGTGGGAGCAGATCAGATTTTTGTATCTCCGTGTCCTGCCGAAAAAAGAACTCAGACTGCACACTGGTCCTGGCGGAGGTTTTTCCTACGGGTTTTCGTTCGTTACAGGTTATCGGCATAGGTAGATATCTGCAATGTCGGTAACTTGGATGAATGCGGGATCAGTGTGGGGAATTAAGGTGGGTTGTTAGGATCAAATACCTCCACACAAAGGTGGTGGAGGTGTCCTGTAAAAACCCGAAAGGGTATACGGGTAAGAAAGACATAAAAAAAAAGAAAAATATATATATATTAAACAAAATCTTAAAAGTACTAGCTATTTTTAAATTTTATTTAAAATCACTGGGGGACCCCCTTAAAGAATTAAAACTTTTATTATAACATTTGCATATGCCCTGGTAGAAATTTATCCCGTCCACTTTATAGTTCTATGTAGAATAATCTCGCACTGTGTCATATCTATGTAGGCAAACTAGATAGTTACTATAAAGGCGTGCAACGGTCGTCCCTTCTAGTTTCCCATATTATTTTCCCCGATAAAACTAGATAAGCAAAATTAAGACAATAACAACTACTTAAAGGTTACGTTTTAAGAAACATAAATGTGCAAACATAAAGTGCATAAAGAAAGTGTATTCCCGTTGGAGACGTTCGTCGCGCCGCATTCTTTGATGAGCGGAAGCGAGGGCTTGACGAGCATTGCCCAGCAACGATTGGGCGTCGGCCTTGATTAAAAGCGGGACGATGTTACTCCCGGTTGCGTCTCGAGCATAACCGTTTACGAAAATCTCCTCGCACTTTTCGTCCTATTGGGAAAGCTTCGCACCTTTCGATGGATCTCCTCCAGTGCCTAGAATCTCTGTAACAGGCCGATTAACTGCTCGTGCCAGAGCTCGTTTACGGATTCTTGCGCTGTTGCACACACCGCATTGGAGAATGGAGAGTTGTCGCAGTGTGATCGTCCATCCAAAAATTGTTTGCTGGGCTAGAAGTCGCCTCGATGAGTGACTTTGGGTAGTATTAGACGGCCGTATATGTTGGCTCCCAGTACTGCATCGACCTTTCTCTGGGTGCAAAAGGCTGGATCGGCCAGCTCGAGCCCCGCGAAGGCCTGGTTGAAGTCGTTGTCTGGACAACCAGACCGGGTGGTCAGCTGGAAATCTTGGAGTATACAAACTTCGATGCGAAGAAGCTCGATTAGTGCTTGGTTGTAGACGTAGAGGTGTGTACGGATCCGAGCATAGTCAAGGGTGGCTATTGATGCCAGCTAGCTGCCGCGATAGGCGGAGAGATACCAGAGTGACCTCCGAACAGAGGTCCAGCATTGCTCGCACATCAACCCTGCGGTTGACCAGCCATATCAAGCGGTTGGCAGCAGGGCGAGTCAAGATGATGCCATTTACGGCCTCCTCTCGTCTGCTTTTAGTTGGTACTCACTCAAGGTCATCCCTTTGAACCGGTCGCAGTGGCCTATGTAGTGAGGTCCACTGCAGGTAGCATAGATCGTCTGTTGAGTGCTGGTAGTTGCGATGGTTGTGGAACAGCGGGTGTCAGATGCGAACTCATTCGACCTTTAGGCCTAGGCGGGATCGAGGCACTTCAATAACCTGCGTCTCTTCTTGAGGAATGAAGACTGTTCGCCAAAAAACGATTGGATGGCATGGGATGGTCCAGCTGCATGTTCGAGTTCCGGCGTGATCGGGCTTAACAAACGCTCCGATCTATCGCTCTGGTTCGCGAGAGGTGAGGTGGAGCCATTGACAACGCACCCGCTCATCGCACCGTCTCGACGAGCCAGTCCGATCGCTGGGGATCCGCGACGAGCTGGTCCATTGTTCGAGGGAACGAACAGATACAAGCCATCGAACCGTGCCAAGATGAGCCAGCCCATCGAGCATGTTGTCGAACGGAGTCATCGACGAGCCGGAATATGCTTATTCGTAGTTCCAGAGAATGTACGAACACAGTCTATCAAACCTTGCTGGTGCACAGGTGGCCATCTCGTGGTGGCACTCTGCACTAACCAAGTTGTCGTCAAGAGATCGTTTCCGCCTTAGTTCATGCCCGAAACGCACGCGCAGTTAAGAGGGGCGCGAAAGAGACAGAAAAAACCATCAACGCATATCGCGAACCATCAGAATGGAGTAGCACGAGAAAGCGAGCGAGCGAGCGAGAGAGAGAGAGAGAGAGAGAGAGAGAGAGAGAGAGAGAGAGAGAGAGAGAGAAGCGCATTGCGAAAATGGCGGAAGCGAGAGAAAGAGAGAAAGAGACGTGCACGTCGCGAAATTGGCGTGAATGGCGAAGCGCGATCGCCGCCGCCCGCCGTAAATCAGCAGAAGTCGCGGGTAACCGCAGATCGGTGTCACTGTAATTGGCGAAAATACCTGATCGCGAATCTGTCGCTGGCCTGTTAATGTGCTAGCACACTCTGCACTCTCCTTCCGGCCATTTTATTTCCGCTGCTTCGTTCGATGCTAGTCCGAATTCTGGAGTGAGGCTCCCATTTGCCGGCGTCCTCCTCTGGGACTGCTTTTCCGCTCAGTTCTCAGATGTTCGGCTCGATGAACCAAATGTTCAGGAGGCTCGAAGGTTAAGGATAATTACAGGTTTCTCAGGCCCAATAAAAGAACTCGTCGGGTTAAACACACGGCTTTATTTCTGATACAATGACGAGAATACAAAGACGTGGTGAGCAGCGCGAGATAGCGTGAGTGCACGTGTGCTGCTGATGCATGACTGGTTTGAGGCCGTGGTGCTTCGAGCTGCCGCTCGCTCCGTGGAGGGGGGAGAATCTGAGAGAGGGTGCGAGTGATGTGCCGATCTGCTCGAACGACACGAAAAAACCTGAACAGTACTGGTCAAAGAATGAATCTAGGTCGTTATGGCCCGTCATCGGACAGCATAACTACCTAGGCATCGTCGGCGAGTATCCTGTATACGTATACGACATAGAAAAACTACTGAGCGCACTACCTAGACCTTGTCATCAACCACCATAACCACCTAGACACCGTCGGCGATATGTACACGTAGACACTAAAAACTATGGAACGCACTACCTAGACCTCGTCATCGGCCACCGTAACTACTTAGGCACCTTCTCCGACCAGTACGTACACATAGACACCAAAAACGACGGAGTGCATAACCTAGACCTCGTCCTTGTACCTTTGACAGCAGAAGCGCGGGACAATGCTGTGGGGAAAAGTCTCCAATGAAACTATTATATTTGTGGAGTCAAAACTACGCGATGAGCAGCTTAGTCAGTATCACTTGACAAGAAAAAAGAATCTACTTGAATCCAAGTAGTAGCTGCCGAACTCATGGGTAAAGGTAGCTTGCCACCTATAAAAGACGCTGCTTGGGTTCATAAAGCTGACATAACTGTTTATTTTCTTTAGCGTAGTCAATTCTTTTTGCTGGCTAAAATCTCGCGCCACGAGTCTTGGTTTATAACGCGTGATTAGAGAGATTCCGTTTGCTCCTTCAGTTCGAATGTCCACCGGTTATCGATGATATTCTTATCGTTTGATGCTTCTGTCAGTTCACATACGCATTCTTTAATTAGTGCATGGTATTTATCAGCGACGTCGGTCAAGATGGCCTCTTGGTATTGCTTGGCTCATCTGATTCTGCTATGCTGACATTGTAGACTCCGTGCCACTATGGTAGCGCTGTCCTGTCACGCAGCGCTTGGGCTTCGTTGGTGTTGTCAATCTGCATTACAGATGGCTCGTTGTCTCTTTCATTGTCTGGCTCGTTGTCTTCTTCATTGTCTGGCTCGTTGTCTCCTTCGTTGTCTGGCTCGTAACACATAACGCATAAATAACACAAATATTGGTATATCTTATAGGTTAAATTTGAAAACCAATTCACGTTGTTCGGGCAGATAAGTTTATAAGAGAGTGTAAGTGTGTGTGTGTATGCGTGTGCGTGTACATGTTCATATATATATATATATATATATATATATATATATATATATATATATATATATATATATATATATATATATATATATATATATATATATATATATATATATATATATATATATATATATATATATATATATATATATATATATATATATATATATATATATATATATATATATATATATATATATATATATATATATATATATGCGTAATATCTACAGCTCACAATCTAATATAATATTAGATCACAATCTAATGATAAATTAATAATATTGTAAATTAAAATAAAATAATAATAATAATAATAATAATAGTGATAATTTGCAAAAAAACTAAAAAGGATAAAATAAAATATAAAAAAAAATTAAACAAGCTTTTATTTTTGTACTAAATACAAAAAATAACTTTTCAACTATCGAAACTTCAAGCTATTACTGAAAATAAAAGCGTTGATATCTTTAAATAAAAGATAGTTAATCCTCAAACATCAGGCCGCTGATGCCATGTATTCTGCAGAAGTTCTAGGTCTGTGTGACACAGTGTTTGAGGGTTAATATTAGATTAAGTAAGTCTGATTTATAATATTCGTCACTGTAACTTTAATTAATTTGATATTTGATCTCATTAAGTATTAAACTATAATTCTTACATAAATTAAAATATCTTTCACTACATTCGACTATACTTGTTATACAACAAATTACTATCAATAATTATTTAGAATTTAAAATAATAATGCAGTAATTATAAGATACGCAGAAGCTATACGAAACTGTTGTTAAGCGGTTCACGCTGTTATTTTTAGTAATAGGTTGAAGTTTTGATTGTTAAAAAAATTACTTTTTCATTTTTAGTACAAAATAAAAGCTTGATTTAAATATATTTTTTTTAATTATATTTTTTAATCAAAATATTATAGATTGTCAACGTTCCTGGTGCATACAGAATTTTGTATACAGTCTAGTAAAATTTCTACTTACTTTTTATACCATTTTGAAAATATTTGTACATTACCATCAAAATTGAATACATATAACCATAATTAAAAATGAGATCATTTTATTTAAATAATAAAACAGTGTTTTTGCATAATTTATAGCCTTTTATATAAATACTTATTTTTCATTTGATCTAGAGCAAGGCACACACAGCACCTTGGCGATGCACAAATTGTTTCGTAATGCTAAAAAGAATATTACCAATTAATTTCAAAAAGTTTCAACAAAAACTAATGCACCTGGAATATTTTGAATAAAGTAAAATATAAACTACAGAAAAAGCTGATTTTTTAAAAAAAATCAATAATGCCATGCGTTTCAAAATCAAAGATAAAAAAATAAAAAAATAAAAATAACAGATTGAAAATAAATCAACTTTTTTGTCAAAAAATGGTAGGTAGGGATCTCTCTTGACAACTTTTAACTAATTTTACAACTAAAATGTATAGAAATAAGAAACGCGGACGTAGCTTTGTATAAAAACAATTCCACACGATATATATATATATATATATATATATATATATATATGTATATATATTCACTCTGCACACAATTACTGCTTTTAATAATGCGTCTGAAATAACAACAATTACCTCCGATTGTGGAGACATTTTCGTAGCAAGTGTTACATTGACAACAACAAATTTATATTTATTATTGCTGTTTGCATAACACCAAACACGACGATAAATAAAATTATTACTTTCCAATATCAACACTTAATGACATTCACCGACGAGGGAGCAGCACTCATTTCAGTTTACAACGAAGATTACCATCATCACAGTAGAGTACCAATGATATTAAGCGGAGATTCCGACACCGTTGGTACAATTTTTAAATGATCAATTATATCTACACATGACAAACGACCTGCACATTTCAACAGCAATTAAAAATACTACTATTGAAGTCGTATTCTCTCATAACTTGGAGAACATTCAATCAAAGATTTACGTATCATACTCTAGCTACCACAAACAGATAGAAGAATGATATGACATGTACAATGTACATACAATGTAATTAAATATTAATTTACACATTTAAAAAATTGTACATAAAATATTACTTAATACTAATCTTTATATACCAAACATTTTGGAAAATAATATTAAAAACATTTTATTGGTATTCTCATTAAAAACCTATATCTATCCAACTATTTCACATAAAGAATTCGTCAACGTGTTATTCACATCTGCCGTATGTCCCACGACATACACATCTTTTTTAATTTCTTGAATATTCATCCATATGTGTCATGCCGCGCTCAACCTGTTAATAATGTAATTAGAAATATTTGTATATAAATAATAATTATATAAGTTTCTAAATAAAATAATACTGTCATTTGTTTTTCTTTATATTACCAAGCAGTTTCACAATTGTTAAAAATTCCTCGTAATCGATCTGCAAACATATTTGTATATAAGCGCTTTCGTTTTGCTATCCGTAGGTAACATACTTTTTATCTGAAATTTGAAAATAGATATATTATGTATCAGATCTTAACAGTACATCAAACCATTAAGGAGAGAGGGTTCAACTTACAGATTTAAACTTGAGCACATATATTAAAGCTGTTGCATACTTTCTCAAGATTTCGAAACTTCCTTCAGAAGTATAACAAACATCGTATTCTAGATTTACAATAGATGAATGAAGAAGTTTAAATAACAGACTGGCTTATATTTTTTCTTTGAACTGTCAGTTCGTGTTACGTTATTTTACATTGCTAATTACATTTACATATTTATTTCTACATATCTTTATATGCACTTTTACTTATAACCCACTTGTTATAATATTATAAATATGAATAAAATATATTTTTAAAAATTGCTGAAAATGGTCAAAAAATATGTATTTGCATTAATAAGCTGTCGGGAATCATAGTATATATAATAATGAATAAAACTTTCCAAATTTTTTATCGAAATACCTATAAGAATGTGTATCCTTCAAGTTTCAGATGTATTCATCAAATTCTGTGACGCAAGGAGTTATTTGAAATTAAAGATAAGAATTACACGATAACAACACTTTTATTATACAAAATAAGAATTTGACTCATTTTTCAATAAACAACTCTTTTTAAAATCATAACATTTTTGTTAAGTACATATACGGGAATTCCTGCCATTACCCAGGTAGCTAGTTGTAGGCCCGATCTCAACCTCCGATAATCCGGAAAGACATTTTCTTTAAATGTCCCCAGAAAATTCGGACTGATGAGGATTCGAACCCACGTCCCTTGAACGATCAAGAGGTACGCGTTTACTGCTTGAGCAATCGACCGCCCCATTTAATATTATTTAAACATTTAATATTATTTAAAAAAGATTTTTCGTTGATTATACATAATTTCTATGCAACACCAAGAAGCGTTACCTTGAAGGTTTTGAGGGTTAAACTGACCGAATTATCACCATGTAGAACATTAGGATTGTACTTATATAATCATTTATATATATATGTATACCATACATACATATATATATATATATATATATATATATATATATATATATATATATATATATATATATATATATATATATATATATATATATATATATATATATATATATATATATATAAATATGTTAACAAAAAGATTTTTTTATTATAAATTGTGGGATATTATGGTTATATTTAATTCGGGTCTGAAAGACAGAAGACTGTGTATATTGAACACAACAAAAAGTTAAAAACTGCAACTCGATCTGCTTGACTATTAAAACTTTGCGGTACATTAAGAAATATACAGGTTTATATTATGTCCAATCAAAGGAACCAAACTACTTTGAATAGAAAATTTTTGTTTATTATACTTTGATAAAATGTATTTAATTATATAAAAATAGAAATAAGTAATCAGATTATTATTATATATTATTATTATATTATATCACATTATGTAGAATTTAATTTGCCCTAAAATACAACCAATTAATTTTTAACTTTAATGTGATTAATGTTTATGACGTTTCTATATACTCACATCTATAAATGACCTTTCAACAACTTCACACACATATTCGTCCGCTTACCGGAGATAGTTCCTTAATAATTCGTTCACCTTGAACTGAATATTTCAGTTGCGCGGCCTACTATATAAGACCCAGCCTTCTACCAAAGTAGAGTAACACTCTACCTTACACAGTCGAATGGAACAGATCAGCAGCAATTCACCATGTTCAAGTTCGTGATCCTCGCCGCCGCGTGCATTGCTGCCGCCAACGCCGGAATCGGCCACGGAGTGGCACCAGCACTGGCTTACTCCGGCTACAGCGCACCCCTGGCCTACTCCGGCTACAGCGCACCCCTGGCGTACTCCGGCTACAGCGCGCCCGTCGCTTACTCCAGCTCCAGCCTTGTCAAGAGCTCTGCTGCACCTCTGGCCTACACTAGTTACGCCGCCGCTCCGGTCGCCTACTCTGCTCCAGCTGTAGTCAAGAGCGTGGCTCCCCTGGCCTATGCCGCCCCAGCACCCATCGTCAAGTCGGCTCACCTCGCCTACGCTGCCCATGCCAGTCCTCTGGCCTACTCGAGCTACGCCTCCGCTCCTCTGGCTTACTCTGCCCATCCAGCTCCAGTAGCCTACGCATCCCACGCCGCCCCTCTGTCGTACGCCGCTGCCCCAGCGACCGTCTTCAAGTCGGCTCCTTTCGCCTACAATGCCCCATCCTGGTAAGAGGATACCGGACACCGACTCATACGTCCTGACATCAATGAGGCTGTACAACGACCAGTATGAGTGCTCCGAGTTAAAAGACCACGTAGACGATGGACCCATCCTATTACACAATTCATATTTATTTTATTTCCTACTGCTCTTCTATCCGACTCATTAACTGTGATCCACAACTGCAATAAATTATTTTTTATTTATAAATTAATTTCGTATTTTTACTTAATTAAAAATAACCTGTTTCCTTAACTATATATGTATACATCCTATTAATAGAATTCGGAGATTTTTTTTTTAAATGTAAAATTTTTTTATTTTTAAATAACGAATCTTGATACTAAAATCAGAAAAATGAGCTATGTTTAGCTTGAAAAGTGTCAACCATTATCAAAACATAAGAAATTAAATAAAATTTGAAAATATATATATATATATATATATAAAACTTATTTGAATGTTGAATAGAAGATTCAAAAACCTACTTTTTATATAAAATTTAAATGAATTAATTTACAAATTTTAATGTGAATTTTAATATTTTATTAGATATTAAAATATAATGGCATTTATTGATTACTCCAAATCAAGTGTGGATAAAAAGAAACACTAAATAAAGACTTCCTTGACGAATAAAATGCCTACTTACAATTTAAATTGAAACAGATGTTATATACGTATATACGGGCAATATTGTTACCTTACTTATTACCCCTTACCAAGTTAGCGGGCTGTAAGCCCGATCTCTACCTCTGAAAAATTAGGAAAAATGTTATCATTCAATGTCCCCGAAAAATTTGGATTGACGCGAATTTGAATCCACACCCCTTGAGCAACCTATTATTTTAAGTAGTACTCGTTTACCACTTGAGCCATCGATCGCTCCTATTATTTTTATTACAAGTACTTATAATTAAGAAAGCTTGCATTTATTACTAATTTGATTGTTCATCATTTTCTAATTCATCTCATGGGAAGATTATAGATAAATCAAATATTTTTGTGATAAAACTTTCAACAATCGTTTATGAAGATTTTTGTTTGATATTTCAAGTAGGTCTTTTATGCATCAAAAGAATATTTGTGCTATTATCACTTTTGTGTACTGATTTGATGAGTGCAGGCGCCAAACTATTTATTTTTAAAATATCTATGCTTTAAATATCTGTAAAAAAGCATTGTACTTAGTCTGTATTTATGCTCTTATTGGCAAAGACATTTTGAATAGGACTCAAAAACATCCATTTAATATATCGCTAATCCGATTTAAAAAAAATCGACATTTTTGGTATTGCTTAAAAAAGACCGCTGCTAACTACCTTAGCAACATACTTTCTCAAAGGGAGCCTTCATTAATCAATTTATGGCATTTTATATTGGAATTTTGCATTAAATAAATGAATGTTAAATTAATTTATTAGATGCAAGCGTTTGTATTACCAGCCTGGCAAATTCATTTTAATTTTTATAGACATAGATTGAATGAAAATCCGTAGTTTAAGAATATGTATATATATTTCACAAATAATTACTAAAAAGAGTTAAAAATTATTCTTTGATCTAAGTAAATTCTTCAACACTATTCACATTTTCAGTAAGAACATCTAATTAGCTCCAAAATTAAATCAGTTCTAACTTGAAACGTACATAATATTTTTAATTTTCACCATTAATGGTATTTTGATGCGTTGAAATGTCGAAGTATATTCAGTAAGTTTCATCATAAGTCAGTAGATTTTTTGAACTAATAGGTACACTTATATTGATAATATAATTAGTTCTGAAAAAAGAATTCTAAATCAAAAAAGAATTTTTGTAGCTCTTGTATACGTATGTGTATGTAGGTATATGATTCGTGGCTGAAAAGTAAAAAATTAAATAGAAAAAATAGAAAAAAAACCACTGCCAATTCATTGCCAACGAAATAGGACGCATAGCGTGATTTTGCCGGATCCGACTAGCCAATTTTGAACATTACTCGAAATTAAATTTTTATAATTGATATGTAAGGAGAATACTACAACGCAAGTTTTTTTAGATATTTTAGTTTTTTAGTAATACAGTGCGTCTCATAACTATAGAAACACCAGACATTTATACGTTTAAATGTGTGTATTATTCCATTTTTTTAAAAATCTGTAACTTTGGAATAAAAAAGCCGAGAATAATTTTACAAAAAGCAAATGAAAGGAAAATGTATTCTCTTTAAAACGTTACTAGAATTTGTTTTCTACATTAACTTATGAGAAATTCACGGATGGTTTAAACAACATTTGTAAACTAGATAAAAAATGTACATTGATTTAAATGGGTCTAAAAATTTAAGAGGTTTCTATAGTAATGAAACAATGATAACTTCTTTAATGTTCATGTGAAAAAATTATTCTAGTAATGTTTTAAAGACAATACATTTTCCTTTCATTTGCTTTTTGTAAAATTATCCTCGGATTTTTGCTTCCAAAGTTACAGATTTTTTTAAAACGGTACAATACACACATTTAAACGTGAAAATTTCTGGTGTTTCTATAGTTATGAGATGCACTGTATATAAAAAAGGTATTTTTTAATACTAAAAATATGTTCCGCATTTTGCAGTTCTACTCGACATAGCTTTTTTAATTATAAATTTTTATCTATGACAATTTTACAGAATAATCTTTAGTATGATCTGTGAGATACAACATATGAAAAAAGTACAAAAATATATTTTGAAAGAATCTGGCGAATTTGATTTTTCTGATTGTAAAAGTTGCGTTACAAATTTTTGAATAATCAACTTTTACCTATGCTAAAATTTTAATTATAAGTCATAGAAGTTTTTTAAAAAGTATCTAATTTCAAGTCATTATCGATAAAAGGTACTGGCAATTTTTGTGTCAGTATGAGTCTGAGGGCGCAACACGATCGTGTTTACGACCACAGTAGCTGCTCGCACGGAGTCGGACTAATACAAAAATTGCCAGTAATTTTTAACGATAATGACTTGAACTTTGAAACTTTCTAAGAAACTTCTATAACTTGTAATGAAGATTTTAGTATAGGTAAAAAATACTAATTATAAAATTTGTAACACAACATTTGGGATCGGAAAAAATCAATTCACGGTTTTGATAAAATGTTTTTAAAAATTCGTCAGTTTCTTCCAAAATATCATTTGTACTTTTTGCATGTTTTATATCTCATAGAACACACTAAAAATTATTATGTAAAAGTTTCATAAATACACAAACACATACACATACACACACACTCACGCACCCATACACACACATACACACACACACATATACACGCACACATACGCACGTACACACATACGCACACGCACACACACACACATACGCACACATGCACACACACTCATACACACACGCACGCACGCACGCACGCACACATGCATACAGACATTTTCTAAAAATAGTGTATTTTAATTCTTAATGCCTCAAAACATGTTTCTAACATGTTTTTAGCAAAACTTTTTTACCATCACAAAGCTTCCTCTACGAGGAAGAAAAACGTTCTAAAATAAAAATCATTCGAAGAATTTTGAAAATTCTTTTCGATTTATAATCTTCAAAACAATAATAAGTTTTGGAACCACTCCTATGGGCCTTATTTTTCCATGTGAGAGATTTAAAAAATTGAGAATTTCTTATTTTGTGGAGTATTTTGCAAGATATGAAAAGTATTCGCCAAAATTTTGTGGTCGAATACTAGCCGAAATATGACCAATGTGCATAAAGAAACGTAAGTTAGTTTACTTTTCACTAAAATACAGAATAATATACCGTAAAACGAGTTACTATATGATCACTTTTTAAAATAATTATTACAGATTGTGCATGTAACGAAATGGGGGGGGGGGGGGAGGGTACGACCAGTGGACAGTTCTTGATAATTTTGCTGAGAGTTTAAAGTTTTAAAAATACGAATATGCATTATATTAGGTAGAATTTAAAAAAATAGAATGATTATGATTTTGACAGGTAATGAAACTAATGTCAAATAAACGAACTAAAACAATTAGAACATAAAATAAACAAAAAAAAATTATTTCCGACTCAACCGTAATGGCCCCTTTATTCACCTGAAAAGCGGGACAAACGTAGCATATGATTCCCGCAAATTTACATTTTTCCCGCACATGCGAAACATCTGTAACACTTTTGCCAAATATCACAACCACATGCGTATAGATAGGACATTTCGGAAAATCGATGCGTGGCAGATTCTCGGCCATTGTAAATGAGTAAATATCAACTTCACTCAGATTCCTGGTAAGTGATGGTTCTGTGACAAGTATATTTTGCCAATCTACGAGATCAGTATGCTACTATGAACTATATCTTGTATGCTAGTATGAACTATATCTTGTATGCTACTATGAACTATATCTTGTATGCTACTATGAACTGTATCTTGTATGCTTCTATGAACTATATCTTGTATGCTACTATGAACTATATCTTGTATGCTAGTATGAACTATATCTTGTATGCTACTATGAACTATATCTTATATAAACTGTGTGCTACAAAGTGTATAGTTGGTAGGGAAAATTTTCTGATACCATTTCGTTTATATTTCCTGGCTTCTTGAATTTTTTAAAAGCCTTGCCTTCTAATATTAGGCGAAGAGTCACTAATCATTGAAAGTATGACGTTTTCCCGATGCACAAAATTAGATGTTACTAGCCAGCGTTTTATCTACTGTATTTTTCAATTCTATTAAAAAATACTTTAAACGCCTTATACTTTCATAAAAATGCCTTACTTCTTCTTCGCAAGTCGGATGCATTTTTATAATAAACCATAACAGCGCATAAACTTTGGAGTATCGGATAAATCGGAGTATCCGGTTAGCTGTGGTGAACCAGCAAGATAACGACAAATGTCTGGATCTCTTTTGTATCGATCGAAAAAATTCAAGCCAGGCAATATAAAGGAAAAGGTATCAGAAAACTTTCCTACCAACTATGTATTTTGGGGTACACAGTTATACTGATCTCGTAAATTCGCAAAATATTCTTGTCACAGAACCACCAATGACCCTGAATCTGAGTCAAGTTGCTATTGACACATTTGCGACTGCCAAAAATCCGCCACACATGAATTTTCCGAAATTTCCTTTCCATATGCATGCAGTTGAGATATTTATCAACGTGATGGCGGGTTCTTCTCAATCTGTAGCTGGGTATGATAACAGAGATGGCTATATTATAATGATAAAGTGTAGAATCTCAATGCCATAATTTCTTACCTATTATGATGCGATTCATGCTCCTACGTTTGTCAGGGAGGTTGGGTAGGAGCGGGGTGAAACTCGCTGTGTAGCTACCTCCCCGTGGTGAGTTCTTTTTTTTTATTTGACTATATGATAAGCGAAGAGCTGTACAATGATTTAGTTAACATCAATGACAAAATCTTCCGTTTTATTAAATATTTTTTCTTGTCATAATTATTTAGCAAATTTTATATTTTTTGCAGGACTTGAAGAAAATAAAACACCCGTAAAGTACGTTTCCAGAAAATTTTATTGGGTATAAAATATCTTTAAATATATTTAAATATAAATAGTTTACAAAACAAATTGTGAAAAATGAAGGTGTACCAACCTACATAAAAGAAACGTGAGAAAATGGAAATTTTTGCATTATACGTGATGTTTATCAAACTTTATGTGTTCGGCAGAACCCAAAGATGAAATCCTCCAGCACCAGGGTTTCGGGAGGTGATTTATGTGATAGAACGGACATATTTGAATGGTCAGGCGTTTCAAAATTCGAAAAAATTTCATTTTCGACCCAGCCTATTGCATAATGTACTATTATTTCCGACTCAACCGTAATGGCCACGTTATTGACTTGAAAAGCGGGACAAAAGAAGCATATGATCCCAGCAAATCTACTTTTTTCCCGCAAATCCACTTTTTCCCGCAAATCTATTTTCCCTCATTTGCGGGAAAGAATTATATTTGTGGGAAAAAGGTGGATTAGCGGGAAAAAAGTTGCGGGGATTATATGCTACTTTTGTTCCGCTTTTAAGGTCAATAAAATGGCCATTACGATTGAGTCGGGAACAAAGATTATTGTCTACAGTTTTGTAAATTTATTAAAAAAATATCTTCAAAAACCATCAGTGATCAAAAAACAGATATCTTTTGAGATATTAATTAGAAAGAGATACAGTAATTTAAAATTAATTGATTAGATCAAAGAATTTCATATTGGAACAAATTATACTTAATGAATTGGTAGATGTTTTTTCTTTAAAATTAGTTTTTTTTTTAATTTTCTAAATAATAGATAATATTATTTATCATTATTCTAAATTTAAAATTCGATGTATTAGCCAAACTAAGGTTATTCGTTCGATATTTTTACTTTCGGTATTTACATATATCGAAATAGGACGCTTCTAATATATATAAATCTAATAATTGAACATGCACAATGCACATTCTACATTTCGGACCACAAGAAATGTTGTGTTTCATTTGCAAAGAGTATTTTATACCAAATTAAACATATGTTTGCACTTCAAAACAATTTTTTTTACATAAACAACAACGGTACCTATGAGGTAGTTCCCATCGTATATGCTTCGTTTACCTGCATAACTGCGTTAGCTTATAGTAAAATTATAGTAAAATTATTCTCCTTTCATTTGTACGACAAACACATTACTGAAATTTATTGTTCACCAGATAAATATGCTTGACTTATAGTGTACTCTTCTACTGGGTTACTTCTGCAATAGGCAAATTAATCAAGGTCATTAATGGTTTTGATTTTTATATTAATCATTTATACTTATATAGCCACTACATTTAGGTATTAACAGTATAGTAATAATAATGATATGACATTCACTGTTCGATGTTACAGTTACGAAATTGTTGCATCAACATTATGACTTTTGCCAAAAAGTTTTTACCAAAATAATTGAATACCACTAGTTGCTCCGAAATTTTACATTAAAATACTAGTCTCCTTACATCACATCCACACATTCATTATACGTAGCATTAAACTTGCATAGTTTCGGCCTTGGACGGTAACCACCTAATTAAAACTCGTTCTCTTTAATGCCGATCCAATCTTCTCACCCATAAACTCGTTCAGTTGACAGTAACGGTTCCCTAAACATAAGTTCACCTTGTGTCGAGTATATAAGACCGGTCCACTACCAACGAAACACAGCATTCCGTCTTCCACAGTCGAAGTGAATAGATCATCAGAAAATCACCATGTTCAAGTTTGTGATCCTCGCCGCAGCGTGTATTGCCGCCGCCAACGCCGGTATCGGCCATGGAGTTGCACCGGCCCTGGCTTACTCCAGCTACATCGCACCCCAGGCCTACTCCAGCTACAGCGCACCTCTGGCCTACTCCAGCTACAGCGCACCCCTGGCTTACTCCAGCTACAGCTCACCCCTAGCTTACTCCAGCTCCAGTCTGGTCAAGAGCTCCGTACCTCTGGCCTACTCTAGTTACGCTGCCGCCCCGGTCGCCTACTCTGCTCCAGCTGTAGTCAAGAGCGTCTCTCCTCTGGCCTATGCCGCCCCGGCACCCATCGTAAAGTCGGCTCACCTCGCCTACGCTGCCCATGCCAGCCCTCTGGCCTACTCGAGCTACGCCGCCGCCGCTCCTCTGGCCTACTCTGCCCACTCAGCTCCGGTAGCCTACGCTGCGCATGCTGCCCCTTTGACTTACGCCGCTGCCCCAGCGACTGTCTTCAAGTCAGCTTCCCTCGCGTACAGTGCCCCGTCCTGGTAAGAGGATACCGGACACCGAGTCAAACATCCTGACATCATTAAGGCTGCTCCATCGACCAGTAGTGCTTTGAGTTAAACAACCACGTGGACGATGGATTCATCATGCACGCTTTTTCATACCTTTTCAATTTTCTTCTGCTCTTCTGTATGCGTCTTCAACTGTGATCCACATTTGCAATAAATTATTTTTTATTACATATAATATAATTTTGTATTTTTACTTGTTAAAAAATTACCTTTTTCCTTTCTATCATATATAACATTCTAATTTTAAAGAGATTATTAATTCATTATTGGTTAATATTTTCCATCAAAGTTAGCACTCTATTTACATATTTAATATTATTCGTTCTTAGGTACACTATGATTAATCATTAAACATTAGTTCACTTTCAATACAAAAGCTGAAATTCACTAAAAGAAAATAGTATTTTATGTTTTTCTCTTCATTTTTTAATAAGATGCCAAACATTCATTAATATTATCAATTAGGTATGTTCACTTGATGACATATAGTGAACATTGCGGGAATGCGTTCAAATTTACCATGACTTATTTTCAATAAAAAAAATATGTTAAATCATTTGAAATAATTACAAAATAATCCAAAAATTGATCATGTGCTAAGCTATCAAATTAACGTTCGACCAACTAAACACGCAACCAAAAAGTATTGTTTCCTCATATAGGAAGCTTTGTGATGGTAAAAAAAAGTGTTGAGACATTAGGAATCAAAATACACTATTTTTAGAAAATGTCTTTATGGATGTGTGTGTATGTGCGTGCGTGCGTGCGTGTGTGCGTGCGTGCGTGCGTGCGTGCGTGCGTGTGTGGGTATGTGTGTGTGCGTCTGTGCGTCCGTGCGTACGTGCGTACGTGCTTGTGTGTGTCTGTGTGTGTACGCATGGATGTGGAGTAGCATTACTCTGAATATACACGATAGTTTTTCGGGTTTTTTAATACCTTAGAAATAATATCATCGATTGAATCATAATGCATTTGAAAGAGCATAAAATTACCTATAATTTGCGATCCGAAATTTTGAATTATCTGATACCCTTGTTTTTTTATACACGAAATCGTCATTTTTTTTAAAACGTTATATCTGTTAAATATAAGAAGGAACATTCTTGAATTAATTGTGATGATTAGGAATATGTTCTTATTTTTTGAAATTATTTTTTGAATTTTAGCTTATTTTATAGCTTTTATCCATAATTTCTATAAACAATAGTATAAAATATAAAAAAATGTTACATTTTATTTTCAAAAATTTTAAAAACTGTTAATGACTGCATATCTTTTCTAAAAATAGCTTTAAGGGGGCAGACCTGGGTTAAAGCCCAAAAAAACTAATTTTCTTTACGAGTCCAGAAAACTTTCTATGTTTAAAAGCAATCATTCTGAAAATTTGTATGTGATCAATAAATAATAATATCTTAATTTGTAAAAATTGACTCAACAATTCGCTGCGAGTTAACCAAATTATTTATTTTGCCAACGTTTCGAATCCCTTTTATGGATTCCTTCTCAAGGCTATAAAAATTATAAAATTTACAAAAGTCAAAAATTATGAAAATTACAAAAACATTTATAAAAATGATGAGCAAAATTTAACCTACCATGTCTAAAGAACGGCTAGTTACTGAGTGGCATATTGTTAATACTACTCTAGCAATGTAGTTGCTATGAGCCAGTAACAGTTACAAATTGGCAACTAAATAGGGAAAAAAAATATTTTATTTTTAAATATAAATTTTTCAAGAAAAGTCCTCAATTATTAATAACAACAATATTTTATTTAACTTATTATTAAAACTTACGTGTGTCTAACCAATAATGTAACAAACACCCACGAGTGGCATTGGATCGGCAGGCGATGGAAAGCCCGATCTTGGTGTTTCACCACTCGAGGGTGGACCGACAGTGAAGTGGTGAGTTCGCGGAAATCAAGGCAATACGTTAAAATTAGAGAAACCGCGGAGAAGGGGAAACAATCGAAAAGGAGAGGGAATCCACTGTAAGCGCTCGTGTTTATGCGACGCGCACACACATGATGGAAGAGGCAGCACGCACGAGTATATTGGTGATCTCGTGCACCAACACATACATATGTACGTACCTGTAGGCACACACACAACCAATGCATCGTGTCGCGGGGGTTCCTCTTAGGAAGACCAGCTTAGCGCGAGTTCATCGCTCGCAGCAGTGCGGTAGTTTCTCCGTGTAAATCAGTAATATTGCAACATCAAGTGTCACAAACAGAGGTTAATAAACAAAATCGGAGTTAACTTTTAAAATTCAATAAAATCACATTTTATGTTTTTTTAATAAATTAATGGAGTATTTATATAAATTAATTAAATTTCTAGTGTCTTCTATCCTATTCATCGTGTTATCATGATAAAAAATATTGAGGACTTCTGAGAATTGTCTTTTTCTGCTATTGTTTTCTATATCTATAATTTTAAATGAATCAAAATTGATTGAATGTTTTGTTTTGTCAACGTGGACCGCTAGAGCTGAAGTTGCAATTCTGTTATTTAATACATCTCTTTTATGTTCACTTCTTCTAATTCCACATTTACGTTCTGTAAGTCCTATATATGTAGCTGGGCAATCCTTACAATCTACTTTATATACAACGTTACAAATCTCTAATTTGTTTAGTCTGTCTTTACCTAATTTTATCATGTCGTTGAAACGATTAATGGTGCAAGTAATGGGGATGATGTTATGTGTATGTAAAACCTGGTTAATATTGTTAGTTAAATTTTTAATGAAAGGAAAAACTATTATTGGTTTTCTGAGATCTATGTTTTCACTAAAGTTGTTATTATTGTTATTGGTGTTATTAATTTTGTTATTGATGTATCTTGTTCTTTTATCTATGTATTTATTAATAAAATTAATAGGATAATTATTAGCTAATAAGAGTTTAGTGATTAAATGTATGTTGTCTTTGTGAAATGAGGAATGTGATAGTAAGATACTTTTATCAGTTAAATTGTAGATGATGGCTATTTTTTGTGAGAGAGGGTGATGAGATGCAAAATTAATATACCGGCCGGATGCTGTATTTTTTCTATACCAGTTTGTTATTGGAGTATTATCTGGGACTCTCGTAATTTCTAAATCTAGGAAACTAATTTTACTATTGATTTATTTTTCTACAGTAAATTGTAAGGAGGTGTTATATTGGTTAAAAGTATTTAAAATTTTGTCAATTTTATTAAATTTAGCAATTAAAAAGCAATCATCCACGTACCTTTTAAAGAATAAAATATTATTTTTAAGTAAATTTAAGCTGCGTGTTTCCAACATTTCTAAGACCATCTCTGCAAACCAAGGGCTTGTACAAAAACCCATCGGTGCACCACATACTTGCTTATATAATTTCCCATTGAATTGTAAGAAGGTGGAGTCTAAAATATGCTCGACACCTTCTAGAAATTCCGCTTTAGATAAGCAATGGCCAAGGTGGCCTTTAAGGTACTTCCATTTTAAGGCAACTGCTCTGAGAATTAAGTCTTTAGGAATGTTAGAAAAAAGGGCAACAACGTCCAGTGAAATTAAAGAAAAATCCTTAGGGATTGTCATGCAATCTAAAGTGTTTTTAAGTTCCATGCTGTTTTTTAAGGATGAAAAGAGATGTATTAAATAACAGAATTGCAACTTCAGCTCTAGCGGTCCACGTTGACAAAACAAAACATTCAATCAATTTTGATTCATTTAAAATTATAGATATAGAAAACAATAGCAGAAAAAGACAATTCTCAGAAGTCCTCAATATTTTTTATCATGATAACACGATGAATAGGATAGAAGACACTAGAAATTTAATTAATTTATATAAATACTCCATTAATTTATTAAAAAAACATAAAATGTGATTTTATTGAATTTTAAAAGTTAACTCCGATTTTGTTTATTAACCTCTGTTTGTGACACTTGATGTTGCAATATTACTGATTTACACGGAGAAACTACCGCACTGCTGCGAGCGATGAACTCGCGCTAAGCTGGTCTTCCTAAGAGGAACCCCCGCGACACGATGCATTGGTTGTGTGTGTGCCTACAGGTACGTACATATGTATGTGTTGGTGCACGAGATCACCAATATACTCGTGCGTGCTGCCTCTTCCATCATGTGTGTGCGCGTCGCATAAACACGAGCGCTTACAGTGGATTCCCTCTCCTTTTCGATTGTTTCCCCTTCTCCGCGGTTTCTCTAATTTTAACGTATTGCCTTGATTTCCGCGAACTCACCACTTCACTGTCGGTCCACCCTCGAGTGGTGAAACACCAAGATCGGGCTTTCCATCGCCTGCCGATCCAATGCCACTCGTGGGTGTTTGTTACATTATTGGTTAGACACACGTAAGTTTTAATAATAAGTTAAATAAAATATTGTTGTTATTAATAATTGAGGACTTTTCTTGAAAAATTTATATTTAAAAATAAAATATTTTTTTTCCCTATTTAGTTGCCAATTTGTAACTGTTACTGGCTCATAGCAACTATATTGCTAGAGTAGTATTAACAATATGCCACTCAGTAACTAGCCGTTCTTTAGACATGGTAGGTTAAATTTTGCTCATCATTTTTATAAATGTTTTTGTAATTTTCATAATTTTTGACTTTTGTAAATTTTATAATTTTTATAGCCTTGAGAAGGAATCCATAAAAGGGATTCGAAACGTTGGCAAAATAAATAATTTGGTTAACTCGCAGCGAATTGTTGAGTCAATTTTTATAAATATACACTACAACGAGTATCAACATCCTATTGCAAATAATATCTTAAATTTTACCGTTGTAAAACCTCAAAATCTTGATCCTATACGTTACAATAAATCATTATTTTCAATACCATATTTATTGAAGGAACTTAGTTCCTCACACGATTCTAGGTGACAGGATGAACGAAAATTTTTTTTTCGACGGTTATTTAACTTATTTTGACATGTATTATAAAATGAGCGGAGCACTTTTTTGTTAAAATTTTTTTAATATTTTTTTTCGGAGATCCAATGGATTATTTGAAATTTTTTTTTAATATTTTTATAAAAATTGATTGGATCTACGAAAAAGAATAATAAGAAAAAATTAACTAATAAGTACTCCACTCATTTTGTAATACATGTCAAAAGGAATCGAATAACCGTCGGTAAAAATTATTTCGTTCATCCTGTCACCTAGAATCGTGTGAGGAACAAAGTTCCTTTAATAAATATGTTATTGAGAATAGTGATTTATTGTGTGTAAGATCAAGATTTTGAGGTTTTACAATGGTAAAATTTAAGATATTATTAATTATTTGTAGCATACAAATTTTCAGAATGATTGCTTTTAAACATAAAAAGTTTTCTGGACTCATAAAAAGAAATCGTTTTTGGGTTTGACCCAGACCTGCCCTCTTAATGTTCAATTTTATACTTAATTATGTTATGTGCATGGCAAGGAAGTTAAGAAATTATCATAAGAAAAATGTTATCCAACCTAACCCATTGCTACCCATTGTCTTCATCGGTTACTCCCAACATTGACCCTATCACCGTTACCCTAGGATATTTTTTCAATTTAGTCTTTTGACCTTAAAGAAATTTTTTTTTACATTTTTTGCATATATATTCGTGGCATTGAGTAGTAGTTTTCAATTTTTGTGGTAAAAGAATTAATAAAAATAATGATTTTACAACTTAAAAAATTTTTTTTTATCAAACTCAAAAAACTCGTCCATGAATACATACATATGCACAAAATGTAAAAAAATATTTTTAGGTCAAAAGTCTGATATTTGAAAAAATATCCTACGTTGACTGTGATAGTGTCAATTTTGAGATTCACCGATGAAGGCAATGAGTAACAATCGGTTAAGTTGGATATTTTTTTCTTTGGATTGTTTGTCAACTTTCTTGTTATGTACATAATATAATTAAGCATAAAATTGAACATTTAACCTATTTTTAGAAAAAATATACACTCATTAACATTTTTTAAGGTGGTTCATGCGTGGATGAAAATACTGTATAATGTAACAAAACTTATACAAGTTATTTATGAACACGAAAAATATCTCAAAAATAAAAAATGACTTGAAAATTAGTATTTTAACCCACTGTCTCATGGGAGCCGTAAAATTCTGAGCAGTAATATTGCGATTTATTTTCGCAAACACTAGAGGTCATACTGAAAAACTATGATATTAAAGTATAAATTTCGTACTTTCTAATGACCCAAAGAAAAGTAGAGGAAGCCGAACTTATTAAAAAAATATTCATTATAGAAAGTACAAAAGTGCTACTTTTCTAACCCAAAAAGTGACTTTGTGAGTCAAAAGACCTTCTAAACATCATTTTTATGGTGAAAAAAATATAATTGTTTGTATTACAACAATGTTTAATTATCTTAAAATTCATAAATAAACTTATTAAATAATATTGACATGCATTGAACAAGATTTCCACAAACTTTTTTTGGGCTCACTCAATTGACTTCGGAATCATGCAAGAACCACCTCAAATTTTCATATTTTGACACCCTTTTACCCCTTAAGCAAATTTTTCCGTTTTATTGAATCAAATACATGACTGACAGAAATAGAATGTGAGAACTCGCGTCCACAATTTTGCATTCTCTAGATCCATGAGAATTATGTCGGTAAGACAGTCAATGCTGCGATGTATCACCACAGTAACGAAGGTTCCTCATTGTAAGTGCACAAGTAAATAATAATTTATATAATCTTGCTGACTTTCAATGTGCGACTAAATAACTTATTTCGTAAAATTTCGTTTACTAATTATATTTATATTTACTTCTTGATAATTATATCCATATTTTACTTATTAGGAAAATTTTAAATAAGTAATTTTAATATTATAAGTTATAATATATTATACTAATTATTTTAAGTTATTTATTGTTATTATAAAGCATAATGCTTGCTTAATGTATAATTAATCTTTTTTAAAGAAATGTAGCTTACATAAATAAATTATATTTAAAATATTAAAGTTTTAAATTTTATAATTTTTTTTTACGTTTCGTGCATTAATTAATTATACCAAGCAAATAAACTGCTTTAAATTAAACAGCGTAATATCTATAATAATATATTTACATAACAAAATGGCAATACAAAAAATTATAACATAGTGTATTAAATTATTACGTCTCTTTGGATTAGTAAGCGAGAGACGCTAGAATTCCCGAAAACAGCAGGAATCACTGCTGAATCAGATAAATATGTATGTTCGTATATATGCACTATAAATATATTGTAACATGTAGGTACATGAATTTATATAAACTTAAATTTATGTACGCTTTTATATACTCTTCAGAATATCATACGTGTTACTGTTTCAAATGTCAATAAGGTTCATTTATAATTACTAGAGAAAAAATAATGATAAAAACAATAATGGTTTAAAAACTTCATAATATATCATGTTGGGAACATTAACACTTGTTCACCTTCGGAACAAAGAAAACAATACAATATCTAAATTTTAACTTTAATGGAGCATTCTACTTTGCCAATTTTTTTTGCATTTTTCCAAAGTGAATATTTTCAAAAATATTCTCTGAAAATTCTAGAATGATCCGAGCATTCTAACTGTACTTTTCCGCACATTTATTTTATGATTTTTCATTAAAAAAAATTAAACGCGTTTTTCTTGAAACTACGTTTTTAGAGCGCTCGTAGTCAAAATCTCCGAAACTACTTAACCGATCCTTATGAAAATTTAACCATATATTATGTACACTTGTAGCTCTGTCGCATTCTAGAATTTTTCTAAAATTTTCACTTTTACTATTTTTTTATTGCAAAAAAAACCCACTCTACGCTGTACGCTGACAGTTAGAATTCACGTTTCAGCGTACCGTTACGGACCTAGATCCTGATCAGGACCAAATTCCTGATCATTTTCTTATAGAAAATATTACTTTAAACTTGTTGCTGCAAAAACTTTTTTGAAGATTGCAGATATAACTATCTACTATTTAGATTTTCTTGTTCAAAGTCTGAAAAGTTTAATTGTAATTGGCTTTTATGGAAATCAGAGTTGATCAGGAATTGCTCTTAGCTGAACAGGAACTGGGTCCATGATGGTATACCGCGGGAAATCCCACTTCTACATCTTCTTCCGAGCCTCTTACCTTGTATTATACCTATGCCTTGGTTGCACTTGAGCAGGTTACTATAACACGGTATATTATCACTATCCTATCCGAAAAGCAACAGGAAAGCATTTCCGTCGTGGGAATTGAATCCCCCGTGTGTACTTGAAAGAAATCTAAGTTGCAAAACGAAGAGCGGCAAGTGTGCGAGCAGATAATAAATCAAGCCATTGAGAACTGATGCTATACAGTGCAGTGCAATGTTGACTACCCTTGAGTAGTCGAATATTTTGCAACCCCAGATTGGAAGCGAAAAAGAGAGAACACTAATGAGAGGAAGGGGTTACGCCAGTTTATCGGGGACTTCACCGATGTTTTGAATATTTTTCCATTTTATTAATTGCATCGACTAGAAAAAACAAATTCTTTTGTAGTGATATATTCTTAAGAATGGAATGTGTTGATCAAACAATTGTTAACACCGTTATAATTTACCTCTTGGTCTTAAAATATTAAATATTGCTTTTCCTATTAACATAAAAGGTGATCCATACCACCTTTCTAATAATTAGTTTTATAATTATGAAATATAAGAAGCTGAATTGTATTAATGAAAACTTAATAAATACAAAATACTATAGACTGTCTAAGATTATTATTTAAAAATATTGGATAAATTAGATAAATATGAAGTTTATTTTAAGTGTATCGTAAGGTAGAATATCATTCAAATGGAAGGTCATAATATTGCTTTTTTCTTAAAAAATATAAATTAGAAAGTTACATGATTCTTTTATTTATTTTATATTTGATATGGAAAATAGTAGATTATATTTCTTACGTTAATAAAACAGTTTCACTGAACACTCTAGTATATATCTATTTTACATTGAAGATTAAAAGAACTTTGAACATAAATAACTTTTGAATTTATTACTTTTGAGAAAAATTTAATTT
Organism: Gastracanthus pulcherrimus; assembly: GCA_949152435.1. Classification (NCBI taxonomy): domain Eukaryota; kingdom Metazoa; phylum Arthropoda; class Insecta; order Hymenoptera; family Pteromalidae; genus Gastracanthus; species Gastracanthus pulcherrimus. Next base: position 153,029,927 of record OX424573.1, read on the forward strand.
TTATGCAACAACTTAAATCAACGAATTTCAAAATACTGGGTCTACTTTAATTGTTATTCAATTAAAAAATAAAAGATACGACCTAATTTTTTTCTATAATATACCAGTATTTCAAAATATAAAATAAAATTTTTAGATATTCTCCTTATTATAATTGTACGTTGTAATAAATGTACAATGTAAATTATTATGCAAATTTTCGCAAAGAAATCATTACTCAAGTTACATAATCTCATTCATCACACAAAAGATAAAAGAAGTATAATAATATGAAGCGATAAAATTAAAAGCTTCGTTGCTTAATCGTCTCAAAAGCTACTTCATTTCTTATAATTTTCTTTTGCAATTTATATTTAATAAAGAATAAAAAGATGATGTGAACCTAAAATTAAATTAATTTATCATAATTTAATAAAATCCAAAGTGTTCATTTTTACTCGTAAAGTTATAATTTCAACCCGCAAATTGATAAATTAGCCTCAATTTTTCACTTGTTTTTTTAACAATGACTATGTTGCTCCTTATACAGAGGTTAAACAGTCTCTTGCAACGTTTCAGATAATATACTTTATCTGAATACTTTATCTTAATAAAATACTTTTTTGATATTAAGAAGTTTGAATATTTACACCTAAATCCAAAATGTCCGTCTCATCCGCAAAATGACAATTTTGCCCCGTTCTCTCCTAATAACAATCACATATGTCAAGAGACACAGCATTAGGGAAGAGCGGGGCACGCTTGGCAGGTCAACTTTGATCCAGGCTATGTTAAAAATTAATTGACTTTAAGAAGCTTAAAAATCGTAGCCTACTTATTAACTATCACCGAAATTAATGCCGTACTTTGTAAAAGCATACATGTATAATATTTTTTGTATATTTATCGAAATGAAACCTGCCAAACGTGCCCCGCCTCTCTGACTAGCGGGGTACCATTGGCATGCGGGTGGGGCGAAATTGGCGCGGTATTGCAGAAGAAAGTTCAAAGCTTAAAATTAGAAAATGTGATCAGGATTTGGTTATAGGTAAAAAAACAAAGGTTTTAATATTAGAATTAATTTACTTTTATTAATGTACATCAGTTAGAGTCAGTCTGTTACATTATTCTTATTATTACTATAACATATTTTTATTAAATTTATCACATTTTGTTTCATTCTTATTATTATGATAACATTTTTACTAAATTTATCACATTTTGTTTCTTTCTTATAAATTAACGTAACTTAAAAATCTTTGTAACATTTACAGTCTTTTAGTATTTTATAAATGATTTGAAAAATGTTAACAATTTTTTTTAACTTACAGTAATAAAATACTGAGATCAAAGTAACAAAGTAAAATAAAATATATTTTGCACTGATAACTGCTTTTCTTAAAATAAAAAGTCAGTCGTCACTTAGTTGCTAATTAGTTCAGTATTGTAAGACAATGGAATATACTGAATTTGACTATCCGAAAAAATAATTAAAACGATACTTACTCCTGATTTCTTCGAGCTCCGAAACATTTACATGTAAAATGAGGTTATATACGCGAGGTTCCATTCAATGTCACAGCGCTTCAAGTGCCAAGCGTGCCCCGTCTCACCTGCCAAGCGTGCCCCGCTCGGAATATCTTTTTCAATTAAAAAAATCTTTCTTTGTATTTAGTTTAGGTTAATAAAAAAAAAGGAATTAAAAGTTCGAAAATTAAACTTTCAAATTAGACCATATGTAAGTCAGTGCATACATTCATTCTTAGTTTACCTTGTGATGGAAATATCGATGCGAGCGTCGTATTTTAAGTAAAATATTCAATCTAAGTTATTATTTTTATTTTTAATTTAATTTTAACATATCGGGTATTGAAAAAAAGTTTATTGATTGAGGAATTAAGTAGGGAAAAGATCATTTTAAAATATGAATTTTTAATATGAAAATTTTAGCTGCCAAAGTGACCCGGCATGCCAAGCTTGCCCCGCTCTCCCCTATCTTGTTTCTCGAGAAGAAGAAATGAAGAGCCAATCCGAAGTGTCAGTAAGAATGTGACCGTTGAAACGTTGTTAGCTCGCACGATCGTATTCATGCAAACGCATCATATCGCGCAACTTGTAACGCCGCGGTAATAGGCCATTTGCGCGCGCTCATGACCTTGATCGAGAACTTGAAGCGGCTAAGCTATCTGCTGGCTGCCGAGTGCCACGCCTATGTATTATTGTCCAAGAATGAATGTTGGTCAGCCTGCAATCTTGTGGATACTTTCGCTAATTCGACTTTGTAAATATAAAACTTTTGAGTTTTATTATTTTTTAAACAGCGTTAGTAATATCACACTAAATTAATTCATATTAGGCACCCCTGCAGAGATCTAAACATAGTCTCCCAGTTTCCATCGCACGTCGTCGCTACGATTTTGGAAAACTACTGAGTTCTGATTGCGTCCGCCAGGAGCGTACTTCAGCTCCATTGGGTGGGCTCCCCAATCCCCATTGGTAATGGACAAAATCTAACACCAGACGCAACTCAGCCACGAGAACGAGTGGATTGTCTGTGTGCCGATTCATAATATCATTCATAGTTTGAATATCGTGTTATAAATATAGCACCGAATTCCTGCTGAATTCTCAACAATTTTTAAGAGTTCACACCTACATTTTCTTGTGGAGTAAGATCAACCATTGTAAGTAAAAAGTCTATCATAGGCAATCAAAGCTATCCTAAGAATTCATTCTTCATCCTCTCCCTTTTTCTTTATTTTCTTCTCTTACTCCCTCCCCTTTATCTATCTCTCTCGCTCTCTCCCTCTCTCTCCCCCCTTCTCGCGTTCTCTATCTCTCTCACTCTCACTCTCAGTCTCTAACTCCCACTCTATATCTCTCGCTCGCGCGTGCTTTTTTTCTCTCTGCCTCTTCTCAGGTCTGTCTCTTTCTCTCGACTTATCAGTCAATTTATAATCTAATAAATAACATTACATTCTTTCAACAAATTACTGCATACAAAAGGCATTCAAACGCAAAATGGACCTATTTATATTATTTTTTAATTTTGTCTGAAGAGAAATAAGAAAAGCATTAAAAAACTAAGACTTTTGAACAAAAAGTATCAAGCACAACGCCAATTACTTTAGCAAATAGCAGTTAGGAGCGTTTTTAATTTTATTACAATAATAAAGTTACACATATTAAATAAATTTGAATTTGAATTTATGAAAATTTACGATAAACTAACTGTTGTTAAATTACTATAATGAAGTTAGCATAATACTTTGTAACACTTACATTTTTCAATATAGTATATTTTTAATAGTTGGCAGGCATGTCTTGCATTTTATTCTTTTTTACGGAATAGTAATAGACTCATAGAAGATAAAACATATTCATAGAAATGGATATTAGAAAATTTGTGATACTCGTAAGGGAGTACCACCGGTAGGTAGCTAGTCCAAATAAGTGCACTTTTTCTTGTTTATTCGCGAGATATACTTAATAACAGCAGTTGCATAAATCAACTTACACCAAATAATGACTATAAATTCTCATTAATCAATTATATTCATCATAATTATCAATAAAAAGTTTCACATGAAAGCTAATTTGACTTATTTTTTTAGGTTAAATGTACCTTTTTTTCATTTTCATTTATTTATTACTACGCTTACATGCTCCAAATCCTAATTTACAAGCACTCAAATAATTCTTTAGTTTTTTAACTAATAATCTGACAAATTTTAGCGAATTCTGAACCATCAGTGTTGTACGATCTATAGTTGAAGATAAAGATGTGCGATTTATGAAAATTTAAATGGTTATAACTATTTTCTCACGTTCCAAAAGTTCACCAAAATTTAACTGAGTCACTTTTTAACTAAAATCTACTCATTGCTAAATTCCAGATTTTTCTGAACCGTCAATCTCATTACCAGTAGTACTCCTTACTCTCTTAATTTGAAATAGTGAACTTTTCACTATTTTATCTAGTGAAAATAATTCCACTGGCGAAACAGTGAAAATTTCACTATTTTGTCAGTGCAAACTGTATTTACTAGAACAATAGTGATTTTTCACTAGTTTGGTAGTTAATACATAAGTAGAAAAACTGATAAAGTAGGGATTGAGTTGGTATTTCATAACCTAATTTCAGTTGACATTATTTTTATTATGTAGTAACAAAATAATTAATTAATGAACGAATAAAAATGGTGCAAATAATCTCTTAATTATGATTCTAATCCATATTTCCTTAGTAAGAATTTGACAAATGCCTAAAACTATTAATTTTTCATAATAAAATTATAATTAAATTCAACATTAATTTTTGTTGTAATGTGCAACTAAAGAATTTATTCAAGTATCAGAAGTACCTTCTTATCAATATATTTATATGAGTTAAATTCACAGCACATTATAAGAGGTATAAAATTTACTCTATGCAGGCAAGCTACGTAGGCAAGTGGTGAAGACGTTGGACTGTAAACCTTGTGGACGAGAGTTCGATCCCCATCGCAGAAGTTTTTATCACATTTTTAATTTATTTCTTATTTTAATATAAATAAATGTTCAAATGAAAATTTAATACATAATCAATATCTAATACATCTCATATATAATTACATACGCGTTTAATAAAAGCTTTATTTTTTTAATTTACTGAATGTTAAAATTTCACTATTTCGACAGTGAAATTTCAGTGATGCAAGTAGTGAAAATTTATTTCACAATTTCAAATAGTGAATATTCACTGTTTTTTAGTTGTTGAGTTAGCACTATTCAAAATAGTGAATATTCACTGTTTGCCAGTGAATTTTCACTATTTCATAATAAGAGAGTAAGGGGACAGATACGTGTTTAAATTTTAAATGAATTAATAATACATTTTAATGTAAAAGTAAGTCACTCATTGTATATTACCTGATTCTTTTTCGGTAAATTTGAACATTTTTCAAGATATAACCAAAAAAAATTTTTTGAAGATCGTTAGGTCTTGTTGATTGACTATAATGAAAACCTCTATATTTCTTGGGCTACCGCAAGGTTTAGATAGTATGATCAAATTGACGGTTACAAGATTTTATTATGTTCAAAATACATGTAGTTATGATATGAGTGTGGGTATTTTTATATAAAAATTATTAACCAAAGTTATAGTCTATTTAAGCCATATTTCATAATAAAATATTAAAAAATCGAAGAATTTTTGCTTGACAGCGTTAATTCGATCACATTGACTCTCTAAACCTTGCGGTAGTCCAAGAAATATAGAGGTTTTCTTTATAGTCAATCAAAGAGACCTAACAACCTTCAAAAAAATTTTTTAGTTATATTTTGATAAAATGTTCAAATTTACCAAAAAAATCAGGTAATATATGATGAGTGACCTTTTTTACCTGAAAATATATTATCAATTAATTTAAAATTTAAAGGTGTATCTGTCTCCTTAATTGAATACACGACGCGTCGTGACTGTGTACCTAGAACGTTATGACTGTATCGCTGAACTATAATACATCATCCTGATACTTAACGCATTCACAGTATTCGCACACATAAGCATAAGCGATATGCCTGGCAGTTGAGTTTGGTACTGTTCGATAGAAGTTAGGTATACTGTAAAAATAACTTCAAATGTACAATAATGAAATATATTCCTAGATAAAAATTAAATTAGAAACGGAAGTAATTTAAAACATAATTTTGAGATAACTTAATATTAAAGTCTGTTTTTCGCGCGTTTAAGCAAGTGATCTTATTTAATTACAAACAATTATTTGGCTCAGTATTTAATCCTCTTTTTACGTTACGTTTATCACTGAAAATATTCGTTATTCATTTTTTTTTTTATGAAATATTGTAATTTTAAATTTTTTGTTGTAGTATCAAATATATTTGCATATCCATGCAGCCGTTTGTTGAGTATGCTTTTAGTGTGCTCATTAAAATCTATTTATAAGTCAACCCTCAAATTTTAACAACCTGCATATCTTTTAATACTAATTATAAACGCTCGACTAATAATTACATCTTTAAAAATTATAAACCTTCTACTAATAATTACATCTTTAAAAATATGTACGTACAGAAATTTTTTTCATAAATAAACTATTAATTATTATAATAAGATTATAATTAATAGTACTATAATTAACAAAATTATAAACAAAGAAATCACGTTTTCTATATTCTTCATAAGTATATTATTAAAAAAGATTACGAAAAGAGTTTACAAGAATTTTGTATTTTAAGCATTCATATTAAACAGTAACATCATTTTCATCCTTCTAAAAATTAAGATTCATTACATTGTCTTTTTAGGCAATTTTCATAATAATGGTAAATAATTGGAGCAATTCTAAACCTAAATAATTATAAGTTACTTTAATTAGTGACAATTATATAAGTATCAAAATTTTAATGTAAGACAATATGACACAATAAGTAATAATTTGAAGTTAATAAAGTTCAAGTTACTGTTACAAAACATATATAATTTTTTAAAATTGAAATCTGATATTAGTAATTTAAAAGTTTAGAAAACATATAATTTTGTTTGTACATATTTCTGTGGAACTTTTCTTTGATTTCTGATGATTTTAAAAAAGTAACAAAATGAACAAATTTATGTAATACGACTTTATAAAATCAATAACTATTTGATACAAACATTTTAATACCTCCTATCCATAATGTCGTATCTTACGGAATCATTCTAAATAGTCGTATTTTGCTTTCAACAAAAATGAGTGGTACAAATTTTACGTACAGATGATGTTTATATTAATAAACATTCTTAACGACATTTGGCATTTACGGCTGGTGGAACATAATCTAGAACAATATGTAGATCTATCTCGTTTAACATGGTAAAGAATTGAGGGCCTCGATAAAACTAGATAATTGTCTACCAGGGTAAATAAACAAATAGTAAATGGTATTCTCAATTATTATTTTCAAAATCTGAGATACAACTTTACAGATAGGTAACATTGATTTAAAATACTTTATTCCCGACTCAACCATAATGGACACTTTATTGACATGAAAAGCGGGAAAAAATAGCATATAATTTCTTCTTATCTACTTTATTCCCTCGAGGGTTAAAGTACTTTATTCCCCCGGGGGAAAATAGTATATTATGCTCCTAGGGAGTAAAGTTAGGTTATTGACGCCGTCGAGTGAGTTGCCGCCCAAGCAAAGCGATTCCTCATTACTCCCTAGTGCAGTATAGGATTTCTTCTCATGTCTGGCAGAAAGTTGTTTTTCTTTAATCCTCGATTTCTGGGTCGAAAACGTCACATAACCTCAGTTCTAGAAACTGCGACGCGTATGCTTGTCCCTACTTTTACGTTTTTGAGACACGCATGAGCGTGACAGTTTCTTGGCGTGAGATAATGTGGCATTTTATTCCCTGGAAACGGGGAGTAAACACAATACTTTTCGCCAGGGTATGAGAAAAAATTGGTTTATTCCCCGGGAGAAAGAAAGTAAAATTTTATTCTTTTTTCCGCAAATGCGGTTTTCAGTTTTTCTGGTTTTCTCTCGCTTCTGTGCGTGAATCCCACTTTTCAAGTGAATAAATTGGCCAGTTAAGTCGGGAATAAAGTTCTATATGCAACACGGGAATAAAGTCGACTTTAATCCCTTGTTGCATAATGTACTATTATGTACCATGCCCATGACAAAAGATAAGGTATCGTAACTCAAAATTTTTTTTCAGATAGATGTACCTTGATTGAGATATCAAGAAGTAAAACTTCAGTCAGCATTATTTAATGTAATAGACCACTGCAATTTTCATTAAGTGAATAATTGCAACATGTATTCTAATAATGATAATGTGCCGAACAACAATGCATCAACAAATTACATGGAAAATTTAAAACGTTTAAAAAAAAATCTTAACGTAGCGGTAGCATTAATGGATAATCAAGTAAATCTTGAAGATGTAATAATTTTTATCGGCACTACTAAAGCCGGAAAAAGTACATTAATTAATTATCTAAAAGACAATCCTTTAATTGGTCGAAAAGATGATCAAGGAGGAAATATGTTTAATCCTTTAAAGATATATAAAGCAGATAGGACTGAAGGGCCGGAAATAGGATGTAGTCCTACATCGGAAACTACTATTCCAAAGAGATGGGTTGCTTCACAAAAATTTTCTGAATTAATAATGTGGGATTGCCCTGGTTTTTGCGATAACAGAGGACCAGTTCAATCTATAACTAATGCCTATTACATTTATCACCTTTTCCAAAATTCTAAATCTGTTAAAATCGTTTTAGTTATTGATATAAATGATATTATTCAAGACCAAATCAATTCGTTTATAACAACATTAAGTTCAGTTGAAAATATCTTAAGAGAGAAGATGAGGGAGTCTTTCTCTAGTATAGGAGTTATATTCACAAAAGTTCCAGAAACAATAGATAATCAGCCAGTAAATATAAACTTAATAAAAGAGATTTTGAGATTTCAGATATTATCGAGCTCGTCTATTAATATATCTGCGATTGCAAGAGATTTTGTGAGTTACTTGATTAGTAATACTCAAAATATTGGAATATTCAAAAAAGCTACTAGTGGTTCAATTACTAGCGACGTTGATGTTGGCGTGTTTCAAGCTATACAGAATACGAATAGTATGCGAGAAAATACATTGAAGAAAGTTCTATTTCCAAATATCGATGCTGAATCAAAGATTTTTCTTTTTGGAATCCGCGAGGAATTATCTTCTACAAAAACATTCGGTGAACTAGTAGAAGTCATAAATGGTGTATTTAAAGATATGTTAATTGAATTTTTAAGAGTGAAAAGAGACAATTTATCTCGTGAAAAACTGTTCCAAAAAAAAGAGGGATTATGCGCTCTTAGAAATCAATTAGAAAGTAATTCTGATTCTTGTATTAATTTGTATATAAAAATAGCAACTCTTCAAATGATTGATCCTAAAATTCAACGTAAAATAGAAAGTTGTAAACTTATTGAAAAATTGAAAATGATGGAATTTATTGATGGTCTGTTAGATCTCAAAGAAAGTTATCTATGTAATTTGACGCTTCAAAGTATAATGGAAACTGTAGGATCCAAAATTAGTAAATTAATTGTCGATATGCAGTGTGACTTGCATGAAATAAGTGCAAATGAAGCTAAAGCAGAGGCAGAGAAAATACAAGAGAGATATGAACAAAATATAAACAAAATAAACTCTGAGATAGTAGATACTACTGAGCATAATAAAGATATTGAAAAAGATTTGGGTTTCTTCGGTAAAATTGGTCATTCGATTGATGTAATAATTAAACAAGCAAAATCTATACTTTCATCGCTATAATAATCATGTATTCTATCTCTATCTGTAATATTTTTTAATAATACGAATACTTATCAAGTAAAATATAAATTTTTATAATATAGTGAAGTGTAGAATCTCATTTTTATAATGTGTACTATTAAAATACCAAGCTTTATACGTCATAATAAATTATTTTATCTATGATTTTACTTATTATTTTATTAAAATTCCTTGATTATGAAACATCCTATATAAAATTATTACTACAAAAAAGAAGTATAGATTTTTTTATTAATATAAAACATAATTTGCGGAGAATTTTGGCTACTTGAGTTGAATTCTGTAAAAAATCATTATCCATTTTATAGACGGCCAAAATATTTTGACGCAATCTAAGTTGATGCAAGTTTATGTATCTTAAATATGTATATTAGATATATGTGATTTTGCCACGAATTATATTCTAAGTAGAATTGGACCCTTCAAGTAGTTTTTATAGTCCCCTGAAAATTCGCTAAACTATATTATTGATTTTAAGCCTTTTTAACCACTTACAACGGTTTCTGAATCAGGCGGTGTATTTTCAACGGTCATCGAGGTTTTAAATAGTACGGGAGCCAACGACATAAACGCTTATCTCATCGAGAGAAAGCAGAAATCATGTTTCAAATACCAGTTTGATCATAGACAAACCCGGTGCACCATGGGTGCCTACACGTGGCTTGCTGACATTGAAATAAACAGGTTACTTCTAGTTGTGTTTACAGTCTGCTTACTTATCTCATATAACAAATAAATTTCAACGGTACTATGATGTAAGGGGGTATAAATGAAAACAAAAAACTTGGGTTGCCTCCCCAACCGCTGCAGCTCAACATGACAGCCTCATAAAAACGTAACTTAATAAAGCTTTACTTACCTTATCGATCGCAGGAATGAATCAAAGGTTAAATGAAAGGTCAGAACTCCCTCTACCCTAAAATAGGGTCACCTACAGTTATACTATGAAAAACTACAATGTGTAAACTTTATTATATGCAAAAAAGTATTTCTTTTTTGTTTGAAATTAGTAATATAATTTCTGTATGTTATTTTACTGTATTATTTCAAATGTAAATTACTTGTAATGCCTGTTAACGCATAATAAATTATGAGTAGATATTAATCATTTTGAGTCTAAAAGATTATTTATTTGAAGAAGAATAATGGTAAAATTCAAATTCTTTTTTATATTTTTCACAAATTTGAAGATGTCGTAACCATTCGGAAAGTTTATAAAGAATAGTATATTGAGTACTATGGGGGAGAAGTAGGCTTTTTTCACCTGCGTGTGAAGTTTGCAATACGAGTCGAAGGCGAGCGTGCATTTTGCAATACGAGCGGATGGCGAGTGCGTATTGCGAGCTGGATACGAGGATCGGATGCTCGTGTTCACTAACATTTTTGGAGGATTTAAAAAAATCAAACAAATTTGATCGGATCTTTGTTTTTTCGAGTGAACATAATTAAATTTTAAACAAATTGTGATATCTATGTCAGTCTCTTCTTAAAAAATTAAGGTATCAGTCAAACCCTTTCTATCATCTAATTTTGCTTCCTCAACGTGGAAGCCTTGTGATAGTAAAAGAAAATTTACTAAAAACATATTAGAAGCATGTTTTGAAATATAAGGAATCAAAATACATTATTTTCAGAAAATATCCGTATGGATGTATGTGTGTGTATATGTGTGTGAGTGGGTGGGTGGGTGTGTGTATGTGTGTCTGCGGGACTGTGTGTGTGTATGTGTAGGTGTGTGGGCATCGATAATCCACGGTAAAATCTATTGCAGGGCTCATTTTGTTTGTCCTTTTTTACACGAAGGAGGAACAATAATAATTTTTTTAGTTTCTCAGATTAGTTTTTGTGTTTTAGTTTTTTTGGTTTTTTGGTACGTTAGAAATAATATAATCGATCCAGTGAAAATACGTTTCAAAGAGCATAAAATGTCCTATCTTTTACCACCCGAAACTTTGGATATGGTGTGTTCTTTCTTTTATTAGACATGGAAACGCCATTTTATCTTTAAACTGTGATTTCTCTCAAATGCATGATGGAAAAGTTTATTTAAAAATTGAGGTGATTAGTATAATGGAGAAGATTATTCTGCAAAATTTTTAAGTCATTTTATTTTTCGGTACTTGAGAAAAAAATCATTTTGTAAAAAAATTGATTTTCTATGGCATACGATAATCTAGGAAAAACGGCATTATTCCTTCTGTAATTTGCTAAAAAGGTAGTTTTACTATCTCTTAATTAAGTTCTTCGCCCCCAAATTATGAGGACTTTTATTTTTCGAAATATTCAAGGTTATATTTTTTTTTAAACATTTTTGATTTTTTATTTATTGGGTATTATACGGTAATTTTTAACCAATGAACATATATTTTTTTCGTTTTTTGATGAAGAATTTGAACCAAATAGAATTGTCAAGATTCATCGAATCATTTTTAATTTATAAAGTTTTTTCATTTTTTATGATGTTTTACTTGTCTAAAATTTTTTGATCGCTGATATCGTGCATATTACGCGGTAACCTTTTTACCAATCAAATCTAATTATTTACGTGTATCAACGAAGATTTAAACCGACATTGCAGTTTTTCGTTTTATTCAATAAATAAATGAAAATTTCAATTTCGCGAACGTACGCCCAATCTGTTTATTACTAAGAATGTGGGTACGTTTGTAAAATTTGATTAACGTAAAAATTGACTGCGTTAAACGAAAAATCAATCATGTTGGTAAATGGGTATACGGTATAGAACTCCGCTCTCCCCTTAAGATTTATCATTATTATTTATTTATTCCCGACTTAACCGTAGTGGGCACTTTATTGACCTGAAAAGCGGGACAAAAGTAGCATATGATTCCCGCAAATCCACTTTTTTCCCGCAAATCTACTTTTTTTATTATTTCCCGAAAATGCTTACTCTTTTTTTTCAATTATGAGCTATTTCTTTCATTTAAAGTTAATAAATAACACGGGAATAAAGTCGGCTATTCCCTCGGGTGTTTACGGCTCTCGCTTCGCTCGGGTAGTAACTCCACCCTCGGGGGTAATGTGCGACTTTATTCCCTCGTTGCATAATGTACTATTATTTATTAATTGAAAGGGAGGAACTAATCTTTTACAAGGAGCTAAATAGTGAAAAACATAAAAATATCAACTTCTTTTTTAAATTGTTTAAAAATTTTTTAAATATAAACTTCTTTTGGTTCTCTACTATTTTTTTTCCTCAAATTAATGCAGGAACATACAGAATTACTAATTTCAAACAAATAAAATAGTTTTTTTTACGTATAATAAAGTTTAAACGTCATAGTTTTTTATAGTACCACTAAGAATTCTGAACTATTCATAACTCATATTCTTATCTTTCAGAGTTCAGATCGTTCGTTTAAACTTTGATTCAACCCTGCACTCGATGAGATAAGTAAACAGCTTTATTTAGTTACGTTTTTATGAGGCTGCCATATTGAGCGACAAAGGCGGGGGTGGCAACCCAAGCTTTTTTGGTTTCATTTATGCTCCCTTACACCATAGTACCGTTGAAATTTATTTGTTATATGAGATAAGTAAAAAGACTGTAAACACAACCGGAAGTAACCTGTTTAATTCCGTGTCGACAAGGTACCCATGGTGCACCGTGTTTGTCTATGACCAAACTTTTATTTAAAACATGTTTTCTGCTTATTCTCGATGAGATAAGCGTTTATGTCGCCGACTCCCGTACTATAACTATTCTTCAGAAGAGTACTCATTGACGTAAAAAGCTACACTTTAAAAAAAAGAGATTTTTTCCAATTATTAGTAACACACATATCAATAATAATACTATGAAAATACTATAAAAATACTACTATTATTGATACGTATGTGTCTAACAATTAGAAATAATCTTTTTTTTTAATATAGTCCTTAGGTCCATAAGGACACTTCTGAAGAATAGTTTAAAGTCTGAAAAATGCACCACTTGATTAAAAACCCTTGGTAAGTTAAAAAGGCTTAAATTCAATAATATAGATTAGCGAATTTTCAGGGAACTACGAAGACCACTTAGAGGGGTCTAATTCTGACATATACACATACAATGTATATATTTATGATACAAAAACTTGCATCAACTTCGATTGCGTCAAAATATTTTTGCCGTCTATAAAATGGATAATGATATTTTACAGAATTTAACTCAGGCTTGACCCTTTAAAATTAAGTATATTATATTGATTAAATTAATTTAGCTACTTTAACGCCACCGAAGATATTTTATTTTAATATACGAGATCTACATTCGATCACAAGGCGTATTTGATGACATCATTAAAAATTGTACAAAAAGCTAAAAGTTTAATTTTTGGAAAAAGGCTTAGTTCGCACAGCTTTTTATGGACAATATAGGTAATCCTGTAAAAATTCATTAAATATTATGTAGACTGCAAATATATTTTGACATAATCTAAGTAAGGGGATCCGAAAATCAATTAAGAATTGAAATCTCCTGCCTTGATTTTTTATCCATCGAGAAGTGAATAATGATTTATAATTATAAAAATACCCATATTTATACAAAACCATTCTGTAAAGTTTTAGATGTTCAAAACCACGGCGCCATAAAAGATTATTGGAATAAAATTTCGTCAAAAAATATATTCATTCCAATAATTTTTAAAGTTTCGTTGTTTTTTTAAGTCTGAATCTTCGTACATAGGTCTATTACTACCCAATGAAAGGCAATCGAGTTTGAGTTTTGATTAAATGCGTGTATTTCTATAATTATAAATAATTATTCGCTTTCCGGTCAGTAAAAATCAAGGCTGGAAATTGAAATTTTTAATTGACTTTCCACCCTCCTTAAGTTAGTTATCTCCCAAATACATGAGTCAAAACAAAGCTGAAATAAAAAATCTCAATATACATGAATTTTGTTTGTATGTAATATAAGAATAGTACAAAAGAATTATGTTCATGTTGTTTTAATCCAATTAAAACGATAAATATATAAATTACAAAGGAAACATCAACTTTTGACTCGCATAGTTATGTTCAAAAGTGAGATTTACGATCTTTGAATTAATATTATTTCAGTACTGTATGGCCCAGCTTCTAGAAATAAAAATATATGCTTCATCAGGCTTTCATCTAATTTTTCCCAAATTTTTAGACATTTCTCGAGACTTACTCAATCGCTAGAGCTGAAATAAACTCAAAATCTATATGGTACAGCGATTAGATATTTTGCAGGGATATTCTTTGAGATAAATATTGATTTGGCTCAAAATTTCAGAAGTTTCTCGAGACTTTTGATTTTAGGGGATAACTACCTGAACTCATTTTTATATCTTAAATATATGTATACTACATGTGATTTTTTCACGAGTTTGCCACCTAAAATTTTAATTTTATAATACTTACCTTTCTAACAACATTTTTGGACCTGCTAAATTACATAATTCGGCGTTTTAGCAAAGTCATAACCGGTCAAATAAAACAATTTACCTGGGATACTATGCAAAATTAATCATTTTGAAATTTTCAGGAAATATGGCCTAATGAATTCCAAAAAAACTTGGGATTGTATTATAAGGTACACCAATGTTAAATATTTTATTTGTCAATTGATAGTGTTAAAATATGTAGTTTGTTATTATTTGGAGTGTATAAAAAAGTTCTTAATTTTTTCAGACCTCAAATTGAGTACAGATAGCTTAAAAAAACCCAAGTTATGTACATTTTGAGTTAATAAGTACCTTTAATTTTTTTAAAAGCCCTTATGTTTATCAAAAGAATATACAACTTTTTCTAATCATGTCAAAAATGTTTCAAAATATTTTATTATTTTTGTCGAAGTGGAGAGACTTTATAAAAACTGGCACAGGTCCACCTTAATGTATCAAGAAGCCATTATTCTTGCGTACCTGCACCTGAGAGTAGGTTTCGATGATGTAGTAACGGTTTAAGGAAGTTCGGGTGCTTAAAATCGATCAATTTATTTTTTATATAGTTAATACTCATTAGTGTCGATATTTATGTATGTAGAAGTAATGTACATTATGAACATCAAAAAAATTTTTATTAACAATTCTGATGTTACAAACAAAATTATTACCAGTCGAAAAAAATATACTAATAATGCAAAAACTTTTTCGGTATCCATACAATTTTTATTTTATAGGTCTTATTTTGTTCCTTAAATGTTTTTTTATAAATCGACCAAAACAAAATTTTAAAATACTTTTTTGTTGCTAAGAAAATGCTTATTTTTTAATTAGATTACGTGAGTTCATATAAGTTTATTTTAAACTATAAGGTTTTTCTTAGCAACAAAGAATTATTTTAAATTTTTTAAATAAGACCTTAAAAATAAAAATTGCATGAATACCGAGAAAGTTTGAGCATTATTAGTAACTTTTTTTGATTAGCAATAATTATGTTTGAAACATCAGAATTGTTGATAACATTTTTTTTATGTTCATACTGGATACTACTTCCACATATATAAATATCGACACTATTGAGTATTAACTATATAAAAAAATAAATTGGTCAACTTAAAGCACTCGAATCTCCTTAAATTGAAATTTTCTATTAGTATAATGGCATGCGCATTAAGAATTTGAACTTCGTACAGATCAGTTTGCTGATTTCCAAAGACGTGCAGAAATGCGTGTTGACATTACTAACTATTGGCAACTTTCTTTTCAGTCTTTATTACGTGGAGAAGTTAAAAGGTGTATAAAAATTATAATATATATATATATATATATATATATATATATATATATATATATATATATATATATATATATATATATATATATATATATATATATATATATATATATATATATATCAATATATATATATATTGTATTACTGAAACGTGATAATGCATGTTACCAAATATAGTCAAACTTAATTATTCATTCCAATATAAAATTATTTGTTCTAATATAGTACCACAAAATAACGTCAATAGCTAATTCAAAAAGAATTTTGTGCTAAAATATAACTAATCTTAGTCTATTTCAAAAACATTTTCACTGAATTAATTATCGTACTCTATAGGTAAATCAAAATTACTAGCTTATATTTATATTCATAAAAATTAAATAATCAATATCCAAATATCGCAAATTGAAGAGCAGAATGCAATAACGGTATACATATATATACATAAAAATATTATGATTTTAGTATAGAATGACAGAGTTTTACGCGTCATGTTATGTATACACTTTATCAGGTCTAAATAAGATACCATTATACAGTATTGTTATTAACATTTGAAAAACAAAGTAAATGCTCGAGTCATAAACTGAACATCCACGCTGCTTATAAATTGAAAATAATGGCACACCACTTTTTCGAGGGAAAATCAAATAAAAAGCCAGAGTATTAATTGACTAAATTGCGATATTTATTGTAAAGAAACGTGGCGTCCGCCGAAGCGAACAAATAAGTTTGTCGAATTGTCTAACTGTCACGAAACATGACACGATGGTCGAAGTTGTAGTCTTCAGTTGGCACATGCAGGTGGTTCATTCCTTAGTGGTAGTAGGCAAGGGGAGACGCATGGGCGGCGTACGCCAGAGGGGCAGCGTGCGCGGCATAGGCAACCGGGGCGGATGCGTAGCTCGAGTAGGCCAGGGGAGCGGCGTGGGCGGCGTAGGCTACTGGTGCTGGGTGAGCAGAGTAGGCTGAAAACAAAGATAATTCATTCTATTTTATTTATTGCGCAATGCATTTGAATTCTAAAACATATTGTTTTGATCAAAGTAGATTACTATGAATACCTCGATTGATGTATGTTATAAATAACATTAAGGATGAAAAATTTGTATTTAAAATGTTTAGATTTGTTGATGACAAAGAAACCAATTTTTTTATATTCATGCTGACTAACTGATAGTAAATATGACAAGCTATCCATACGAATATTTCTAATGTAGTTGATGAATATAAGAGTATATAAAAATTTCACTTTATATGTGTAAATTAAGTTCAGAGTTATGTCATGAGAATAAGTATCAGCACAATACTATATGACTTTTTAGAAAATCGTCACGAACGAACAGTAGCTTTATTATACTAAATTTTTGATCATCATTCACTGAGAAAACAATATCAATGTGAATGCGATTTGATAGGTAAATTGATTTATGATGATTTCTAAAATGATGATACTGAACTTAGCATTAAAATTAAAAGAAAACAAAAATTATTATTTAATTATTTTGTATTATTTATCAAAAAAGATTTACGTTAAATATGTATTCAATAAGTATATGGAATGATAGTAAATATTTTAATTCGTTTGAATAAAATAAAATTTTAAGTAAAATGACAACATCGATGAATTGCTAATTACCCTTGTAGTAGGCGGGCGCGGCAGCGTAAGCAAGGGGTGCAGCGTGTACTACCGGGCTCTTGACCACGGTCTGGTAAGAGTTGGAGTAGCTGGTGGCGACGGGCACGGCGTGAGCGACTTCGACGGCACCGGGCAGGAAGCCGGGCTTGGGGGCGGCGAAGGCGCAGGCCACGAGGGCGAAGAACACGGCGAGCTTGGGGAACATCTTGAAGGAGGTCTTGGTGGTTCGGCGGTTTGCTTGCTTGCTTACTTTCGACTCTGTCGTTAGACTGATGCCTGCTGTCGATTCGGAAAGACTTTTTATAGGAAGCCCGAATTCACCTCCTTCCCCGGCCGTCGCGAGATGAGGGCGATCGCTATCTAACTCCCGCGGCCGATCTCACAACTTCCAAGAGAGTTCGCGAGTGTATTACGAGGCTCTCCCTCTCCACGGTCAAATGCGTGCGCGCGCTCTTGTGCCTGGGCTATTGCCAAATGCGAGAGAAAAAATAACAATACAAAAAACCGGGCAGGGCCAAGGACTCGAGCGCGTGTCTGCATGCGTGAGAGCATAGTAGTAGCGAGCGCGCAGGATTTCACTGCTGCGCGTATGCGCACGGGCTAACGCGCTTTCGCAATCGCTAATTCACGGAGAAATTGACGTGGGACCGAACAAATAAAGTAATGTGTATATGTACGTCGGACCAGTTTTTTCGTGCGGCCGTGAGCATTTGGCTCTACCGCTGCGCTGACGCGAGTCTACGAACTGATTCTGCGATAGGCATCTATGCAAAATTGTTTTTTTCCTGCATTTTTAGTTAGCGATCGTGCTCGATGATGTACCTTTCTAGAGCCATCATTGAACTAGACATTTTCATATGAATTGTGTTTATAATACGGAATAGATCATACTTCTGTTTATGCTTTGTCATTGTTGCTTCTGAGAGTTTTATTCTGCATAATGTAAATAGCAGTGTCATAGGAGATAAATAGGAAATTAATAAATAAGATAGCTGATCCTGATTCATATTCTAAATATTCAGAATGGTTGCATTCATAAATCCGATAAAATTCTAAAGTTTTAATAGAAGTGAAAATAATCCGATTATAATGTGCATCATTTTTATAATTATTTTTATTATTATAATGATTTGTTTTAATAACAATTAGAAGAATGTATCAATTATACGAAAGATTTTGTGGTAGTATTTAAGTTAAATATTACTGTAAATTATTAACATAAACATATTCTTTGAAAAATTAAAATAAAGACCAAACTTTATCTAACAGACATCAAGTTTGGTTAACATTCAGTTAAAAGTTTACATACGATATTCAAATTTTGATTCAATGTGAAAAAATAATAAATATGATTTACCTATTGAAATGCAAATTCTGTCCAATTACAAGAAATAAGTAATTTTCTAACTTGTTCCTGAAATATTTAGAGCTAATTTGGTTGCATCTTTTTATACTAAAAAGTCATTCTTTCCAGCCCGGATTTAAATATTTTGCTGACTGTGGATCACGTAACTTCCTACGCCAAGATCCACTGAGAATAATAAATACAGTAATGAAATTTAATATACAATATATATATATATATAGTATACTAATATAATCTACTATAGTTTAATCTAGTATTTTACAAAACTAATCTAATTATATTTATGTACTTAGCACGAAATGTTATATCAATTAATTAGTAGTTATTAATTATCCTGTACACCTATTATAAATATATACCAACCATAGACAAAACTCTTATATGACTATTTAATGTTTAACTGTTTCACAAATACTGTCTTCATACTGTTATATAGTAAATATAGTCATTTTTTATAAGCAGTGACATAATAAATAAATATGGCTTAAGTTATATTGGTCTTGACATACCAACTTTATTCTACTTAAGACATTAACATTCTACTTAATAAGACTGTAAAAAAGGTGAACCTAGTTATGTCAGAAACATTATACTTTTTCACGAGACATAATGATAAATTGAATGTGAGTGTAAATCATCTTTCATCACCTCAGTGCGTATTTCTTCTTTAAAAGCAAATGATTTACATGGCCCACTTACTATAGAAACTGGACTGGGTGTAAAAAAAAAACCGTCTTAAAACGATTTAATTTCGCTGCACTTATCGTTGAAATCGTACTCTTTCATAAAGCGGCAGAGAATGTTGCAGTCAATCATTTCGAATCATACAATTTATTATGAAGCTTGTGGAAAAACTTTTTATATTATTAAACAAAAAATGTTATATATCTATAACAACTTGAACATTTTTAAAATAAAATGATTAAAATAAAAGTAAGAATGACAAAGAGATACGCTTTAATTTTTACTATTCATGCTGATTCGTATAATGAAGCGTGCAAAAATTAATTGACAGATCAACAAAAAAAGTCTGCTGCCAATTCATTGGCACTTTATTTTCTCCAATTTAATTAATAGGTTCAATATGAAATTATTTGTTTTAATATATTAATCTAAAACGTCATTACTCTTTTAATATCGTTATTATTCTATATACGGTAAGATGGGGCAAAACGGAGTACCGGTTATATCTCGTGTCGTTCCCGGTAGCGTCGTTCCGAACCAATTGGGATTTCTTTAACATGCAGTAGAAAGATAAAAAGAACGCTGCCAATTGTTTAGGCACTATGCGCTTTCTTAAAGAGATTTTATTCAAATTATTATATAAATACGACAGAGCTGCGCAGTACCACCCATCATGGTTATTTTCCTGTCTACCCATTTTTATATAGTGATGTGCGCCCTACTGAGAAATTAATATTTTTCAATAAACATATTATCATATATATCATATATCAGAGTGTCTCTGGTCAGCGATGTGTCATTGATTCTAAAATCTATTTTTATCTATAGAATCAAATGAAATCTATACCTATAAAAGATTAAATTATTGTTTTTTTTTAACATAGCAAGAAAATGCATAAGACAATATGCGTTAAATTGACTAGAATTGTAGAATTGTAAATCGTATATATAATAATACTTAATATCTACAAGAACAAACACAACGATAAAGTTTACAGATGTCGTGATATCCAGGGTGAAAATGTATTGTTTAAATGGAATAATTTCTAATATCTCCGAAGATTGTGAACCAAATCGGCTCAAAAATATTCAAATACAAAAACGACATTTTAACAAATTGTCCGTATTAATTATTTATGAGCTTAAAGTTATGCTGATCCACAACACATTCATACAGTGTAATCAAAAGTCTCTCTCTCTCTCTCTCTCTATCTCTCTCTCTCTCTATCTCTCTCTCTCTATCTCTCTCTCTCTCTCTCTCTCCCTCTCTCTCTCTATCTCCCTCTCTCTCTCTCTCTCTCTCCCTCTCTCTCTCTCTCTCTCTCTCTCCCTCTCTCTCTCTCTCTCTCTCTCTCTCCCTCTCTCTCTCTCTCTCTCGCTCTCACTCTCTCTCTTCCGTAATATATAATACATTTTTAACTTCTGACAACTGAGGCCACTTTTAAGTACACTGAACCACACAGACATTTTATAAAAATAGTATATTTTGATTTGTTTGATCGCTATATGAAATTTCATTTTTTCGATCACAAAGCTTTCTATTGAGAAATTAAATTTTGAATATATTAACAGTACACTTAATAAAGTGCAATGCACAGATTTTTCCTGTGTGCGCTACCCTCTTCATCTTTCTCGAGACTGGTCTGAACGTGCCCATGAACGCATTCCCATAGCAACGCCGACCAATCATGAGCGAAATGTAGACGGGATAGCGGATAAGGGAAAAGTTTATGCGTTGACCTTCAAGTTGTAAGATAAAAAATTGAAATCAAAATATATAATAATTGTATAATACAAATAAATCATATAATTAAGTATTTATTGTACAGAGTTAGTGTCCCATTTATTTACACCCTGCCTTCACGCGCTGACACACTTAAATTTTTTATATTAAAGGTCTTAGTATAGTCGTGTGCGCAGTACAACGCAATGCGAGCGCCAATGTAAAAAGATCGAGCCTTTTCTAGGCGAAAACCCGCGTATACTATGTTCAAACTTTTTACGTGGGCGTCCGCGTTGCGTCGCGCTGCACACAAGAGTGGTGGTCATATAGTAAAAATTAACGAAAGATGTTTTTTTCATTTCATTTTCTGATACTTTGTACATTTTTAGAACAGAAAATGATTTTGAATTGGCAATATTGGCCATAGATTTATACGTATTTTTTCTCCGACCTTTATTGTACACAATCCAGCGTGCTCCTGCATTAACGGAATCCTTACCCGTACCCAGATCTACTCTATACAATGTAGACAAACTTCAGAAAACATAGAAATTATTAAAAAAAAATTTTGATCGATTTTGTGCGACAAAGAAAAATTGGTTTAAATTCATCAGAAAATTATTTCAATCTGAAACTTTAAGGATATCTTATTCAACTTATTCGCATTATACGTCCATGAACTCTGATTTTTCAAAATAAAGATTATTCAGAAAGTGTTACCCATGAATAGAGTTAAAATATGTTTTATATGTTAATTTTATAATGAAAATTCAATATAATTTTATTCTTCTTTATAATTGTGTTTTAAAAAATTTGGAGTTCACAGCTCTGTGTGGAACAGGTGTTAGATATTGTATATTTTTTTCAAATGCCATGCGCAAGGACAGTTTTGAAAAACATCAATTTTCATTGAAAATTGCTAGTTTTTCCTACATAACTATGGGTATACTGTCTAAATATTTATGAAAATTTACGAAAAACACTTTCTTTTTAGGTAACAAATATAACCACCAATTTAAAGAAATTTTATCATGTAACTAGCAAACTTTTAAAAATTTACTATAGTATCACCTGAAGTTTAAAAGACATTTACATACGTGGATTAAATAATACTTTGTATTTAAAACTATCATTTAATACATATATGAATTAATGGTTCAACTTTCGCGGGGAAATACCGAAGTGTCAGCAGATAGGGACAGGGTATCAGTAATTGGAAATTTTACCTTATTCTTACAGAATATTTATTCTGAAGTTATTTAGATTAAAATAATAAGTATCAATTAATATAATATTTACTTTATCATTAACAAGATATATTTTTATTAGGTAATAACCATTAAAGTGTATTGCACAAATTAAAGAACAATATAAAAGTGAAAGCAATTTTTTATTAATCGTATATGTATATAAACTTCTTGTAATTGAAGCAATGGTTTTTAAGCCACTAGATATAAATTTTTTGTAAATTATACGACATTGAAAGAATAAAATGCATATAAGCGTACAAAGTAGGCCGATTACGTGGCAGTATTGCATAAAACCCAATTGTACGTTAATCTACGTGCGAATGATGAGGATGAATAAGTAGCTTACATTGTTACGCATTCGTTTTACCAAAATAATTATTGATTTATCAAATAATTTTCTCGATTGAACTAAATGGTTTTAGTTGTTAATTAAGTAAAAATTTGATTTATTATTTCATTTAAATAAACTATTTTTTATGTAATTTAAATTAAAATTAAGTAAAACTTCTATAACTAATAATTATTTTTTATACAAGATTTATAAAAATGTAATAATATTTTAATAATAATATATCATAGGTTTAGCAATTTTTTGGCACGTATAATATTTGATTAGTCACGACGTACTTCCCCCGTCACTCCAATTTCGAAGGACAGATCCGATAGAGATTAGAGAATATATTACTTTTCGCACAAGTTTAAGATCATTTCCTGATCGGGTCAATCACATGGAGCAAGAATAACAATATGAAATACTTCCACTAAGCTTTCTAAATTTTTCTATAAGATCATTGAACTTTGTATTCATACCTAAATCATTAAAATATTATGGATAAGAAAAATTGTTAATGTTTTATAAAACATGGAGTTCAATTCATAAATAATAGGTTTATCGTTATTCATTTATGATTGGAAATAAATTGTACATATATATAAATGGACATCGCAAACTGATTTAAAAAACAATGCTATAAAAATAGAAAGAATAAACATGACAAAGCATATTATACTACTATATTTATAGGTGCACAAGGTCATACACTAAAATTTGATTTCTGTAAGAGGGTTTATTTTTACATATTACCAGTAGAATGAGTAGGCAGAATGTATTATGAACTATACAATTATCTATCATGACTGTAATAAAAAATAAGAAAATTAAGTCCATTTTTAAAAAAGTTTGATTTACATTAAATATTATACTTGCATTATCTCCTTTTATATGTATGAAAATAGTACGAAAACCCAAAATTTAACTCTGGTTGAAAACAATTGAAATAGCTTTGACGATTTTTTAAACATTTTTGTCCAGAAAGTGGCGGGAGTCTTTTTAAAAATGGCTAACAATGGTATTTATGGTATGTTTGGATAGTTGTTAAATTATAAGATTACATCATTCACATTACCGAATTTGTGGTATTCCCGGAGAAAGAACTTAAGACCATTTTTGTGTCAACCTACACCCATAAATCTAGTGACGATTTCTTATACAAAATAGAACATAGCAAAAGTAATTTTTTATTATTTTTTCTGTAATAGGTACTTTTTCTATGCTAACTAGAATAAATTTGTGTGCTACGCGCATATCCCGAGGTTAGGACTGGCCCATTACAAAACAATACATAATATGTTGTTTTTGTATATATTATTTTGTTTTTCGATTCTTCAAACCTTTCTTAGCACAGAAACGCATCGCATTATTGAGTTTCATTAAATTTTCAGTTTGAAAATTACATTTTAAAGTAAGATTACTCATTAAGGTACATGTGCTTTTTTAAATAAAACAGCTTCATCTGCAGTTTATGTTTTTCTTTATTCAAAACATTCCATGTGCATTGCTTTTGTCGAGATTTTTTGAAATTATTAAGGGCTATTCTGTCGTTTGGTGGCGCTAGTGTGACACGTGGGTCAAAGCATTGCGAGTATATCTATATATACGTATGCGCGCGCATCCTACAAACATATATAGATATACTCGCAATACTTTGACCCACGTGTCACACTAGCGCCACCAAACGACAGAATAGCCCTCATTAGACATATGCCTTTTAGCATTATGAAGAAATGTGTGCATCACCAACGGGCTGTGTATCGATCTAGATCAAATGAAAAATAATTATTTATAAAAATGGCTATAAATTGCACATAAATACTGTTTGTTTATTTAAATAAAAGGATATCATTTTGAATTATGGTTACATGTATTCAATTTTGATAATAATGCACAAATATTTTCAAAATGGTATAAAAAGAAAGCAGGAATTTTTCTAGACTGTATAAAAAATTCTGTATGCACCAGGAACGTTGACAAAATATCTCATTTTGCCAACTTTTCATTGTATACCTATCAATATATATATACATATATACATATATATATATATAAATTAAAAATCTCTACTTAATTTTACCGTATATATATATACGGTGAAATTAAGCAGAAATTTTTAAAGAAACTTTGATTTTCGGTTATATAAACATATGTGAAAATTTTTAAAATCTTGAAAATAAGGGGCAATTTTACGAAAAATGGTAAAAATCCCCCTTAAATATTTTAAATTTCAAAACTAATCAAGCTAATATGCATCGAGTTATAACGATTAGGTACATATCTTTTTCTGAAATTACAACTAAGCCCATATTAGTCTATATTTTTACTCGATTTCTCAAAAAGCAATTATTACATTAAATCCAAATAATTTTTTCAATGTTGTAGATAAAAGTTGATGAGATGTTATAACCCAATAAATGGCGGTTAGAAAAAAATAAGAATAACAGGAATTCTAGTTAAAATTTATGTGTCGGTATAATTCAGTGTAATCCCGCAGGACATTGTTCTATACGAGTTTTGTGAAAAAATACAAGAAATTAAACAACAAGCTAATTATTAAATTTTCGAGGCATACCGTTCTTGCATATATTAATACTATTTTTTACTGATTTATTTAGTGCAATATTCGGAAAAACGATATAACCTTTCTCATAACTTTTTATCACCCATCCTCTCAATCTTAGCTGATAATATCTAATTTATTATTTACCTCAAGTATGTATAATTATCTAAAATATCACGAATATTCTAAAAATATTAATTGGATTTAATCTATGTTTTCAAAATGTTTGTTCTATGGATATAGAAATTAATGTTTCTAATATATGTTTAATCATCTAATGTATAATACATCTTCAAAAGCCAATTTTATGCGGAATTTGGAAAAATGATTTAAAGGTACACAATTACATAATTTACATAATTTTTCCATGATAATTGTAATTGCACTCAAGAACATTACTGCAAACAAATCTTTTTTGCAAACAAAAAGTCTCGTAGGATTTTCCAAGGATCTCGGACCAATAGATTCCAGCTAAACGCAAATCCTTGCGTACGACTCCGCTCGCGTTGCGACCTCGCGCACATGCATACCTCCCGTATACAAAATCGCTCCGAGATCTCGGCGCAATTAATTCCTCTCGAAAACTCATATAATCGATTAGACGAATAGCCGACGTCGCGCGCAGGTCTTTGTCCTCTCGCGGCGGTGCGCTGCCGCGCTGAAAAGCACTAAGCGCCACACGTCGCCCGAAGCCAAGGCTCATTGTTCTCACACGCATAAGAAGGGCTCAGCTCGAAGCACTCGCGCCCGAAGGCTTATCCATCTCTTTTCCTCATTCTCCTTCTGCCTTCTGGTGTACAAAGAAAGTCCTTGGGCGGCATACCTGCGCACACGGTACAGCTTATACGTGCACCGAGCGGCTAGTACAGAAGCGTAAGCGGCGCAACTCGATTTAGGGTCCTCCGAGAAAGGTGTAGACTTAACGCGCGCGCAGTGAAGGGCCCCCGCGCACACGAAACCACACGAGTAACATCCAGGAGCTTACGCGCGGTATACAACCGTCGAACGCGCGTGACGCGCGTTAAGATGACGCGGTGCCGCTCGCTACCTGCGCGCAATGGGCTTTCACGCGCGAGGGTAGGGTCCTTGTCAATGCGAAGAGAGCCCGCGAGCGCCGCGCAATAGAGGCCTTCGCCCGACGAACGTATAAAAGCGCGCGAGGCCCCCGGACTGAGCATCACTCGCTCTTCAGTTCTTCGCATCACCGAAGCACCCAAACTCACGCGCACTCGGTCCAAGATGTTCAAGCTCGCGGTGTTCCTCGCCCTGGTCGGCTGTGCCCTGGCCGCGCCCAAGCCCGGCTACCTGACCGGCGAGCACGTGATCGCCGCGGCCCCGGCCGTCGCCGTGGCCCACAGCGTGCCCGTCGCCACCAGCTACGCCAACACCTACAAGGTGTCGGTCAAGAGTCCGCTCGCCTACGCCGCGGCTGCCCCGCTCGCCTACGCTGCGCCCGCGCAGCTCGCCTACGCAGCGCACGCCGCCCCCCTGGCTTACGCAGCGCACGCCGCTCCTCTGGCTTACGCCGCGCACCCGGCTCCCCTCGCCTACGCCACCGCCTGGTAAACAATTGTATATAGTTGTAAGGAGGCTTGGGGCGCGCGATATTGGGCGATCGGAGAAGTTGGACGTTTGGCTTAGGATTGCCTGGACGGACGACCTCTGGATATGGATGTGCAGCGTTCCCTCGTCGATCGATCCATCGGTGTACAATCATCTCACACGCATACTTACTCTTCATAGGATTTCATTTAAAATACACGGACATTATCGAATGAGCATCGAATAAAGTCGTTTTCCATCACATTTTATTTGTGCGTTGTTTCTTTGATAATCCTCCTTATCCCTCTTATCCCGTCATTTATCAAATGCTATTATTACAGTTCTTGCCAAGGTGCATCATTATTCCATCAAGGATTTTAGCAGCGTCAATTCGACATCTACGTCGAACGCTTTTAAATATCTTTTGTACACATTTTTGATTAAGTGATTAATTAGTAACCAGAACATGTAGTTGGAACAATATTAAATCTTGCATAAGCCAGCCACTTAATTGAAGAAAGAATGTATATTTTATTGCAGGGAAATAAATTTTAATATCAGCATGTTATTCTGTAGTTGAATTAATTAATTGCGCTTTCAAAATGTTCTTAAAATGCATGCATGTGTTAGTAAATTAGCCAAATTGTTAAACCTTAGAGTGACAACATATTAATGACGATTATTTTGATTCCTGATGATACACATATGTCTACCAAGTCTTAAATTATTCGTTTAAATGTGTGCTATGCTATATATACTCTAAACATTTTATATATCTTTTAATTTATATATTTCAAAGTTACATTGCAAATTATGAAAAATTAAAAATTTAATAATAGTCTGTTTATGTGGCACAATTCAATAAGAGCTTATATTGTTTTTTTTAATACAAATAATGTACTGTGAAATTTTGGCAAAGATTTGTAAATCTTTATATTTTCTGCATTGACAGAAAGTTATCTGCAAAATTTTAATATGATCCCATTTTTTGAGAATTGAATTGATGCATATATGTATATGCAAGAACTATACATACTATATAAAATATACAATATAAAAGAATCTACAACAAAATGCCCCATTATTTCATCTGTTTATACTTATTCTGCACCTTTCGGCGATAGTCTGTAATGACAGTTCGTCTGTCATTATCTTCTGAATTCCAACGTTAATAATGCAACAAAATAATAGAAGCAATAAATATAGAAGTGGAGGTACAAGTTTCTGATATTATCAAATACTAGTTCTATTGCCAAATTATACCATGTCAAATAATAAACAATATTCAATCCTCGATGTGCGTTGAATATTTGACTTTGTTTTTCAAACCGCTTGTTTTAGTGAAACAATTTTATTTTCACGCTGAGAGCTATATATATTCTCCAAAAACAAATTTTAAGTTCATCCTGGTAGAAAATTATCCAGTTTTACAAACTAGATATATCTACATAGTTCAAGATTATTTTCCACCAAGGCAAATACAACAAAATTAATCCATGCAATTTATTTTATTTTATTTAAAAATCAACAAAAAAATTACTAATATGTTTTAAACGTGTAAAATGTGTTTATTAATCAACAATCAATCTCAACATTTCCAAAGTTTTAGTTATGTTTAGATTTCCAATTTATACTATTACAACAGCTATGAGTCTTAAAAGCCTCTACACACCTAACCACCGTGATTGTATCGTATCAAACATTATCATTTTCCTTTAGTACTAACAAGTAAATTTTAATTTTTATATGATTTTTTAAACTTATAAAATGCGTTATATAAATTAGCAGTGGGCGAACAAAACCAGATAATTCCATTTTTCTTAAATGTGAGAAAATTAAGAAAAAATGTGTTTTACTTTTTTAAAGAGAAAGCATTATATTAATAAAATTCTTTTTTACATTTTTTAACGTAAAAACATATACTATATGTCTTGGGAAGTTTAAATAAGTTACTCCCAGAAAATGTGTGCGTGTGGGTATGTGTGTATGTACGCGTGTGTGAGTGTGTGCGTGTGTGTGTGTGTGCGCGTGAGGGTATGTGTGTGTGTTGTACGCGTGTTGTGTGCGCGTGTGTCGCTCATCGGCGTTCGAACATTCCACGGTAAAACCCGAAGTAAAACCTGACCAAACTTTGTATGCATGTTCGTTATTCATACTCAGGAGAACTTAAAAATTTTAGCGAACGTGGTCGACTTATTTTGATTATATAGCTATTATTTGCAATTTAAAAGTTTGATAATTTAGGTTTGTTGAAAATTTTTCAATGATGAAATATTTTCTTTGGAAGCGATTTTTTTCAGAATACAATACTCATAAAATCCTCCAATTTTAGACCTGAAACGATACGAAATGTACCGTTTTACATTTGTTATACTCTGTAATTAAGAATCCTTTTAAACCTCTACTAGGAATCACAGACGCAATTTCGATCATTATCGATATTAATATTAATATAAATCGCAGTAAATAAATATTAATATCCACTTTGTATCAAAAATCATTTATAAACATTATTTATAATATACATATATTGATTATGCATATTATTTTACGGTTTTAATATAATTATTAAACAATAATATTTTTATTTAAATATGATTAAGTGAAAACGACAAATAATATTTAACTATAAAATGGAGTTAAAAATTACCATAGATTTTATCAAATTTCCTTACTTAATTTATTTTGAGCTAACCGTTTTAAATAAATTTACATTTTAATAATTGATCTATTAAAAATGATTCCCACTTTGTTTTCTACTGTCCATCGTAATTATGCTTTTCACGTGTAAAGTAATTACTATATTAAACGCATTTAAAAGTGTATCAGATGTATATTAATCACAAAACTTGTTGTGTTTATCAAAAAATATTTATCATAAGTGAATAGATAGGCTCGTGGATAGCGGAATAAATTGATAAAGAAGTCAGCGGATAGTGGGATAAGTGGATATAGGGATGTATGTATAGTGGAAAAATTGGGTATAGAGCTGCGTGGATAGAAGAATAAGTGGATAGAGATGTGCATGGATCGTATGATACCTAGATAGAAGTGCATTGATGATAGAGTGCGTGAATAGTAGTTGGTCGATGTGCATAAATATAATTACAAATAATACTTGTGATCGTTTTTTATACAGTACGCATTTTCATTATTTCTCTCTGTCTCTCTCTCTCTCTCTCTCTCTCTCTCTCTCTCTCTCTCTCTCTCTCTCTCTCTCTCTCTCTCTCTCTCTCTCTCTCTCTCTCTCTCTCTTCTCTCCCACACTCCTACACTCCCACTCTACCAACATTAATTTAAAATATTAAACATAAACATACACAAAATTCGCGACCTTAATTTAAAAATTCACTATGATTAATTAGATTATGCATGAATAGGTTCAATTACTTTGGGCCAAACAAATTTTTTTATTTGGTATTTGAAAAATTCAGGCATATTCTCTAAGTAATTTGTAACAAAAAATGTAGTTATATTCTTTTACGTAATTTACTTTTGATAATTGACAACTAAGCAAATCTCTGTGGACGTGATCATTACTACGTAAGCCTGTGTGCATGAAATCACAACTGCACATGTCTGCGTGCACGAAGTCACACTGCGCATGTCCGTATATACAAAGTTACTACTGCACATGCCTGTGCTCACGAAGTCATTGCTGTGCATGCTTGCATGTATGAAGTTATTAGGGATGCACAAAATTACTACTGCGCTTACCTGTGTATATGTAGTAACTACTACGCACACCTGTGTGTGCATATGTGCAGGAGGACACCTCAACACCCGTGTGTCCCTCTTTATACTTCCATCACTCCATGCTTTTCAGTAACAATGCCGGAGTGCATGCGATTCCGTGCGTTCTCTTTATCTTCACCATTTCACCCCCCCTCCCCCCTCCAATTACCCCCACAACCCACTTTTCCTCCTCATCATTCCACGCACCTCATCGACTCATCCCACTCGTCCTACCATGCTTACAGTATATATCCTATCTTCCTTCCCAAATCCTTCCATTCCCTCTTTCTATCTCTTTCATATATATAAATATGTACCAACCCCGTTGAAAAAAGTTACGTAACTTTGTGATGTAACTTTATTACATCAATTTGTTATATCATTTATGTATCATTTTAATTTGTGATGTAACTATTTGGCACATTTTGTTAAAATGAAAATATCAAAGCTTAATCGATTAGTTTGCGCGTTATCATCCGGAAGATACTTCCACATGTATTTCACAATATTTTTATACCCACGTTCCTTCACCTCCATCACTATTGCGCACACCTGCATGCACACAGCAATTACTGCGCGAAGTGCACATTAACAAAACTGCGCATGCGTATGTGCATGTGGATCATACAACAGCGCCCCCTTTCTTATACTCAATTCATTTTATCCTACTCAATAACTATGCCAGAGTACATGCAATGCTCTCTCTTTATTCCTCTTTTACCCCCCTTCGTGAGCACCACCGCCCCCTTCCCCTCCCTCTCCTCATTCCACCCACCTCATCCATTCACCCTATTCCTTCAATGCTTACGGTATCTCCTGTCTTCCTTTCAAAATCCTTTCATTCTCTCTTGCTTTCTCTTCGAATACATTCATAGATATATACCATTCGTGTATTTCACAATAATTTTCATTATCACGCCCCTCCACCTCCCCAATCACCCGTCGCACTCCATCTAGCTATATTTTCTTCATTCTCTTACGCTCCCGGTTCTTGCTGACCCCTTCATTTTATTCTTCGATTCACTACATCGTAAAAAATGAAGAGTTAATTTGCGTCCGAAGTTTAGTGAATACAATCATTATTTTACTTAAGGATAATTTGAAAACTAAAGGAAAAAATTCAATTAAATTTTTACTGAATATTAGTTTTATATTATATTAGAACTATAACTATTTTTTACCAAAATGTTAAAATAATGCATTTTTTGGACAACGTAGGGGGATTTACGAAAATGGTTGCAAATTTTTTATATGCAAATATATGTCAAAAGAAGATGTTTCTCATCTCGATCACCCCCTTAGTTGCCTCGTAGCTCCTGTTATAATTTATTATATTTCCTAAGGAGGCCAAAAAATAGCTATTTTCAAAAAATTCTATAGAGCTCCCCTCTTAACCATTTTGAACGTTTCAAAAAAAGATTTCTTCGTCTTTTTACGAAATTTATGAAAAAAAGATATTAGACTCCTCGGCAGCTCAATGAATCATCTCTACAGAGCTGAATGCACACTTCAAATTTTGTGTTTTTTAGGTTATGTTTGATCGCTACAATTACCTATGACGTACATTACCTAACGTAAATTACATCATACTGTAACCAAACTTATTAAAAATATACCTATTTCAAGCATCAAAACGAGGTTGAAAAGAATATCTTAGCATCGGAATAAGGCCTAGGGGCAGATCGAAACTTTAGGATGTTTTTCTACTATTAAAGTTCCAACGTTATACTAAAAAAGTACCAACTTCATAAGAGTATAACTCAGTCATACTGGACGAAATCAAGCGTTTCAAAAAAGAAATTAAAGTTCTTTTCAAGATGAAAAAAATTAGATGTTGAATACCTAATTTTCCCGCTAGCTTTGTAAATGGTAAATGATTAAACATAAGCTAATGAACACAAGATTTTAGGTTTACATTTAGCTCTTTAAAGGTTACCCATTGAGCTGCCAAGGAAATCGAATATTTTTTCATTATTAAGTCATTTTGAAAATTCAGAACACTGTACTTGGTAGCACAAGGGATCTTAGGGACCAAGAAAATTAAATTAACTACATAAATAAATAAATAAAATTAAATTTAAATTAAATTAAATTATTAATTCAATTTGATTCTTTTAATATACCATAAAATAGAGATCTCACTTAATTTCCAGATAATTTATTGTTTAATGTTTATTGTTTATTGTTTATCCGAGGTCGAAGTTCAAGTAAACTTAATAGAGGTAATTTAATACATGTACGCATTAGACCTGATGCAGTCTTTCCCCCACCAACATTTGGAGAATGTAGTAGGCGGAGTGCGTACACGGAAAAAAATTTTCAGAAAAGCCGGTAGTATCTACGGGAATTTCTGTAGTTCGACAGGAATTCCTGTAGAATCTACAAAAGGTTTAGAGTTTTGCCAAACTTTCTTTCCGTATATGAATCATAACTGGCCCTACAGTTTCAAGTGGAATTCTAACCATCTGAATTTGAAGGACGAAATTTTTCATCACAAATTAAAATGTTTGCCAGTTACATCTAAATATCTACCTTGTGTATTTTCACTGTTTCTATTGTAATACATATTTTTAGAAATAATTGATAAAACTCATAATTGTTCGCTATCCAATCTAATTATATTACTCATTTATAAAATTAAAAAGTAATTTGTTGTAACTGTATTTTATATATATAATATAATATAGTTCATTTAAAAATAATAGATTCTACTAATAATTTCTGTTCCGATAAATGTGACATCATCTTGGTGTGATCTTTTTATTTGGTTACGAAAAAATGATTTTTTGCTAATGTAAACACGTATCTAGAAAAACGAATATACATAGCTTAGTCAAAGAAGTATTTTTCTTGGTCATACCATCGTGTCTCATAATAAACACTTCAAATCTCGATTAGCATTTGAAAGCCTCGAGCGAAGGTTCAAACAATACGCCATACCAAAGGAAAGAACGTTAATTTCAGTAAGGAATCTGTAAATCAAACATCACCTTTTTCATGCATCTGCAGATCTAACGAGCAGCAAGTTTCAATTAACAAATGTATTACGGGCGCGTTGGCGCAAGTCCTTCGATCGGTGCGTAAACAGCGCCGTGCTTTCATTCGTCCGGCTTTGTGAGTCTTCAATGCATACGATTGCGCACCGCGTTATATTCCCTGTGCGTACACGAATGCGAGCGCGCCCGGTTATACAATCGAGCAATTGGTCAACCTACGCTGCTGTTGCTGCTGCTGAAAACAGACTGACTGCTGTGATGGCGCACCGCTGCGCGCGGTCTCGTCAGCTCTCTCTCTCTCTCTATCTCTCTCTCTCTCTCACTCTCTCTCTCTCTCTTTCTCTCTCTCTATCTCTCTGTTGCTCGTTATTATACTCGCGCAGGCAGCATTGCTTGGTTGTCCCTCTAATCACTCACACGGATCACGCATCGGGAGCAACGGCGAGACGCTTCGTAATATGCAAATCACTTTGGACTTTTTGAATTACCGCTCGGCTTTTTTCTTTCAAATGCGCTCGTTCATTCAATCGTGTATGCTTGCGCTCGGCTTTATAATTATTATGTTGCTTATCGTGAAATTATTTCTTATGAGTGTGAAAATATTCGTAATTTTAGTGGATGATGCGTTAGTTTCTATTATGAACCTTCAAATGTGGATAAATTTTGGACAGATTTTTATAAGAAAAATAAGAACTTTTGTTTTATTAGACGATTTGTTTGCCCAAACCGCTAATTAAGTTTGTTTTCAAAAAAATATATTTTTATAGAATGTATAAGATAGGCACATGAAACCTAAACCTATATATATATATATATATATATATAATACCTATATACCTATAACTATATTATGTAATTTAATAAAAATATTAGCTTCCCTTCAGATAGATTCTAAAAAGGCTTTGAAAATAATATGCCCGACTAGTCTCGACAGTAACTACTGTTTATAAATTTACTAATCAAATTCGGTATAAGTATAAATCTTTATAATAATAAACATTCATAAAAATAAAATATTTATCGTTTCATTCAACAAATTTAATTATAATTACTATTTGTTGTATGTAATCGAGAATACTCGTTCAAACAATTTTTATTATAACTTTTCATCGAATTACCTTTAGGACATCTGCGACCATGCAAATTACAGTTTAAATTTACACTGTATACTATAATTCAAATCTGGAATTTAAATTCGAAATATAAACGTTATAAGAAATCGATAATATGATTATATTATACTAAATATAAAATTTTAAATTCTATACGTGAAATTACTCATCGCATCATAAGTTACTAAAAATTGATAAAACCTAATTACAAATCTTTAACTAAAATTTTAAAGTGCAAAAGATTAGATGTGGATCCAGTATAGCGATCATATGCACAATATTTTGCTATATATTGCAGCCGCCATATTGTATTTCTCAATTTGAATTTTGAAATGCTGACGGCAAATTTGTAATCAGCGTATATATAATGTAATTACCGAATTTGGGGGGTATTTCTGTAATAAAAGATCCTATGCAGGGGAGTTAGTTATATACAAGTAGTTAATGACAAGACTAGCCAGACGTGAGATGCTTAAACTTCTAGCTCTTGAGAGTGGTTCAGTTATTATACATAGACATCTATATCTATATTTTGCCAAATTAGTTATGATTGAAATAAAAGGTTTTAACTTTATCATTTGAATTATGGGGGTCTTTATAAGAAAACTATATTATCATACGAAATGAAAATAATTTTAAACAATGCTATTATCATTACCTCTGAAAAATTGTAGGGTATGTTTTAAATAATGTTTAAAATATGTACTTTGACAACTATATGATAGAGCAATCTTGTATGTGCGTTTGTTTTAAAATTAAAAAGTATTAAAATTATTATTAAAAATTAGTAACACTTTAACATTTTTTAGACACTTGAAGTTATTTAGGTTTTGCATAAATTCATTTTATACGGTATCTTTTTAGAAATATTCTTAATGTTGCATTTTGCCAAGAAGTAAGATAAGATACTCGTATGTGGGTCGATAAGTTTATTATACTATTCACCATACATTTTTAGAAGCCTAGGATTTTTAGGCACAAAGATATTATTGCTTTTGTATCAATTCCTATTTTATTGAAAATTAAATGAAGGTGCTCAATCGTTGTCACACAATTATAACAGTGCATGAATGCGTCCCTATAATCGAATGCGTTAATCTAGTGGTTCCAAATCAAAATGTGTACTAAGTGTTATACCTTAAACTACTTTTATGATGTTTTGCTATTTCAGTCAAAAATGCACACTCTCAAATTGACGAATTTTCTATTTTCTCTGGATAGAAAAAATTACGAGTTTTAGTAGATTTTTGATGAAATATGCGTAATTATTGATGTTCTTATTTTCAAAAATAATTAACTTATCTCAATTATGTGGACTTCTTTTTTGTTGTTTTAATTAAGAAAATCACTAATGGTTAGCGATATTATATATCGAACTCAAAACTGTTACCGAACCACTATTGAGAACTGACCCGAATTCGATTACGATACCTTATACAGAATTCTAGAACACTAATTAAAGGGACATAACTGGATTAAATCTTAAAAATAATCGTAGTGCGGACCATGAATCAAAATACACTATTTTTAGAAAAGCTGTGTGTGTGCGTGTGCGTGTGCGTATATCACTTTTTGTCACACATGTCTTGATTTCGCGTTTCTTTTCTGACTCTAAAGCGGACCCTAATGTGGCTGTTTCACGAATAGAAGTCTCGGTGTAAACACACGCCTGTTTAGACTACAATATCAGGCTGTTATAGTGTTTAGGTCCTTCTAAACATGTTGTATCATTCGGATAGTACCCCATATTTAGAAGGTCTAGACCCTTTTAGGGCTTATTTTATACATATCAGGCAAATCAGGCAAATCAAGATATCAGAGCGTTTATAATTAGAATTAGAATGTTTAGTTTACTCAGAGCGAAAAGTGTTTTTCGCTCGCCGGTCGACAAACAGCCGCTTTGCGCCCGCTTTAGACGCATGAAACGGCGCAAAAATCGTGCATGTGTGACAAAAAATAATCTTTTTAGTTTTTCTATGCGCTTTTGTTTCTTTATCTGTTTTTTGATTTTTAAGATTTAGTTTTTCGGGTTTTTTGTTACGTTAGAAATAATATCATAGATTCAGTGAAAATATAGTTAAAAGAGCGTAAAATTATCTATTTTTTTCAGCCCTAAATTTTGAATAAGTTATTTCTCTTGTTTTATTATACACGAAAACGTTACTTTTTGTTTAAACACTGATATCTGGGAAATATAAGATAGAAAATCTTTGGAAAAAATTGAGGTGATTAGGAAAATGGAGCAGAATATACAGTAAAATCTTTTAGTCTTGATCTTGTTATTTTGACGAAAAAGAACCTTTTTGTTACTATCTATTGAATGAGTTATTTGCCCAGATCATAACTACATATTCTTTCAAAATATTTTTTTGATCTCTTATATCTAGAATAGCACGAGAATAGCACGGTCATTTATTTACCAAACAAAGCTCATTTCTTTCAATTTTTGATAAAGATTTGAAGCCAAAAAGAATCTTTATGTTTCGTCAATTCATTTTTGTTTTACAACGAATTTTCTATGTTCCGATTTTCCGAAATCTATAAGGTAAATTATTTAGGTATGTTATGGTTAGGTGCACTGTAAATGCATTTGAAAGAGCATATAATTACATACCTTTTTCTACCCCGACATTTTTCATAGCTTAATATCTCCCTTCTTCTGTTATACACGAAAACCTCATAAATATATCTAATTAGTAAATAAGGTAGCTTTTTACTATCTCCTGGTTGAGTTCTTTGCCCAGACTATCAGGACATTTATTTTGAAAGATATTTTAATTTCTTTTAAATTTTAATTGCTTATATCTCGAGAACATTGCGGTCATTTTTCTTATCAACCAAATGAATTTTTATTTGTATTTTTATGAAGATACGAAATCAGAAAGAAAATTAAAGATTCATCGATTCGTTTTTGTTTTATAACGATTTTTCTATTTTACTTTTTTTTTTATTTTTCTATTGTTAGAATAGAAACTTAAAGTAAATAAATCAACAGCGGACAAAGAAAAGGTACTTTTTCCCCGCTGTTTTTCTTTTTCCCGCCAGTCAAGAAACAAGTACATTAGGCTCGCTTATTAGGTCCAAAACAAAAAGACTTTTGACGCCGGCAAATGCCAAAAAGATTTCTTGGCAGCTTGGAGCTGTTTATCCAGCTGAGCCAACAAGACAAAACTTTAGCTAAAGAGTGTTTACGTCCCCCTAAACATGAGGTACCATCCGGATGATACCAAGTGTTTAGAGCGTCTAATGTTTTATCTAAAATGTTTTTACTTGTCTAATCTAATAGGCCCACGATTGCGAAGTATCGATAGACGGCACACTTTAGTACCGCTCTAGATAATAGGTATAAGAAAAACGCTTAATCCAAACATGTGTTACAAAAAATATGGTGTCTACCAAGGGTGAAAAGTGGGTCTTTTTTGACGGAGTGTGGAGTTTGCAGTACAAGTCGTAGGCGAGCAAGCACGAGTGGAAGGCGAGTGCGTACCGCCAAACGGAAACGAGTAATGCAAACACACGAGTATACTATTTCATTACACCTACGAGGAAGTAGGTATGTACGTCTATAAATTTATTCATATATAACTTGTTTCATATATTTATATGAAAATATTGTAATTGTTCATTGAATGCCGATAACAAGAAAAGTTAAAAATTATACATGGGTGATTAGTTCTCCATTTATATATAAAAATATAGGTTATTTTATGAAAAATCGATAATATACATATAATATTATATGTGGGTAATTCACTGGAAAATTAAAAACAAAACAAAAATTTATTTTTTAATTCAGAAAAAAATGTTCCTTCTAGCATGTAGAAAGCATGTAAATTTTTTTAGATTTTTTTAAGCTCATAGGTTTAAAGTTGTTCGGAGCTAAAATATAATCATATTCCCATATATATATATGGGTGATTTTATGAAAATATATATATATATATATATATATATATATATATATATATATATATATATATATATATATATATATATATATATATATATATATATATATATATATATATATATGGTAATATGATTATATTTTAGCTCCGAACAACTTTAAACCTATGAGCTTAAAGAAATCTAAATATATATATATATATATATATATATATATATATATATATATATATATATATATATATATATATATATATATATATATATATAGAGCAACTTTAAAAGTCTAAATATAAAAGACTATGTAATTATAAGTTATAACTTATAAAATT
The DNA here is from genome assembly GCA_949152435.1 of Gastracanthus pulcherrimus. Taxonomy (NCBI): domain Eukaryota; kingdom Metazoa; phylum Arthropoda; class Insecta; order Hymenoptera; family Pteromalidae; genus Gastracanthus; species Gastracanthus pulcherrimus. The sequence goes on from OX424573.1 coordinate 153,069,148, forward strand.
GTTATTATTTCAACAAAAAATTATGAATACCAACTATTTATTTTATTTTGTTTTATCTAAAACGAGTTGAAAAGTACTGTTTCACTTTTTTTGCAAAGGCCTAATTAAAGTCTTTCGTGAAAGAAAAATTAAGGTCCAATAATTTTATTGCAATGCTGGGTATCTCTTTAAAACTAATTTCGCTGCTTATTGTCTGTGACCTACCCTGAACAGAGTTATTACGTACATGATGATCAGCCGAGCGCAATGCATTATAACCGCAGGAGGGTATAGCCGCTAATGACCTTGCTTCTTCTCCCGGATTCTTCTCACTCAAGGTCACTTCTGCTAGCACGAACATTATCTTATTTTCATCGGTATTTTCTACATTTTAAATATGTGGACTTCTATTGAATATGGGTGGACAAACTCTTTTTTACAAATGTCAGAATTTAATTAAAGTTAAAAATTGTCTTATTAGTTTCAAATTGAAAAAATTCTTAATCTAGTTATTTATATAGTGTAATGAACTCTCTTAATAGTTTTCCTTATAAGTATTTTCTATGTCAAATTATTTTTGTGATCTTTTATTTTCTCTGTAAAGACCGAATTGTTACAAAACAAGATAAAAATATGTATACCAATTTTGCAATAAGCAACTTTTTAAAACGTATAAAAATTATATTAAAATCTGTCGAAGGAATTGCAGATCTACTATATATACACATTGTCAGATTTTTTTATTTTTCCAAATAGATCAAGGTTCAAAAAACTATGGCTTTTTTGTCGACTTAGTATATTAATTGTCACCATTGCATTTGTAATTTTAAGTTCTTATTTTCTTCCTTAATATATTAACATATTTAAAAAGAAATCCCTTTCTATATAAAATTAGTAGTATAATATTAAAATAAAATACAACTTTGAAATAGCGTAAGATTCTCTTAACCCCTTGACTGCAGAATAAAAGATAATAAAAGCATGTTGTGTTCAATCCCGATTATATTGCAAAAGTTGAATGTTCGTGAGTTCTACAATTTTTCTAAAATGTATTTTGATAAAAAATCTAATCTACTGAAGTTACGTACGCACAGTTAAGTACGAAAACATCTCTCATGGCATTAGATTTCGTGCCATGGCACTCAAGGGGTTGGGTTATTAAATGCAATTCCGGGGAAATATTTTTCTGTTAAGCTGTTTGTTTCTTAGTGCACAAAAGTGCCGATATTGGGTACATTTTGAATGGTTCGTTTTTTCAGTTTTTTTTTAATTGTCAGCAATTTCATACTTATTGCTTTAGATTATATATCAAGATCTTTTATTATATTTTTTAAAACTTTATTGAATTATGTGAGAATATTTGCCCTGTCACATATTTTTTTACCTAGTGAATTACTTAATTACACAAGTTTGATTTTCGCCATTGATAAATCCGGAACGATGAAAGGTTTTCAACGCCGATAAAATGGGATTGACGATTTGAGCCCGCTCCCTCGGGATGCCATAGCCCTTGGAGACAAAAGATTAATGACTTTAATAAATTTATTTACTCTCATTTAAAATTGTTACACGCGGATATAAAACACATAATATTTAATGCAGAAGGGAATTTTAATAATTGCGCGATAATTTTACTACGTCTCTGGCCATAGTTTTATAATAACATTCGTTTCAGAAAATATTATTAGCATAATGTTTGAGCTTGGCAAATACACATACGTACGCTATTCGAGAATGTTTGTTTTCACAATATATGCTGATTACATGTATAAATAAAATTATACACCAAAATATTCTAATAAAATAAATGTTTTATATACATATTCAATAGTTCCAGATACACTTTGGGTGAAATTGAATAGCTAATACGAGGCGCAGTTAGCATATACATAAGATTGATCGTTGCTTGCCAAACTTTGAATAAACCTGTCGAAACTCCACGTATAATATCAATCAAGCCCTTGATTGTCTAGCACGCGTGTAAGAGGCCTTCGCAGAGGACCGCAGCGATTGACTTTCGTCACAATGCGCGGCTATTGCACTCGGCACTGCGTATACATCTGTCGTAATTGCATAAGATCGCTCGCGCCGTCGTATCTATGATTATCGATCTATGTGGTCTCGCTGAGCGACTGACCTTTAAAAAAACGCGAGCGAGATGGAGTTACACCGAAGGTGTAAAAAGTGACCCTTAGAAAATTTCTTATGAAAGAATAACGCGTCTTTCCTTATTCGTAAAGTCATATAACGCGATTTATGACGCTCGAAATGTATATTGATGAAATACGCGTGCCGTTCGAAGGAGGAGGGAAGAAAAAAACCCGAAGCAAACGGCACAGCACGTCGCGTCGCCTCGCCGGGCGTGTCGCGGATGCGGAGCTGCTCCCCCAAGAGATCCGTGATTGTCGAACCGATATAGGTACCTATCGTGCGAAGAAAGAGTGCTAGGGAAGGGAGCGAAAAAGCACGTGGTATAAGGTGGTACATGCACGCCGACTTTGCTGCTGACGCTGTTGCTCCGCTTTTCAAGGTGTTCCACTCTTTATCTTCTTTTCCTCCTGCCACCGACGCTGCGTATACTCATGCTCACGTGGGTTGTTCTATATGCGGATGTGCTTCAATTTGTTAGGATTGTTCGATTTTGTTCCTAAAAAAACGAAAACAAGTCTACCCTTCGTTAGAGCGCTCTCGGCGATTATAGCTGAGATAGTATGCATTTGGTAATGTTAAGCAGGTTGTTCTTGGGTTTTATTTAAAAAAGATCGGTTAGATTTTACTTTGAACTGGCTGAGATTATTCTGGGTGTTACAGTTATAAATGTGATTTCGTACATGCTTGTTATGCCATCTGACATAATTATAATATTCTTTGTCAAGCGTGTTGTGACACATTTGATATTCATTATTTGAAATTTATCTATTCATTCATTAATTCTTATTTTTTTTTCAAAATAAATAGTAATGTATAGAAGTGACAGATAACATTTTTGCTTTTTGTATGTATATTAATTTTGTTATAATATTTATTTCTTTTTTTTATGACTCTATACAAATTATTGTTGTGTACTTAGAGTTAATTAGTAGTAGTCAGATAGTTAACAGTAAATATTTTTTACATCTTAACAAAATAAAATTCAATTAACTATACTTTAATTCACAATCATTTTTCAATTTCTAATGACATTCAATTCTACATTTAATAATTATTATAATAATCAATGTAATATTAATATATCATAGTAATAAATAGTTTATAACAATTGTGAGAAACTTTTCCTGAATCCAACAGAGCTCTATACCATTATACAGCTATACAAAATATTTAATCTGCGATGACGCATGTAAATCAAAGTAGCTGTAGCTAAAAACGCGGACGTTAGAGAACACGGAAATGATTAGTGGACCGTCTATTCTGCAAAAATAATGTGCTATTTTTTGTTGGGTGCCAGTTTTTTCGACCAATAAGCGTCATTTGTATTCTCTATACCTATACGAATGCATCGAAATACCGTAAATCAGTGGGGGAGAGCAGTGGAATGTGCGTCAGTAACCATAATGGAGCAAGTTCAAACCGTAAAAACCAAAAGAGAGCGTTTGCTTTAGGGACCAGCTTCACGGAAGTCTGGCATGCGAAGGTCTTTCGTGCATAGGGAATCGCGTTCCTATATAAACGTTCTCAAACCCTCTGCTTGGCATCAGTCTCAGGTTTTCACTGCCACACAAGACACACAATCCCAAAAACTAATCAACATGTTCAAGCTGGTAAGCTGTCGTATACAACATTCCTAAAAAGTGATAAAAAATGCTTAGTGTCAACAATTACAGTGAATTTTAATAAATTTTCAAAATTGAAAGATAGAGACTATCTTGAGATCTATTTTGACAAAATATAAATTTTATATCGAAATATGTTTTAGTAGAAGATTAATAGAATTGTTCAAACACATTTTCAAATAATAAAATTTCTACTTAATAAATATTAAAAATATACAATAAAAAAGTCATTATTCAATAATAACTAAATGACTATATGAGATGATTATTTGTAACGTACGTTGACATTAAAACATTTTTTAATGCTGAAAAAAGATAATAAAACATGGTTAGTTTTACTTTGACAAGCGATAAAACAATAAACTATACTATGAATTCTTGTGCAACAGGTGGTACTCTTCGCGTTCGTGGCCGTCGCCGCAGCCAAGCCCGGCTTCCTGCAGACCCCGGCAATCGCTGTGGCCCCGGCCATCGCGACCCGCACATCCGTCATCGGCGAGCAGACGATCGAGTCCCACGGTAACTCCGTCGTCCACGCCAGCGCCCCAGTCGTCACCAGCTACGCCGCCGCCGCACCCGCCATCGTCGAGACCAGGGCCGCCGTCATCCCCGCCGCCATTCCCGCCCCGGTCGTCCGCACCGCCGTCGTCGCCGAGAAGACCATCGAGTCGCACGGCAACTCCATCGTCCACGCCAGCGCCCCCGTGGTCACGAGCTACGCCGCCCCGGCCATCGCCACCTACGCCGCTGCTGCCCCGGCCTACGCCACCTACGCCGCCGCTGCCCCAGCCTACGCCGCCGCTGCCCCGGCCTACGCCACCTACGCCGCCGCCCCGGCCGCTCCCCTCTTCTACGGCGCGCCCGCCTTCAACGGACCTCACTTCTTCTAAGTCGCGACATAATCGTCATCCATATCTACCTAGCACCAATCGAAGCCATACAGTAATTTACGCTTAGGACACGACGCGCGCCTTCGTTCTGGACTGGAGATTATGCAAGTAGCTTCGGATCGGGATCAACGGCGCGTACGGACAGATTTACCTCAACCTTGCCGAATGATCGTGTGTAATAGTGCGCAGTATCCATGAGAGTTGTCTGGTCGAGCATCGTATCGGCGGCTGAGACTCATTTAAGTACTTCGATCGTCACGCGTGCATGTATACGCTTTGTAGGCCTGATTCGAGATTCGATTGAGATTATTCGGGGATTTGGGATTTTTGGTTTTTATGGGATAATCTCATGGGGAATCCGAGAAATCGTTGTGATTGGTCTTGTATGTAAACGCGTCACGATCGAATCATCATCATGAGATGTCGAGCCTTGTAGGTCCGTCATTTTTGTCATCTTTTCATCATGTGTAGATTTTAAACTTATACATGCTCCAGTTGTTGTCGATAGTATTTTGAATTGACTGGAGAGTAAAGCTTTCTTCTGCTCGAGAGTAACGTGTGTCTTAATGACCTGACTGAATTTTCTAAATAAAATACTCTTACATTTACACTGTATATTTTCTTCATTTACCTTTTCCTGTCCCCATACAATTAATTAAGAAACATTTATTGCATTTATTGATAATTCATAAATCATGATTTAACACACCCACACACACACACACACACACACACGCACACGTACACGCACACGAACATGCACACGCACACGAACATGCACATTTTTGTTATTTTGATAAACATACAAAATTAGAAAAAAAATTAAATATTCCTCGCTTCGTATTTGTTTTATAACGATTATTATATTTTAATATTTAGAATCGATAATGCAATCAATGATCACAATAATTTTATAATTAATTATACTTATAATCACTTATAATTTTTTGTAATTTATCTTTTGACAATAATCGATGATAAAAAAACACCTTTTTGAGTTATTAATAAGAAAGAAATATAGCAATTTCAAATAAGTTATTAAAATAAAGAAATTCATATTTGATCAATTTATTTAGTTTAAGGAAGCTAAGTGCCAATAAATTGGCAGTGGATTTTAATTTTTCATGCGCGAGAATCGAATGAATTTATGTCGAAATTAAGAACTTCGATAAGACGATTTACCAAAAGAAAGATGCCTATGTCTCACATAAAAACTTTTGGTTTGCAAAACTTCTCTTTATTTATATAATAATAGTATTGAATAAATTAAATTATTTTCAGTGTTAAACAGATGAAAAAGTGAATATTATTAATGGAAATAAAATTAATAGAAAATGTTGTCAAAATCATAAGTCAAAATAATGTATTTTCATTGCAAACGAAAACAAGAAAAAAGCACATGTTTAACTACATTCATCGACAACACTTTTTACACTTTTCTTTTATAAATCCTATTTGTGGTTGTGATGTGAATAAGTCAAAGAAGATATTCCGTACGTTTCGCAAATATTGACTGTAATTTTCTAATGTTTTTAAAATAATTTTTCTTCAATAGTAGATCAATTAACCATTTTTCCTTAATAATTTATATATTTTCTAAAGTTGCCTTTATAGTCTAGGATAGGTTTTGGCATGGGTTAAGATTGAGTCAATTTAAGAACGCACACGATTGTACGCCATTAAAGGTACATAGGTACTTAGGGGGGGGGGGGGGGGGGGTGATGTAAGGTTAATTCGGTGATAAAAAAGCATATTTTTAATAATTTTTCTACATGCTACAGTTAATGCAAATTTATTTAATTAATTTTAATATAATAAAACAACATTTGAACTATATTTTCTGAAATTTTCAAAGCAAAATATGAATAAATAAGTCATTGGCAGCAAATCTTTGCAGGCGCCTAAAACAGAAGTTGTGACCTCTATAACTCATCACTGGATCCTTTTAAATTAAAAAAATCAAATTGATTTTATTAGTTCATAAGTTTCTCCAGGTAATGCTGTTGAGTTTTTTTTTTTAATTATTATTTATTTTACAATAACAAAATTGCCGATTTTTTTTTAGCAAAAATCGATGTCCTGACGTCCAAGTGTTACCAAAAATGAAAAAAACAATAAAAATTTACAGAGTATTAAGGAGGTTGAAACGTTTATAATTTACCATGAGACAAAAATTATATCGGAGCTTGTAAAGATTATCTAGTATAAATAATAAAGTATTTTAAAGAAGGGTGCTTGACGAAATTGAGAAAAATTATTTCAACAAAATCGTGACGTCAAAAGCGTAGATATTATCAATTTTAAAAAATATACCTTAAATTAAAGAATTTTCTTTATTTGGCAATCATTTTTAATATTTCAGGGCTTATGTTCTTCCTTAAACATTTGACTACAAATTCGCCATTTAAAAATTACAACATAATTCACTTTTAAGGAGCAACGACTAATTGTTTATATTCAAAAACGCTTTTTTATGTTAAAACTAATAAACAATTAATCGTTGACATTTTTTTAAATTGATAATATTTTCACTTCAGACGTGACAATTTTGTTAAAATAATTTTTCTCCATTTTTGTAAGCACTCTTCTTTATTATAATATACTGTTTATACTGGATAATCTTTACAAGTTTTTATATAATTTTTTTTCTGATGATAAATAATAAGCACTTCATCCGCCTTAACAAATTTAATTAAAAAAATTTGATTGTTGCTATACGTCCAATTTCACTATAGGACCACCTTAAACGAAGAACTCGAAAGGTTTATTAATTTGTGATTAAATTATAATTCTATGATTCTACTTTTTAGTATCTCTCGGATTTCTTTGCCCATATCACAAATTAAGTTTGAAAGAGCTCAAAAAAGTTAGTTTTTGGATCAATAATTGTTGCACAACACATTATTAGAAATAGGCTATCAATAGATGTTAAATAAGTATGAAAACCTTTTTTAAAGATGTGTGATAGTTATGTTAAGAATAACATTTAGTAGAGTTCTTATATTCATTAATTTTAGAGAGAACAATTATTTTGTTAATTAAAAATTTAATATGTAATTAACTTATAGTAAATATACGTATATAATAATTACGTTATGCAAACAGCTATAATAACCATTTAAATTAATCTACATAATATAACAAATATTTCATATTGGAACAATTAATACAGTTTTAGATGCAATGAATGAGTAGCGGTTTTTTAAACTGGAGCAGCTTTAAAATATTGGTAAAAAGTGAAGACATGGAAACTGATTTCTACACATGGTACACTCGACGTGGGAAATTTATGGTCGAATGCGTTTGAATTTTTTTGAAATACTGCAGTTTCATTTGGTTTCATTGGATCGAACGCAAGTTTTCGCTAAGCTCATTGGAGGATTTCAAATGCATTCGACCAGACATTTCGCACGTCAAGTATACGTTCAGAACCATAACGAAATAAGTCGATTTTAGAACTTTTGCAAATTGTTACACACTTTTCAATATTACTGACAAAAAAATGAAATTTGACGAATTTTATCACTGCAAATTATACTTGACTATCCCATTCATCAATTGCATAGTTTCAATCAGATAAATAATGACGTTATTTACAAATAGTTTCAACATTTTTATGGACGTTTACTAAATTTACAAAATGAACTTATTTCGTTATGGTTCTGAACGCTTCAAACACCCATATTTATTTGTTTATACAATACTTAAATAATCAATTAATACTCAGATTTAACAAAATTTTACTTACATATCTTTAAAATTGTTCATTGTTGAAATTGGTGCATATTCTTCAAAGTATGCAACAATCGTTTATAAATTAATTTTATGGGAATAGAAATAGGTAAATGAGAAACAGATATAATGTAAATGTAAAATATTTTATTAAGAAAATTCAGTCCGGCCTTTGAGACACATATTACTCTTGAGCAGAAAATAAAAATTTACAATTCGGTTGATTCAAAATTCTAAGGAGCATGTGAGCTCTATAAAAGTTTATAATCTGCACACGATAAAAAATTAACAACAATAACGGTTAAAGGCTCGGCATCCCATAACGATGATTTAATCGTGACGCATTCACACTCAAGACCGCTAACAATGATTTTCGAAGTCCCTGTGAGATTCTCCCATAAACCAGAAATCTCGAATATCGGGGGAAAGCATCAGGCGAATTTTGAGTCAAGTCCACACAGGGAGCACGCTGTCGTGTGACGATCGAGATGAATGAGCCTCGCCCGTCGATATCAGACAACTCGCATACGGATATTGCGCACTGCACTATACACGATGATTCATGAAACATTGAGGTAAACATATTTGCACACGCCGATGTTACACGATCTGAAGCAGTCCAGAACAAAGGCGTATGTCGCGTCCTAAGCGTAAATTACTGTATGGTTTCGATTGGTGCTACATGGACGATGATGGTTTAGAAGAAGTGAGCCCCGTGGATTTGGTGGGTGCCGTAGCTGGTGATGGTCTTCTCGAAGGCGGGCGCGCTGTAGAGGAGGGGAGCGGATGGGGCGGCGGCGTAGGTGGCGTAGGCCGGGGCAGCGGCGGCGTAGGTGGCGATGGCCGGAGCGGCATAGCTGGTGATCACCGGGGCGCTGGCGTGGACGATGGAGTTGCCGTGGGACTCGATCGTCTGCTCGCCGATGACGGCGGTGCGGGTCTCGATGGCCGGGGCCAGGGCGAGCGTCGGGGCGTGCAGGAAGCCGGGCTTGGCTGCGGCGACGGCCACGAAGGCGAAGAGAACCACCTGTTGCACAAGAATCGATATTGCAATCTATTGTTTTATCGTGTGTAAAAGTGTCTATTTTTTAATTATATAGTTGTGCATTCTGCAGAATGAGTTTTTATTTGAACTGTTCTTTTTTGTCTATTTTAGATTTGTAGATACTTTTGAAAACTAACCATCATTAAACTTATTAATTGTTAAATACTTTCAAATATAGGTATGGAAAAATTAATTTTTGATTATTTTAAATTATAGCTTCTATAATTTGTTATTGCTCTGTATTTAATTATTCTTTCAACTCACTTATAGCTATTTTTATATCATTATTGTACTATAAAATATTTATTTACGAAATAACTATGTCATAAAAATGTATTTAGAATTTTGAATAGAGGCATTTTATATTCTAACCAAAAATTTAATTATTTGAATATAAATCTAGGGAAATTAATAAATTTATTGACAATATAATTTCAGTAAATGTAAATTGGTGACGTTAAATTTTGATTTTAGATTTGTATTACGTGAAAATAAAACTCAAATTGGCGTATCTATTTTGGAAATCATGAGTAGACTGCGGAAGTTCATGCAATTAAAAATTTCGAATTTAATTAATTAACAAATAATTACTAATTAATCGATTAATAATAACTTAATCAACTCCAAAAAATTGTAGTTAAAAGATTAATTATTAATTGAATTATTAGTAAATAATTATTAATTAATTAACTTCGAAATTTTTATTTTGCATGCTTTTCCGCAGTCTAATCATGAGATATAAAACCTGAAATAAAATTTATTAATGTCCACTGTAATTGTTATTACTTCTAGGGTTTATTGAACACTTGTCTGCTTACCAATTTGAACATGTTGATTAGTTTTTGGGATTGTGTGTCTTGTGCGATGTAAAAACTGGAGACTGATACCAAACGGAGGGTTTGAGAACGTTTATATAGGAAGGCGATTCCCTATGCACGAAAGACCTTCACACGCGAGACTTCCGTGAGGCGCTGATCCCCAAAGCAAACGTTCTCTTTTAGCTTCTACGGCTTGAACTTGCTCCATTATGGTTACTGACGCACATTCCATCTTGCTCTCCCCCACTATGTTTACGGTATTTGAATGCATCCGTATAGATACATTGAGAATAATATATCGTAATATATTACGTTACTGATGTCGTAAAAATTTCCTAATAAAAATTTGTTTTCAATTGCATGTAAATTCATACCATGCATTTAATTACGACTTTGTTTTTCGAAAATGTTCATATACATTTTACATCGCATGTGTCCTGAATATGACAATGTATCAACGACAACTAAAATGTTAATTAATTAAATACAGAAAGATACGAATGATGCTTATTGCACAAAAAAGCGCACACATGCACACACACATACGCATACACATGCACACACATACACACACCTAAACACCCAAACATCAATATTTCCTAAAAATACTGTAGTATATAATGCCTTAGGTCTCAAAACATGTTTCTTTAATGTTCTAAGCATAACTTTTTGTACCTTTGTAAAGTATCCTGTATGAGGAAGTATGATCGGTTTAAAAATAAGAAAGCGGTTGATTTACGAGTCACTTATGGAAAAATTAGTTTTGCATTATAAAGAAAATTGACAACCTATTGTAAAATGGTTAATAATAATTCTAGAAGTGTGCGAATACCATATCCCTATTCTATAATTCCTATAGATGTAATAGTATATAGTTTTAGTACCTACACCCTACATAAAATATAGAAGTTTCGTTTTCAGTACCTTTATAAAAAAAGAATACAAGGCTCACTGTGAGTCCCACTCTTGTTTCTTCTATCTATTCCATATAATTTAATAAAAATGTAAACCAAAATAGTGTAAAAGTAAACAATATCATATTACAGATGCAGTAAATTGTTAAATGTTTAATTTTCTTGAAATATACTAAAAACTGAACGACGCATATATTTTATCAATGCGTAACTATAAAATTAAAAAAAAATATTAAAAAATGTTAAAATTAAATGTGAACATATAAAATGTATAAAACTTATTCGTGATTAAGTTTCATTATTATAAGAAAGAAGGTGTAGATAATCGAACTCTTAAAAAAAACTTGTTAAAAGATTCACTTTTCTTATTCGCCCTGACGGATTCAATGACGCAGCATTGTGGCAACCTATACAAAGGGCGACGATCCTATATAAAGAGGAATCATCCCCCTATAGTCTGATCAGTCTTCAGAGAAGCGATATAAGGTATTTAAGACAACACGATGATTTTGGTGAGTAGTTTTCTGTCTAACTGAAAATAATAATCTATATAAGAATTCTAATTAAAGAAATATTTTCCTAAAATCTTGATATAGTTCAAAAAACATATTTTTTTCAAAGTTTCAATTCAAAACTATTTTTACTTGACTTTTGTACAAAGAAAGCTCACACGATATTAAAACCCCTTATTACACTTCTTAAATTGACTACAAAAGATTCAGAAACTATAAATCAATAACAAAATTCAACTAAAAAATGTTACTTGCTCGATTTTGCCCCAAAATATACAAATTTGAGTTGTAATAGTTTTATTCTGGGGGTGCAATATATGGTTTTTTTCTCACATAACGGAAAATGTTTTCAACGTATTATTAGAAACTTTAATACGTAAGTACGAAAGTTTCCAGAACGTCTTAGAAACGTTGCAGAAACCTTGAAATGTCCGCTTTGCGTATCAAGTGAAATGTTGTAAAAACATTTCTGCGATGTTACTAACTACTTAGAGTTGGCTAATATCTTAATTGGTACGTTTTAGGAACGTTGTATTAATTTTACAACAGAAATATATACAAATTTGTAAAAGACGTAATAAAAAACGACAAAATCTCTAGGACTAAATACCATTTTGGTTGTACCTTCCAGATGATACTTTACCCTTTTGAGGCATAGTGTACACTGAGAAAACTATATCGTAACTCACGCAATATATATCGTAACTCACGCAACATCATATCGTAAAACTTTACGTATCGATATCGTAATTATTCAGCGTCAGATGCGATATGATATCGTAAAATTAGCAATTTGAAATCTTAATTTCTACATTAAAAATACAATTTTAAATAGTTTAATTTCTCTTAATCAGCGAAATATTATATGCAGATCCCATGCTCATGATTTTACAACATTCGATCGAAAGGAATTTGATCTACTGTGTATGAATCGAAAAGTTTACGATATCATAATTTTACGATATGAAATTTACGATATGGTTTTCTCAGTGTATAAGATCGCTAATTGTGATATTAGATCTTGAAAATTAGAAGACAAAAATATTTTTCCATATTGGTTTCATTTATGAATTTTCAAAATACGACTTCAGATTCGTAAAACATCCATCCAAAAAATATCTGTGTATAAATAACATTTTTAAAATTATGCTTGAATAAAATAATGAATTTTTCAAAGGGTCTCTGTAATAAATCGCGAAAAGAAAATAGACGCTATAAAATCCTTAAAATAATGTATCTAGATTTGTGAAGTAAAGAACATATTTGTACATTAAATTCTCACAAAATATATACTAACTGACACATAGTCTATATATAATCTGAAAAATTTTTTTTTTCAGTACATACTAATTTCATTGTCGGTCGTCGTTGCTGCTAGACCGAACGAACCATCAGTTATTCACAACGCCAATCGCATTAATTCTATTGCAACCGGCACATCATCCAAATCAGTATTTTCGCAAACTATAGAATCGCATAAAACCAATATAGTCCACGATTATCGATCAAAGGACAACCCAGCATTACCGAATACCTACGTAGAACGTGAACCAGACATAATTACCCCCCATCCACAATTAGTACGAAAACATACTGCAACACCATATGGCCACCACGGATTCTTTTCAGGACACGTTGGTCAATTGTTTCATCCTCAACATAATCCAGCTTCATATTTGTACGTTTTCTAATATATTATTTAATTTTTGTAAACATTGATTCTGCGCATTTTAGCTTTACATAAGAAAACTTTACGTTTCAGCTGGTATCCACCTGCACTACCTGCACTTTCTCTACCACCACCTGCTGCAGCTCCAGCTCCAGCTCCGGCTCCCGCTCAACAAGGTCCGGCAGAGCCCATGCCAGCTACAATACCGCTCCTCATTCCCTTGGCCGCGCAAATACTTGGAGAACTCTTCTGGATGCCTCTCGAGCATCTTCTTATCAATGTACAGCAATCTCTGTTTCAACCACCAAAGACTGAGAAAAGCGATTGAACTAAAATTGCACGAGGGAAACCCACTAATAAATGAAAGTAACAAAATGTAATTGCCATAATTTAAAAATATTTTAGTAAGTAAATAAATGTTCCTGGAAAAATCTAACATTACAATCGAGATTATTTAGATTTATCATATCATTACAAAATAAATACATTCTGTCATTCAGTATTGTTATGTGAATAACATATATTATAGAATTTTTTACAATGTGTATCATTTCATTCAATGAATCAAATAAAATCGATGGCTTCACGCTTATATAATAAACAATTCAATGATAAATTAAATAACATATAAAATAAATTTAACATTTTTTACATATACTAACTCTAAGATAACACAATCAAGAAAACATGTATTATAGTTCAATATCTTTTAACCCATCATATTTATATTGTTATTTATTATTTATACTATTCCACAGTTTTACTTGAAAGTGTATTTTCTTACTCAAAATATAATTTATAACGCAAGTTTACGAATAATTTTGACAAAATTCCTCGCCGAACAATGTCTAAGTAATAAACCGTACAGGATTCCAAGGCTCAGGTGAACGAACGCAGGTAATAGGTAGTTAATGACCTTAGCACATTCATTGCTTTAAGTCAACCCATCAATCTTTCACGCGCAGAAATTTATTATTAGCTGCAATTGTACGTTGTAAATATTCAAAATAACACTAACTTAAATTTGATTTAACAACAATAAATATCTTACTTAATATTAAATGTGCATTTAATAATAAGGGCACTCGAAATTAAATAACGCACAAAATAAAGTACAGACTTATATATTTTAAACAATTATTTGAATAAATCTGATAATAATGACTAGAAATAAGTTTTCAAAGGTAAGTGCATTAGTCGAATACATGTATATAGTTGATTTCTTTATACGTATCAAATTATTATGTTTTAAATAATGATCACTAGTAGATTGAACTTGATTTATATGCATATTCATGGAAATAGTAGTTTAAAATCATCACAAAATTTAATAAAAAAAATTAAACATGTATATTATAGATATTGTAAATTTTACTCAACCAAATCATCCTTTTTATTAAGAAACAAATTAATTAGCTAGTCATATATTGGGCGATGATTATTTTTTATGTTTTACAAGAACTCAGTATATTAGATTACATAGATAAATAGATTAAGATTATATTAATTACAATAAAAGTTCCACATGCTAAAGAATACATTAAGCTCATAATACTCATGTTTGTATTATTATCAAAGTACCTATGTACGTAGATCTGTATAGATTTATCATGTCTTGTATGGTCAAATATTATCTAGTTTGCATATTATAAAAGCCCTTATAGCTAATATGAATACCTCAATAAATGTTCTACGAGGGAACTCTTGAAAGAAGCATATAATAATATTTAAAATGTCCTTTAAAACTGAATATACATATATATATATATATATATATATATATATATATATATATATATATATATATATATATATATATATATATATATATATGTAGCATTATAGTTTATTTTTATTGAGTTACATTTCACGTATACTTATTATAAAAACATTAACTATAAAATAGAATAGAATGGTGCAAGCAAATCATAGTAAATCAAATAGCAATTAATATTACATGACTTATGGATCTGTCCTCGTAAAAGAAACATGCAAAACAAGTTACTGCGTGCGGGTATCTGCCTGCTTATAACTATGTACATAATCTTGTTTTAGCCAATCGGGGTTCGTAGCTATTATATCCAGAAAATAAATCAAGCGACGGGAGCAGGCAAAGGATGATCGCGAGTTTCAACGACCGATAGCCTTATGTCTCGAGAACTTGAATTCGTACTCAGGAGTCGCGACTAAGAATTCCTCCGTCCTATAAGTGCTGCGCACCTGGAGTTATGCCTCGCAGTAATGTATACAATGAACCTGCGAGCCCTTTCCTTCTTTAATAATTCTCCAAAGCAGCTAAGGAACAATTAGGGTCACTACTTTTGTCGAGTACATTGTTTTATAAGAAACCATTTTTCGATAGTGATCATAATTACTTAAAATTATAACGGCCATATCATTTATAAATAGTTTATTGTAACCTTAGTAATCTCCGAAATGCTCAAAGCACGAACAAATTAGAGTATTTATTTTTTACTGCAAAACGGATTAATTTACTAATTTTTCATACTTGCGGAAATGAAATTTTTATAAAGATGGTTAGAAACCCTTTTAAGAAATATAACTTTTTACTTTAAACATTAAATGACACTTTTCACTTATTCTGTTATTTTAGATTTATTCTTCATGTAATAATATTTGAAACAAATAAGTATCACTATTTTATGGAAAAGCTTATGTTATATGAAATATAATACAAAATAAAATAAAAATACATTAAACGTATAGTGCACCTGAATGTAGTAAACATATCAAACACATAGGTAAAAAGGATAGACATTAATCAGGCGCCGCTTCGTTTCTTCCGAGAAACTTGCTCGCGTCGGTAAGCTTTTAATATTTTGCTAGCTTGCGTTCAAAGTCTCCCCTTGAGGCTCATATTAAGAGCCGGCCCTGCCTGCACACCGCAGGAGAGCCATGCAATGCAGTAGTTATAGGACGAGTTGACTTTTTTATGGTGCCCATCAGGAAGACTACAAATACGAGAGACCGCGCAACTTGCATCTCATAGTTCTTTGCACTTCGAGCAGCATCTGCACAGATCAAGCACGAGTCTTCTGAAACATCAAGATGTTCAAATACGTGAGTTTTGTACTTATATATTATTAAAATAAAAATTTAAAATCGATAAAATTATAATTAATCCAAGTCAAAATATTATTACTTACAAATAGATGCGTTTTATTTCATACAAACCATAATATTGTTTGAAAATTTCCCTGGTAGAAAATTATCTAGTTTTATCGAGGCCCTCGATTATTCCCATGGCAAACTAGATAGATCTACATAGTCCTAGATTAAATTTCCACCAGGGTTACTTTGTTTAAAATACTTTTAAATCATTATTATTAATTGTAAAGTATCTAGATAATATAAACTCTTCAACAGGTAATACATAACGAAATTTAATGAGAAATCAAATGTTTTATTACATTTCAAATTGTACACTTTTATTATAATTTTCTTATATGATACTGTGAAAATAAACTTTTGAATAAACTTACAGATGCTATTGCTGGTTATCTTTGGTTTGGCGTATTCAGCACCAGCTCCAAATGCCAAACCTGTCAAAACTTCACTGACACCTGCGTCTACGGAAAAGCTTACCCCTCTAATTACGCCACTTCCAGCCCTTGCAGCAATTCCACAGATTGCCTTTCCCTTAGCAGCGGTATGTACTAAATATTTATTAATTACTATAGAAATATTTTTTACGTGATTTTAAAGATATACAGAGAATTGCAACTAGTTGAGAATAGAATAGTAGCAAGGGTTAAAGTATGGTAATCGAATTCAAGTTGGTGCACAAATGTGAGTCGATAGAATTTCTTGAGCTGACAAGGAGAGTTTCTTACCTGTGGGAAACGATTTTCGATGATTCTTTGGGAGGTACTTTCTGTCAACCAAAAATGAAGCTCACTACCCATAATTTGTTCCAATGGACTCTTGTTCTTGAGATATGAGATATTTTACTACGAATATGCATTATTTTAATGAAAACTGGTATCTCTACTTCATATCATTACTATGTAAGTTTTGATGCTGGAAAAAATTATCAAAAAGTAAATTAAAGTAGGCAAAAAGTGCTTTACTTTAAGCTTTGTGTCGTACAAAAATATCAATCTAATCCAAAGTTATTAGCAGTTACAGATAATGACTGAAAATGCATGAATATCCGAGAAAATTTATCTCTTATAAATTCGTTGATTTTTCATGCATTTTCAGTCATCATATTTAACTGTTAATAACTTTGGACTTGATTGATATTTTTGTACGTAGTAAAGCTTAAAATAAAACTCTTTTCGCCTACTTTCATCTATTTTGAACATTTTTTCCAGCATAAAAACTTACGTAGTAATAATATAAAGTAGCGGTACCTATTTTCATTAAAATAACGTATATTCGGATTAAACTAGCTCATATCTTGAGAACAAGGGCTCATTGGAACAGAATACGGGTACTGGGCATCATTTTTGGGTACCAGAGAGCACCCACAAAAGCCTTATCGGAAATCGTTTCCCACACGTAGGACACTCGCATTGTGAGTACATAAAGTCGGTAACCAGTAGTAATTTTCTTAAAGACACCCGTAAAGAAGTGAACAAAGCTGGGATAAGTACATTTTCTTTTATAATATGAACACTAAAAATTGTTTTATAAAAGAAAACTACGAAAATTAATTAGTTTTCTGTCCAGAACAAAGAGAAAGATCGTAGATTTTGTAAATGTATGAATTGTTAACTGAAACATAGAAGTATCATAAAAGTTGTTGAAAAGTGTACTATAAATAAGTACAGACTTTCATTTGGAACTACTGGACTAACAAAATTGATCATAGAGAATAAATAAGACATTGATACAAAGTAGTATTATCTTTGTGCCTAAACATCCTAAACCTCTGAAATTTTTAAGTCATATTTTGGAATAGTATAGTAAATTTGAGCCAAACGAAAGTTTTGAAATAAAAAAACATTGTCTATAGATTTAGTTGTTTAGAGTTTATTTTGTCATTGTCTAGAGTAAATTTAACAATTCTTTATCAACATTCAAATGCTTTAAGTAACATACATTATTTTTTGAGTATAGGATTAAAAATCTTTATATATCGCAATATTTTTCTTACAAAAGAAAGTGTTGTGTTTTTGAGTATAAAAAAGACAAACAATGTCCAAAAAAATCAAGCTCATTAATAATGCTAAAAGTGGGCATATTAGTGTATGCATATCAGTAAGCTTGTATGCATAAATAAACAAAAGAAACATTTGTCTGAATGTTTCTGAAATCCTCCAATGAAGTTAGCGAAAAGAAACATTCGATCCAAAGAATTTGCAATATTCTTAAAAATCAGTAGTTTGTTCAATCTAATATACATCTAAGTAGATACACTCCAAGACCTGTCAGACACGATTCTAAATGGGTATATATTGATACATTTTTATAAAATATATTTCTTTTTGGGTCTATAAATGAAGGAGGTTCATCGGGTACATAACTAGTCAAAATTAATGTACTATTTTTAATTTTTTTGTTTGCGAAGTATACTTCATTTGCATAAACAAATTTATAAAAAATTACGATTATACATTCAATTCAAGTAATTATATCCATCTTATTTATGTATAAAAAGTTTAATACAAACACTTATTTGACTCTGTCTTTGAGGTTAAATACACCTGTTTGGTTTCAATTAATTTATGTTTACATTCAGAAGCATTCAATGCATATTTTTAAGCTGAATAAATGTTCGTCAAATATTTGTCTTATAACACAAAAATTTTCAAGAAAAACTCTTCCTCTAGTTCTTTGACATATGCAAATGAAAATGCAAAATAAAAGTATTAATATCTCGCTTCTAAGGTATTCCTATCTTCCGAAAATTTAACTGAATACTTTTGGGAACTATATCTATCAGTATTTCATTAAAATATCTTCATTAATTCCTTAACCAGATGAATTTTCTTAAAACAGGATTCCAAGTATTCGATGTTGAAATATACATACAGCAATTACCGTCTGGAACTTTTAACTTTTCTGTGTACTTATGTCTGCTACTTTATTCAATTTGTTGATGCACATGATATATTTCAATAAAAGTAATTCAAAAGATGTTTTCTACATTTCTGAAGAATAACTCTAAATGTGCTATGTTTATAGTTTATAAAACTTGCGCAATTCTAATGTTTGTTGAACCTTCCATGGTCACATGGTATGCAGGTAATCCTAACAGCTTTGAATATCTGAAATGTCCAAAATTAGTATTTTATTAGTCAAAAAAATCCTAATTATTCAGGAAGCAACGTAGAAATATGAATAAAAGGTTTATTTTTATCAAGTTTTAATCTGAACAAAGTAATAAATCATAAAGCCAAGTTTCATAAAATATTAACTTATTTCACTTAAAGAAATAATATAATAGCTCTTTATATTTGTAATATTTAATCACTAACAATTAAATAAAGAAAGACATTCACTACGTATTACATACCGCCTCAAGGATACAAACAAATTCTTTTTAACATCAAACAATTAACAATTGGGGCATGCTAACCATTTAATTGTTGGGGTGTAAATAATCCCCAATGACCAACGTCTTACTATTCTTATATATCGTTAATTATCCTCCTTTTGATAAGAATTTTCATCCTGACTCACATTTATTTCACCTTTTATCAGGTAATAGATAATTTAGTAGAAAGCTAAATATTTCATACGTTAACAGTCATAATTTGAAATTACAGAAATAAATGTATGGAAATACAGAATTGAACTAAAAAATATATACATTATTTTGTAAATAGTTACTAATTTTTTACAATTATTTTCTAGATTTCACCTCTTGCCTACACATATGTTGCACCATTCAAAATCGCAGCGCTTCCTTCTACTTACACTGTAGAACAACATGGTTATACGATTTCTTACTGATCGTAAATACTGCAGGTCGTCGGTAACTTACCATCTGCTAGTATACAGAGAAATCGTTTTTGGATATCCATTGCTGATCAATAATATCGGTAAATTAGAATATTCAATTTTAGAAAAACTTTTGTTAATGTAAATTGTGATGGCATTTGTGTTTTTAGAAGAAAAACATGTAAACCACAAAAACACTGTATAAAATGAAAAATAAATTATTACAATTGTATATTACGGAGTATAGTAATTATGAAGTGTTATTATTTTACTATCCATTTCCAGTAGCTGGACAAAAATATTGTAATAATACTAGCTTTAGTTACAACTTCAAATGATAAGAATATTATAATAAAAATTTGTGATTCTAGCTAAATAATATTCATAAAAATTCATATATACTATGCATTTAAATGTACTTACAAGAAAAGTTTAATCTCATAGTCCCCTGATTTCAAGATGAATAAGCATTATTTTAGTGTAAAATAGTATTTCTAATTATTTTATTTATTCTTAAGTAAATTTTCAAGAATAAGAACTTACTCAGTTATTATAAGAAAACATACATATACTATACTTTTAATTAGAAAACACTATTTTTTTAATATTACATTTTTAATAATTACCTTTTATGTATATCCCTTATTTATAATCTTTATTAAGTAAAAACTAAAGAAATACTACTTAAGGTAAGAGTTACACCGATTTTTTTTAAATAAATCGATTTTATGTTTTTTACGTGAATTTTAAAATGATTTTATTTGTTTAGTCCAAACATGTATTTTAGTGTTTCCGATCAATTTTACGTTCTTTTTTCACCAAAGTTATTAAGTTTGAAGCAAAATTTTTAGGATCAACCGTATCTCAGTATTAGTAAATGTTAAGTTAAAATATGATACATAGATTTCTTTTTTAAAATAAAATATAAAATTTAAATATACGATTATTCTTTTCACCAAAAATAAATGCTGTATTATCAAAATTTATTTCTAATTATTCAAACATTATATGGCGTCAAAATTCTCAACGGATCAGGCTGAAATTTTTAAGGTATATGCTTAAATGTACTGACAATTGGGACACCGCTGTCACAATATTGGGACAGAATTATTCCAGTTCACTATTAAAGTATATTGTCATCCAATTTTATATTATCTTATGGTATCTTATTGCGCAGTTTCTAAACTTTGAAATGCAAGATTAAAGAGAAATTTGTAGATAATATTCAAAATTTGGGACGCCGCTGTTCCAATATTGGGACAGAGTTATTCCAATATATAACTAATGTATATTGCCGTCCAATTTTATCTTATCGAGAAGTGTCTAAGCTATTAAATGTAAGTTTTGACAAATTTGTAGAGAATGTCCCAAAATTAAAACATCGATGTCCCAATATAGGGGCGCTTAAGTTATTCAAAAATACCATTAAAATGTATTGTCCCCTAAACTTCACCCGTCCCAAAAATTTCAATTTTCTAGCTTATCAAGAAGTTTCTGAATTTTTAAATGTAAAATTTGGAGACAGTCAGGTAAATAATTACAGCCGGCAAGTTAAATAAAAGCGTTTAATAAAAAGCGAAAGGTTACTATAGTATTAGATGAACTAAAAGATCAAAATAAGACTAACATGACTTACTAGTCAACCTTATTAGCTTAAAAAGGACGACAAATAAGTCGTCGAAATATAGCTTGAAAAAATGATGTGCACTCATTATATCGATACCTTCATCAATATATTATTACTATAAAGGCTAGCTAGAATCGCTCACGTATTTCATATTTAGTTGTCATAATATATTTTTATATTAAATTAATAAAATGATATAAGTGCCTAAAAGACATATTGTTGTAATGAAATACATAAGTAATTATATAAGTATTATCAGTTTTATTATAATTTATAAAATAAAATCATTTTAGTAAATATGATCAAGATTTTATATTTTTTAGTTTAAAAATTTAATTAATATTTTAACCATATTATTTAATATATTTTATTGTACTCTATCAACAAAATATTGTTTAAATATATTTTAAATAATAAACCATATCTTAAGAAATAAAATACTTATAAATATTTGTAAGATGTTACAGGGGAACCAAATAATGTAGTATACAACAATGATCAAACATATAATAACATTATAATAAATGATGACTTTAGAATTCAATTAATAACAACACTTAATTAATGTAAAATTATTTTCGATATTTTTAATTCAAATGTAGAATAGTGACTATAAATGAAAAACTTAAATGGGGACGTAATTTTTTTAATCCAATATTATTTATTCATTTTGTTATAGCTCGCATATTATATATTATTATTATATTATTTTATTATTAAACAATATTTAAAACGTTGTAATATTATTTTATTATTAAACGATATAATTGAAAAAATATTTGGTAACGGTTACCAAATTTCTTAAATACAATTGACAACTTCTCTCAGTGAATATACACAAGAAATATATCGTACTAAAAAATAATATAGTAGATATTCAAACAATCTCATTCAGTTTAGTATAATAATTGAAATAAAATAAAATTTTACATTAATATAAAATAATTGAAAATGACATTTTAAAATAATCAAAAATTGAATTTTCTTAGATATTAAAATACAATATGACGACAATAATTTACTTATTTTTGGGGTGCGTGGTAGCATGGGTTATGAGGTTATATATAATATAAATATATATTTATAATATTCTTAATAAACAATGATTTTTATGTAATTATCTTAGATTTATATTTAAATTGACATATACATCTCGTTAACGCTCGCTCGCGTTTTATTTATATGGTTTATAATTTGTATATTCAATTATTACATTTTTTATATATATATATATATATATATATATATATATATATATATATATATATATATATATATATATATATATATATATATATTTGATAAGTATGTAATATTCTTTATATGAGTATATTCTGGCAGGAAATTTATTTAAAAAAACGAGAATTTTTGTGAAACGTTGTGCTTTTTCGTGAAAAATTGTAATTTATTGTGATTTATTGTCAGGATTTTTACATATTTCAGTGAAAAAAATGTAAAAATTCAATACATCACAATTTTTCACGAAAGAATACAAAATCACAACATTTTACAAATATTTGCAAAAGTTCTCGTTTTTTCACAATTAATTTTCCGACAGGATATCAAAATGAATTCACCATTTAATGAATCATAGTCGCGAGGGGTGCGTTGTTGCAGGGGTCGCGGGGTTATTATTACTATAAATATATTATTCATATATAAGAAATATTTTCAAAGGCTTGAACGCAGGATGGACACACTATTTTTGCATCTTTTCTCTAATATTCTTTAAAATAAGGAATGATATATAATGTTTTTTTGGTAATATGAAGCAATAGGATTTGTAACGCATATATATCGTCAAATATATATTACGCTAGTCTCTGCCGATTGATACAGGCACCTCTGTAAAAATTATATGTGCTTTGTTTACAAACACAACGCAGACCTCCGTCGTCGATTAGCACCACATGGGAGCACAAACATGGGGACGTTAATTAAAAAAAAAAATATATATATATATATATATATATATATATATATATATATTTACAAAATCGCTCCATATAGTTTTAATATTACGTAGATTTTGTTTTGTTCGCTTTACCAAATTGAAAATATAAAGTAAGAACTTAAATTTTCATTATAACAGTCGTAAAATTACATTAATTAAATTTTTTTTATGTTTAACCTTCCGATATATATTTATATAGACAAAGCAGACTAAATAATTATTGTAAAATAATAAAGATGAACTTTCGTAATCTTTCTCCAAAAAATAAATATTTAATTCTTAATTTAATCAAACTTAACAAACAAATTATTCGAAATCCTTAAGGAATTATTTAACTTTCTTATTTCGTAGTTTTAAAAAATCGAAAATAAAGGTAAAAGTTAATTCTATGAAGGTTGTGGAGAAATCGTATATACATTCGCGAAATGAAAATGAATTATGCGGACTGGCAGAAGCCGTCTTTCCTTTTTAATTCGTACGTGTAGGTGTACCCTAAATCCATATGTAAAGATTTGACTATAATACATCTATCCATCTATCCTAGTAGAAAATTTGCGAAACTAATACGCTTTTCTCTTAAATTTCGCAGCAGACCGAGGCCAAAGCAGTTGGAATATTATTTTAAGGTTTTTGGGATTGCTTTCGACATAAGATCTTAATATAAGCGTTTAATGTACAACTTTCATTTTATATAATATATATATATATATATATATATATATATATATATATATATATATATATATATATATATATATATATATATATATATATATATATATATATATATATATATATATATATATATATATATATATATATATATATATATATATATATATATATATATATATATATATATATATATATATATATATATATAGTAATTGAATCAATTATTTAAAAACTTTTAATATTTTATGATACAATTTTTATGTCAATAAAAATATCTTTTTATATATAAAATAGAAACTTACTGTAAACGTACTTTATCTTCTAGTAAGAACAAAATACAGTATCTATATCAAGCTTAAAAACTGTTAACATAAAATTAAGTAAATTTACTTTCTTACCTCTCTATATATGCTACAATGTGTATTTTGCAATTTGAAAGTTAGGAAATTTTTAATCAACATTCTTACGTGCATATTTATAGTCAGTACAAATTCTCCATATAAAGATGAACCTTCTTACTAGTATACAAAAGACTTTTTAAAAGAGTAAAACTAATCACTCAATATACTCGTATATATATATAAGCTAAGTGCACAAAATATGGCTCACTTAAGCTTTGAGCATTTACCATAGTTCTTGTATTGAAAAAATTTTAGTTTGGCAGGATGGATACCAAAATATAGCATAAAAACTAACATAAGAAATTTTTTTATTTGAAAATTTGCATACAGAACAATTCTATAGAGTTTTGAAATAGTGAGCAGTCATGGGCAAAATGTATCTTTTTATCAAAAGATACAGATACAAGATACTGATGTATCTAGATACTCTTTTTTAGATATTTTTCTAGATACTTTCATGTTAAAAAGCACGATTAAAAGTATCTAGATACTTTTTTAAAGATATTTTGTGTATCTAGATACGTACCTAGATATATGTATCTTAGGTATTGCCTATGGCTGCTAGTGGGATATATTTGGTTTCACGTATGCGCAATATGGTCTGTCATTATTTTTCATTCTTCGATCACTAATAAAAAGTAAATATGTGTATCGGAAGGGGTTAAAAATAATGAAATGATAAAATGTTAAAAGCAATACATTTCATTGATTTAAACAATGTTTAGGCATTCGGGACAGATACAATCATCTTTATCGGTCGTAGGAGATCTAAGCGCATTTTTGAGGATATACTTAAATAACGTATAAAACGTAAAAATTACTTAAACACATGTTATTTATATCTTTATTTTATCAATTAATCAACAGTGTAAGTATCTTTAGTATTAGATATATATTTCTTATACTTGAAAATCTTAAAAGAATTTTTAGAGTGGTCATTAGATACAAATCTTGCATGCTTTCGGTTACGTGGGTCGCATAGGTAGAATGAGTGTGTAGACACATATCCTCTTATACTAAATAGGCATGCATAGACGGTTGATAAAATAAACTATACTACTCAACAGTTGACCGATACGTAGTAAGTAGTAACATCAAGGGCAGAGTCGACTTGAACCAATATCTTTATTTAGTATCACAGTAAATATAATGACTCGTTCAAAATTATAGTGATGAATTCACTTAAGCGGTTGTAAGACAAAATATACTGCAGGCTGGTCCACTTTGGTTACGTAAGAAAATTTTCCGATAAAATAGCTTCCACTGATATCATATACACAATGCATCAGTTGTTTACCGGCTAAATCGCGTAATAGGTAGAATACCCATGGTGGGCCATATTAGGCACAGGGGCCATATTAGGTACAGTCACCTTATATTGATTAGTTCAAGAAAATGGCTAATAAAACATTCTTATAATCTGTGATTATATTGTCATTTTTATTTATTTTAACTGTAAAATCATAATAATTAATGAAAACGCGCAAATATAAAACGTTGCAAAATAATTCTTAGCTTTAATATAATGAAAAGTAAAATTTCAAGTGCAGAATAATTAGCTATATATGATATATTTCCGTAACAAAAAATTTGCGTATAACACTTTTAAATAAGTGTTTATCTTAGTATAGGTATATATGAATGTAAATCCAGTAAAAGAAAGAAAAATGTAAGTATAAAGTTTATAGTTATGATAATGCATACATATATACTTAAATGATTCATAAGTAGTATACAATATTTAAAATTCATTCGATGATCTTCGCATTTTCACGCTTACTAATTATTACATTCATTGTATTAACGAAGTAACGGCTCAAATATGTAAACTCAAGCGGTGCGAATATCGATGAATATTTTTCTGTCTTTTGTCTACTAGTTTTGCAGCTTCCTAATATCTCAAGTAAAACCGCATGTCTTTGCCTTGCGGTCATCGAGAGGGAAAGTGGATGAACCGTAGACTTTCACTAGACCTGTAAAGACTTTTAACGTATGTCGTATGTAAACACGAGGCGTCGTGGGGCTTATTAGTATGCCAGCAGGGCCGGACGGACATTACGTAAGATTGACCGAATAGTCGCACTGGCCCAGTAATAATTAAAATAACTTCCATGTATCAGAAGATGAGCAGACTGGTTTGAGGAACCTGCTATTGACTGTTACGCGACAAGTTGATCTACTTAATTTGTACATTATCAAAGAAACGTACTCTGAATTCCTCGTACTTTCAATAGATTGTTCATTCCATTAATCTAGTTCATCAAAAAAATAATTATTTAAGAATGTTAAACCATTAATATATGAATAGTTAAAAAAAAATTTTAATACAAAATCCTACAAACTGTATTTTACGTATTAATATGAGAAGTTGGGTACATTCAAAAACCTAACGTAATCTAACCCAATAACCCAGGTAAAGTTAGTTTTGCTAAACCTTCATAATCATAATAAACAATCCTTTATATTTATATAAACTGAATCTTGAATGTTAATTTGAATGTTTTATGGATCATGAAATGATTTTCATCGAAAACGATCGCGATTAACGTCCCATGTTACACATGGTTTTATACGTTTACGCCGTTTGGTTCGTTTATCGCATATATTTTACGTGCATATTTTAGTACAAAAAGTGCCTAAAAATAATGAACAGTGACGAACTAAAGAAAAATACATTTTTGTAACACAAGCTCGATTTTCGCGCTTTTCTGTATCTATTAAGTGGGCCTAAAGGACAATTTTTTAGACCGGTAGGCGCAAAAGTAAATAAATGGGCGAAACAGTTACTTTTGCGCCTACCGGTCTTAAAAAGTGTCCTTTAGGCCCGCTTAATAGGTACAGAAAAGCGCGAAAATCGAGCTTGTGTTACAAAAATGTAAAAGTTACTTTTGCGCCCGCTAAAATTTTTCGGAAAATTGCTATTATTTTTATATATATATATATATATATATATATATATATATATATATATATATATATATATATATATATATGTGCACCAAGGGCAAAGTGGGCTTTTTGCATCTTCGGCTCGTACAGCAATGTCCACACTCGGTCTAAAAAAGCCCACTTTGCGCCCTAGATATACAATATACTATTAATATTAATAGTCTTATAAAAACAGCCAGATATAAATATTGAATAAAAATATTGAATAAAGGGCGTTTGTCGTACTATATTAGCCTCATGTGAGTGAGTTCAAATGTAACCACTCCATCGTGTAAAAAAAATATTAGGAGTCAAACATAGAACCTCCTTCTTTTTGAAGATATCGGAAAATATCTTTCAGACTTTAATCTAAATCCATGCCCTGGTGATCAAATTCCCTCCTTGTGGGTAAATTCCTTTGTGTCAATCGATTTCGGTTAAATGACCGTAGCGCGTTTACTAATATCGCATGTAATCGATGACGTACGTACCAACCGGATATACTCTTAAGACATTACTGGTCTAAATACTTTCATCACAATATATATTTTTAAACGAAGTTTTTCAATTTCTTAAAAGCAAACACAACAGTAAGTTGTTAAAGTGTATATGGATCTAGGAAACTATGAGTTATATTATAATTAACTGTATGCTTATTTAACACTTTAAATTTTTTTTTAAGAAGTAGTACGACCTCAGACCTTTTTACATTTTTAAGTAGCTAAATTTTGTATGAATTATTTTTATTGGGATTTTAAATGTCTTGAACTATGTTTCAAAAAAGTGTGAAATAAAAAATTCAAATGGATTATTAAAATATATTACGATAGTTATAGGTAATATAGGTGTTATTTTATCAAAATGTTATCTTTTAACAAAAGTTTTTTTTACGAAAAAATCTTTAATTACTTTAATTTCACAAAAAAAACATGCATTTAAAAAACCTTATGCTATAACGGTAGATAATATAAATATTAAAATTTCCACCATAAATTTCTAGTGTATTGGTTGAAATGAAAGTCAGATATTTTCGTTATCAGTTAAAAAAATGATTTTGTTAAAAATGTATTAAAGTTGTTTATAGGATTAGCGAGCTCTGTCCACTAGACCTTTATAACTTTTTTTAATTAAAAAGGATTTGTGAACAGTAATCATTAGTCGACACGTCTTCACGTGTACATATGTGCGTATGTAACAAACAATTGTTCAATTTAAATTCAATAGAATTATAACGTTTATTATTGTTACATATAAAAATGTACATCATGAATAAGATAAAATATTAATTAGATATTAAATAATAAAATATTTATTAAACCACGAAAACTTATTATTTCTGTAATTCCTGTTATACCATACATATTCATAATTGTTATACAAATATCACGTTACATGTTTTTAGCTTAAAAATACTATTGTGCAAAATAAAATTTTAGAAATAAATTATTTATCAATGGCTTAAAGTCACCCCAAATGTCGGGGTGACTTTTCCCGTAATGCTTTTTTTTTACTTCCAACGCAAGACAGATTCATATCATAGGTATAATATAAAAATGGCATATTTTTTTTGGCCAATATAGCATCATTAAGATATACATATAGACAACAATTTCCTTAGTGGCTGTCCGTAATGTCTGTCACTCGTGTTTACGGTATTGAGCTATTTCATACAAAGATTCCCAGTACAATAACCGAATCTTTTTCACAAAATACAGTTTCAACACGTTTCGAGTGAAGCATACTTCGATTATTAAAAATGAGGTTTTGCGCTCGGGCATCATGTCGCAAGGGGTTTTTCTCGCTCGAAGCCGCGTACCGAGAATCCGCGTCCTGCTCGTACCTACGTACACGCGGAGCCTTGATATCGCGTCGAATCTCCGCGCGAGGATGATTCCAGGGGAGAGCGGCTTTTCGGTTCCCCGAAGATCCGGCCGCCCATTGCATAATCCTGTCCGACGCGTGTCGTAGGCAGCTGCTCCGACCGCTGTATATTACGCGCCTGTAACCGACCTCGCTCTTTTGAGTCTACTGGGCCGCGCAGTGACGTGATTCGATCGTGCTGTATACACGAGGAATACCCCTTTTATCAATCATTTGTTGGATTATAATTCTTGTATTCAACTTGAATGCAAGGATTCTGTATATTGTTTAATTCATTGCGAATGAAACATAAACAAAGCTTATCACTTAGGATTAAACAATTAATTGAAAGCGATAATTGTTTCAAAATTGAATAGGGCACTTTTTAGCACCATACAGTATTTTGATAGAAAATTGTGTGATTTGCATTCAACACTTTAATTTGTTTTCATTTGGAAATTATAGTTTTAAAATAGAAATATCTCTTTATAACAAACTAAAGTGCAGTTTAAATAATAATATGTAGAGGTATCTTGCATTTTAGCATATTTTTATACATAATATTCACAAGAAGTAAATGTTATACAGAATATTAAATGGTTAGAATTTGTTGTTACTGGAAAAGTTATAAAAAAATATAAAGTAGATGAAGATAAAAAAGTCTTACTAAAAATTATGTTATCATTTACAACAATTTATTTAGTTTTAAACGTTTCGAAGGACCTGATAAATGAAATAATCAAACATTACAAGAATTGAATACAGAATACATGTAACATATCTTTTATCAGAATGATGAAGAGATCAATGACCTATTATTTTTGGGAGACGCACAAACCTCAGTACAAGATTATTAATGTAATTAATTTTATCACTTATATACAGAAAAATTATTATGTTACAATAACAACAAAAAAAGAATCTGAGCAAGTTATAGATATGTATTAAATAATTTGTTTTATATAATGTAACATATATTTCCGTTTTATTCAGATAATTGGTGTATATATATATATATATATATATATATATATATATATATATATATATATATATATATATATATATATATATATATATATATATATATATATATATATATATATATATATATATATATATATATATATATATATATATATATATATATATATATATATATATATATATATATATATATATATATATATATATATATATATATATATATATTAGTTAATTATTACTATTATTGACAACTTTCTGATGTACTAATTTGACTATGATATCGAGCTAAACTTTTTTTGGGAATTTATGTTATTAAAAACTTTTGAAATATTTTGAGCAGACAAATTTTCTTTTTTTTCTAGCATACGAAGCCTTTTTGAAAGCTTATTTAGCTACATAGAGAATTTCTACACATGTTTAAAACAGTAAATTTAATTAAAAGTATAATTTACGAAAACAAAGGATTCGAAGTCAGTGACGCACAGCAGAGGTTTACGTTCGTCCGTAGGGAACGAGATTCGTTTGCTGGCAAAATGCTTTCTCGGTGTCAGTAAAGCGTCTTAAGTGTATACATATATACCCAAAAGAAACTTTCTTTTCTTTCACATGCAGGTATTTTCACATACAACCTTGACATCAAAACTGAATCATCAAAACATGGAATAGATCATGTGCAGCATTCATTTAAACACTTTTCTATTCTAATTGTTTTCATTCTATTATCCAGTTATGTGATTACGTTGATGCTATTGATAACGATAAAATGATGAAAAATAGTAAATGGTTTTATTTCGAAAACACATTGGTCAATGCACTAGTTATGTTTTGGACGTCATTGCTAAGAAACTAAAAGTTAATTAGATAAAAGTGAAGATTAAGAAATCTCAAATAGAGTTTTGCTATATGTGGTTTTCTGTCTGAATTGTTCTCGTTGCGGTCTAAGGTTTCGGGGATCCGGGAGAAAGTGTTTCCGAGGATGTTCGCCTCTCCGGACGTAAGCGCTGCTTGTTATGAATGGGCTACGGCTCTCAACTGCATTATGCATTTAATCTTGCTTGACAATCGAAGCATGACCAATGATATCTGATCCATTCATACAATGTATTATCATTTAATAGTTGCTAAACTACGTATATCATCCACTGCAGCTTCGTGCAAAGTTCTTTAGATCGAGTGCCCGTGTCAAATAATATGCTGTTATTATAATGCATTAGCTAACGTATAAACAATGTTTTAAAATGTACGAGTGCGTATTCTAAATTAGATCTTGTAATATTTATATGAAAAATAGTTAAAAATTTCAATTATATATGTTTATAAAAAAATCAATTTTTCACGTTTAATTTATATTTTGTATGCTATATTATTATTATGATTGTAGATACAATACACAATTTTAGTTTTCAAAATTAATAACGAGCTATGAAAGCATCTCATAATAACTTTTTATTAAGTCCTTCGGACATATATATATATATATATATATATATATATATATATATATATATATATATATATATATATATATATATATATATATATATATATATATATATATATATATATATATATATATATATATATATATATATATATATATATATATATATATATATATATATATATATATATATATATATATATATATATATATATTATTGATAAATCTTTGTAATAGTTTATGTTAATGCGAGAATTTGCACAAAGAAATAGAATAGTTTGGCTAGTTATTTATATTAGTTCAAGATTTATTGAAATTATAGCTAAATAAAAATTATGTTATATTTTCCACAACATTATACATGCATACATCGATTATGTAATACAAAATGTACCGTGATATAAACTGCAGGTAATTTCTTGATTATAAAAGAAAATAAGGATATAGAAACCTTTGTTATAAGCTTTATTATTTTCCCTGCGTAATAACATACACTTACTTCAGATTTTACAATTTCAAGCTGCAGTGCAGGATTTCCCCTTACGGGGTAAAGACCTACGAGAAACAAGTTGAACGTTCTAACGCTCGCGCCTTTGGCCGATGCGTTCGTTCACGACTTTGTTGCACAACGGGGATTTTCCCGCTGTTGTAACCTGGAAATTTTGTGCAGTAGATCCTGCCGCGCTCGAGTGCTAATGCTGTCTTGACCCGATTCAACCAAGGTATAACTCAATACTATGCTTTGCGGTGACTTCTTTCATTAGTATTTGCCAATATCTCATTAAAAATGCATTCCATAATTCTCATTATCGTTTATAGAGCTATTTAAATGGAGAATCTTCTTGATGGTTACATTCTGCTTTGAGTAGAATCCTTTCTGTTCTAATTTTATAATTATATTCTGAATTATTATAATATTTTGTATTTTAGTGTACTTTTAAACCTTGAAGTTTTTCATTCCTAACTGTATCTTAGTACTGTTCTGATTAATGCAAAACTATAAAATTACTTTTGATTACTTCGTTTATTTTTTTTTATTCTTTTTATTATAAATCGTTATACTTTAACTAATACTGATCTAGGTTTATTGAGACTGAAATTAATAACATTAATAATAAATGTTACATTACTGTAATCATTATGCATTTGGATATCAGTTTATTGATGGTTAAATGAAAATTCATATAGAAATTAAAAATAGTGAATATTTGGATTTTTGAAGAAGCATTAGGTATTAAATTATTTTATTAGTTATAACAATAGATTATTTTTAACCGACTTCAAAAAGAAGGAGGTTCTATGTTTGACTCCTAATATTTTTTTTACACGATGGAGTGGTTACATTTGAACTCACTCACATGAGGCTAATATAGTACGACAAACGCCCTTTATTCAATATTTTTATTCAATATTTATATCTGGCTGTTTTTATAAGACTATTAATATTAATAGTATATTGTATATCTAGGGCGCAAAGTGGGCTTTTTTAGACCGAGTGTGGACATTGCTGTACGAGCCGAAGATGCAAAAAGCCCACTTTGCCCTTGGTGCACATATATATATATATATATATATATATATATATATATATATATATATATATATATATATATATATATATATATATATATATATATATATATATATATATATATATATATATATATATATACACCAATTATCTGAATAAAACGGAAATATATGTTACATTATATAAAACAAATTATTTAATACATATCTATAACTTGCTCAGATTCTTTTTTTGTTGTTATTGTAACATAATAATTTTTCTGTATATAAGTGATAAAATTAATTACATTAATAATCTTGTACTGAGGTTTGTGCGTCTCCCAAAAATAATAGGTCATTGATCTCTTCATCATTCTGATAAAAGATATGTTACATGTATTCTGTATTCAATTCTTGTAATGTTTGATTATTTCATTTATCAGGTCCTTCGAAACGTTTAAAACTAAATAAATTGTTGTAAATGATAACATAATTTTTAGTAAGACTTTTTTATCTTCATCTACTTTATATTTTTTTATAACTTTTCCAGTAACAACAAATTCTAACCATTTAATATTCTGTATAACATTTACTTCTTGTGAATATTATGTATAAAAATATGCTAAAATGCAAGATACCTCTACATATTATTATTTAAACTGCACTTTAGTTTGTTATAAAGAGATATTTCTATTTTAAAACTATAATTTCCAAATGAAAACAAATTAAAGTGTTGAATGCAAATCACACAATTTTCTATCAAAATACTGTATGGTGCTAAAAAGTGCCCTATTCAATTTTGAAACAATTATCGCTTTCAATTAATTGTTTAATCCTAAGTGATAAGCTTTGTTTATGTTTCATTCGCAATGAATTAAACAATATACAGAATCCTTGCATTCAAGTTGAATACAAGAATTATAATCCAACAAATGATTGATAAAAGGGGTATTCCTCGTGTATACAGCACGATCGAATCACGTCACTGCGCGGCCCAGTAGACTCAAAAGAGCGAGGTCGGTTACAGGCGCGTAATATACAGCGGTCGGAGCAGCTGCCTACGACACGCGTCGGACAGGATTATGCAATGGGCGGCCGGATCTTCGGGGAACCGAAAAGCCGCTCTCCCCTGGAATCATCCTCGCGCGGAGATTCGACGCGATATCAAGGCTCCGCGTGTACGTAGGTACGAGCAGGACGCGGATTCTCGGTACGCGGCTTCGAGCGAGAAAAACCCCTTGCGACATGATGCCCGAGCGCAAAACCTCATTTTTAATAATCGAAGTATGCTTCACTCGAAACGTGTTGAAACTGTATTTTGTGAAAAAGATTCGGTTATTGTACTGGGAATCTTTGTATGAAATAGCTCAATACCGTAAACACGAGTGACAGACATTACGGACAGCCACTAAGGAAATTGTTGTCTATATGTATATCTTAATGATGCTATATTGGCCAAAAAAAATATGCCATTTTTATATTATACCTATGATATGAATCTGTCTTGCGTTGGAAGTAAAAAAAAAGCATTACGGGAAAAGTCACCCCGACATTTGGGGTGACTTTAAGCCATTGATAAATAATTTATTTCTAAAATTTTATTTTGCACAATAGTATTTTTAAGCTAAAAACATGTAACGTGATATTTGTATAACAATTATGAATATGTATGGTATAACAGGAATTACAGAAATAATAAGTTTTCGTGGTTTAATAAAT
The DNA here is from genome assembly GCA_949152435.1 of Gastracanthus pulcherrimus. NCBI lineage: Eukaryota > Metazoa > Arthropoda > Insecta > Hymenoptera > Pteromalidae > Gastracanthus > Gastracanthus pulcherrimus. The sequence goes on from OX424573.1 coordinate 153,104,493, forward strand.
ATTTTATTATTTAATATCTAATTAATATTTTATCTTATTCATGATGTACATTTTTATATGTAACAATAATAAACGTTATAATTCTATTGAATTTAAATTGAACAATTGTTTGTTACATACGCACATATGTACACGTGAAGACGTGTCGACTAATGATTACTGTTCACAAATCCTTTTTAATTAAAAAAAGTTATAAAGGTCTAGTGGACAGAGCTCGCTAATCCTATAAACAACTTTAATACATTTTTAACAAAATCATTTTTTTAACTGATAACGAAAATATCTGACTTTCATTTCAACCAATACACTAGAAATTTATGGTGGAAATTTTAATATTTATATTATCTACCGTTATAGCATAAGGTTTTTTAAATGCATGTTTTTTTTGTGAAATTAAAGTAATTAAAGATTTTTTCGTAAAAAAAACTTTTGTTAAAAGATAACATTTTGATAAAATAACACCTATATTACCTATAACTATCGTAATATATTTTAATAATCCATTTGAATTTTTTATTTCACACTTTTTTGAAACATAGTTCAAGACATTTAAAATCCCAATAAAAATAATTCATACAAAATTTAGCTACTTAAAAATGTAAAAAGGTCTGAGGTCGTACTACTTCTTAAAAAAAAATTTAAAGTGTTAAATAAGCATACAGTTAATTATAATATAACTCATAGTTTCCTAGATCCATATACACTTTAACAACTTACTGTTGTGTTTGCTTTTAAGAAATTGAAAAACTTCGTTTAAAAATATATATTGTGATGAAAGTATTTAGACCAGTAATGTCTTAAGAGTATATCCGGTTGGTACGTACGTCATCGATTACATGCGATATTAGTAAACGCGCTACGGTCATTTAACCGAAATCGATTGACACAAAGGAATTTACCCACAAGGAGGGAATTTGATCACCAGGGCATGGATTTAGATTAAAGTCTGAAAGATATTTTCCGATATCCAGTAATATCTATAAAAAAATAAAATTAAACTGACTTCAAACAAAAAGCAAAAATAAATTTAGGTTTGCTCTAAAAAGTATGAAATAATCATTTTCATTATATCGACGGATGAGTGGAAGAACCTGTTATCTCGGAGCGCGCTCGAAGAAGAGGTTAACTCGAAGCGCGCTCCAAAAGCATGTTAACTCATATATGGCGTGAAGAACGGCTTCTTTCGACAATTATTTCTCGTTTTTAGTGTATTGGCAACTCTCAAAAAGTAGGAAAATGCGACTTTTGCAGAAATATTCGTACTTCTATTTCTTGAGAGTTGCTAATATAAAATCATGACGACAAATCATTGGCTAAAGTAATCGTTCTTCACGCCATATCTAAGTTAACAAACTTTTGGGGTGCGCTCCGAGTTAACCTCTTCTTCGAGCGCACTCCAAGTTAACAGGTTCATCCGCTCAACCGTCGATATATTCAAATTCAAATCACAACGTTTTGGAGTCAGCGCCAAAATTTTAAATGATTTAAGTATAGAAAAATCAGTATATATCTCTATTTATTATTTATTTATTTAATATTCAACGAGCTTTCAGTCCTCAACACAGAAGTAAGATACAAAATTATGGTGATGACGCCGAGTAATGCATACAATTTTTTTTATCGTACATATACCGGCATTACTGCTTTTAACGAAAAGAGATATTCTATTTTAAAAAAGATACTCGATTTTAATATGTTTTAAATAATTTTTTAGTAACAATTCTTCAGCTATAATTTTAAAAAAGGATAAGTTTTTTATTTAGCTTAATTTGAGAGGGAGTTTATTCCTGTTTTTGTACAATCACGCATTATTATGGAATTTAGTTAGTCCAGATCTGATCTAATATAATATTCTTCTAGTATAATTTAATATATTATACGAATACTTATTTTCGCAAGATTAGTCTAGATCAATTGTTTAAGAAAGAAAATTTGTTTATTGGTTAAAATTTTGGCGCCGATTCCAAACAGTTGTTATTTGAATTTGAATATATAATGAAAAGGATTATTTCATACTTTTTGGAGGAAACCTTATTTTATTCTTACTTTTTGTTTAAAGTCGGTTTTACTTTTTTTATTGGTTGATTTTCAATTATTGATTGGCCTATGAATAATATATAAATAATATAATAAATATATACTTATTTCTCAATAAAATATATATTTGAAAGCACTTTCAACATATGGATAGTGCTATCAGAATATATTCAGGTAAGTAGTATTCATTTCATATTGACTTCGTTCATTGCTTTAGAACATATTCAATATAAGTTCAATAATCAATTTTTTTAATGGAATATACAGGCATCATCTGCCGTTACCTAGGTAATTTTGAAAAAAAAGTTGTGTAATATTTGTGCTTTGATCAATTCTAAAAAATTGATAAACACAACTTTTTGATTTTACGATTTTCAACATCATAAATTTTACGATATCGCCATATCGGCAAGGAAAATAAACATACCACTATATAGACGTGATTTACTCCAGGTAAATTACATAAATGATCCTAACCACATTTTTACACTAAAGCTGGAATCAAGACCTTTCATTTGAGAGGTCGTAGAGTTTTTGAGAAGAACCAGGTCAATAGTTATGACCATATCAAAATTAGATACAAATCAAGAAAATTATTTTTAACTTGTCGAAAAGCGTGAGATGAATGTAGAATAGGGGATCCTCGTGTGACTATGGAAAATTCTCAATTTAGTGCCTTAGTTTGTATCTAAGATATGGCCATGAATATTGACCAAGTTGTCTTCTAACCTTTTGGAATCTTTTGAAAAAGCAATTTTTAGCCATTTTCTAAAGTTCATCACATTCCGACAGAGACCACATTTGACGTCAGGGTTAAAAAATGTTTGGGAGCTGCTTTTGATAAGTACTTTCACATAAAAAATCGGCGGCAAGATTCCCGGGTGCAGCGTCTTTTAAGACTTGGCTGAAATGATCCATATATGTATATATATATACACATATACATACACACACACTACTTATATATATATATATATATATATATATATATATATATATGGGTGATTGTCAAAAAGTTGAGTATTTTCTGACACAAGAAAGGTTGTGATACGCCAAATTTTAATTAATCAAAACTGCACAGATGATGAATACATATGGCTTAAAGAATTAAAAAATTATGCGCAGTCTTTTCAATTATGCGTTCTGTTTTTGTATGGTGGTTTTAAAACGTGTCCCTCAATTTTGGTGGCTCTTCCGTTCCAAGACTTTAATCAACTAAAGTTGTATTAAAACATTCAAGAACCAAAGTTTAACTGGGGTAAGTGTACCTAATTATGGCCCACCTAATAAACTAGTGTTATTGTGAAATCTGAAATGTGCTAGTCTTCGTAAGGGACGTCGATATGTACTTGTTTAATCTAGAAACAGTTGAGCGTGGCTAGACTTACATTGATACATATTTTCTGAAGTACTACTAGTAGTTTACATATTATTCTTTTTATAAACTCTATCAAAAACTGTATACTCCTGATGTGTTTTTTTATTGAAATGTGTAATTTTTGGAGATTATTGTAGTAAAATAATACGAGACAACAAATATATTGATAGAGTGTATTAAATAATTAAGATAATAACAAATTAACCATCTATTAAAAAAATTGACTCTTCGTTCGATTAATATAAGAACCAATATTTAAAATATTATTTAATTTTTAAATGTATAATTTATCAAATAATATAATGTTTTTTCTTACTTCTTACCGGTATCACTGAGTATACTCGACCATGTGCCTAAATTATAAATTGTTAATACTAACTGATGTGTTTGCCGAGAAATCTGTGTCTAATGTAATTAATTACGCAGATTTCTTAGATTATGAAATCAGTCATTAGTTTTATATAAACATATTTAGATTTGTAAACTGCACATTAATGTACTTCAAAATCAGTGTTCGATAATAAACACTGACGTTTCAATAAATTGATGAATAAAGTCATTACACAATTTATAACAGTTAATTTATATGTAATGAATAAGTCAAATTTAATTTGAAGGTTGTAAAATTACTTTCTTTTATATACATACCTATTTAGATTTCATTTATCATTATCTAAATTTCAAATTATAAAATACATTTTGCAACAATTTTCAACAGAATTGAAAATGCTATTTTTACAATGACAGGTGATTTAACAATAAGTGTGAAGTCCAATAATTTACAAAAGTTTATGTAAAAAGAATATGTTTAAAAGAATCATCAGCATTATTTAAGAAATTTTTACTTAATTTTAAGTCGAAATTACTTAACTCTTGAGTGAATTTTATTTAATATTCTTTTTTTCACGACCTATTTCTGCGCAGATAAATATAATATTCAAGGTAATGAGAAATCTAAATAGAGTAAATAGAATATTAAATCACCGAATAAATAAAGGTATTATTCCATTTTAAAAGGAGACTAGATACTCAAAACGCTCCAAAAAGTGACATTTTTTGTAAGGTCATTATATATAAATGAATGTACACAAAGATGTATCCTTTATCCTGGTGATCAATACTACTTTATAAAAATATTTGTTGTTCACTCGTGTCACGATTTAGACGGAAAGGAAGTTCGAATCAACTTAAAACAAAATTGATCCTGTTTAGAGTATACACAATTTCCTATACTGAATCTCCAAAAATTAGGATTGGAAAATTTTTTAGAAAACATTGAACATATTAAGGCAATTTTAAGTAAAAATGATTTTCGCCTGTCAAAAAACTAACTTTATTTATTTTCCTTTCGAATCTGGAACATTTAAAGATTCTTTTGGAGGTTGAGTAGGAAATTATGTATATTCTAAATAGGATAAATTTTGTTTTAATTTGATCCGAACTTCCTTTCTGTCTGAATCGTAACACGAATGAAAAACATATATTTTTCGAGCAACTATAATCATTATTACATAACGTCATTTTATTACTATAAAAAAATAAAATAAAATCTTTTTTGAATTCTACAAAGTAGTACTGACCTTTAGACAAGAGGCTAAGTATTTGTGTATATTCATTTATTAATAATGACCATACAAAATAGTAATTTCTTGGAGCGATATAACATACTATCCGCATGCAAATCTAGTTTTAATCTTTAAATATAGAATTTGTTAAAAATAATTTAAAACTCCAAGCATTGTATGATAAATAATTTAATATAACATATAATATTTATTTCTATTTTCTACGAAATTCTTCATGCATGATTATTATTAGATTTAGTACAATTGCAAATTGAAACTTCAAAAACACTTACAATATACAATCCTAATTGAACGTCTAAAAATTTTTGTAAAAATGAATATGCATAGAAGCATAATACTGTTGGTCAGGACACTTATTCTACATGCTAATTAAACGTATTAACATTCCTTTGCACCATACCAATTTATAGAAACTAATATAATAATAAATATATGAAAAAAATAAATGTCAGTTAAACTACCAAAACCAAAGAGTTACGCAACTAAATAAGTAAACAATATCCAAATAGCTATCATCTGCTATAAATAATTCGAAGTGCAGCTCCATCCAAACCGTGTTTACAATTTGTCGGCGCGATCAGCCCCGTGTCAAGCCGGCAAAAATGCATAGCGCGCGCGGCTCATTGAAAAAAAAAGGATAAAAGAAGGTCCGGTTCTAGCGTATACCTAAGCGTGCTCAGTAGCGTGACTCATGGATGTACCCCACCGCGGAGTTTATATCGCTGCCCTGCCACAGCATCCCCAAAGCTAACTATATAAGATTCGGCGCCGCGAGTAAAAGCTCAGAGTGACGAACGAGTCGTTGGTGCTTGTAACGCGGTGTGTGCACGACGGAGAAAGTGTTTCAGGTGGAGGAGAGCACCAGGAGCAGCACCAGAGCGAGAGAGACTATATAAGACGGGCCGGCGCTCATCAAGAAACTCAGTGTAGCGAGGGAGATCGAAAAACAGGTGAGCCGCTTGCTTTGACTAGAATTAGTTTATTTTTTTTCTTCGCCCGACAATTGGATTACGAGCATTAGTTTGTGGTGCACTTGAATGTAGTATAATGTCATACCTAGGTTTAAAAGGAACGTTGAGTTGAGTTAAATAAACTTTGCATTTGGAGCAGATTTTTGTTAGTGTTTAAATCTAAATGTTTCGTGCTAAAGTGTCTACGTATTTTACAACAATATTCAGTTTGTTTTATAACAGCAAACAAAATTTAAACAAAATAATGTGTGTAGAAAAACTATAATTAACTATAATATAATAAGTTAAAAATGGTAAGACTGTGCAAATGATCCTTTCCCTAAAGATTAATACAGTTTATACTAAATAGAAATATTTTAATAACATTTTTTTTTTACATATTTTAATTTTGATTGTTAAAATATTTTCGATTTTTTTTAATATTACGGTTTATGAAATAGTGCAATTGGCTAAAAAATAATTTAAGTAGGCGTAACAAAAATATGTTACTTTAGTGTGCTTAAAAAATTTATTATTAAAAAATATTTTCTACATAAAGTTTAAAAATGTTATTTATTCTCTGTTTCAAATATTTATATTTCTGAATCTTATGTACTTAAAACTACTTACTTAATTGTAAATAAAATAATGAAAGTGATGTCCAACAATAATAATATATAGATGTTTAATATTCATAAGGAGTACAAATACTATAATAATAACTTCAAAAAATATATCAATTTAGATATAAACATAAGGCGTACTATAAATTAATTTGTATGTTATTTAATAATTAGTTAAGCCAATATGATCTTTTTTAATGAGAATTCAATAAATCTATACCACAGTACAGGAGCGTAGAAAATTAATTAATATAATTCATTTATCGAAATATAAAGCAGAGACTGATCCTCTTATCAATAATACGAAACAATACACCCACGCGCTTTTACGGTTCACCGAGTTCGCAACTTTCTCTTCTTTGTCTCTTCCTTCTCCCAAGATCTACAATACTCGCGTTATATCGTGCAAAAGAGAGACTTTTCGAAATTGACACTTAAATTCTTTTGTATGCTAATTAATTTGTTCTGTTTATTTAATATTGTTGAACTGTAATTTGATTTTTGATTATTTAACTATTGATTATTAATATTACAATAATCATTTAATAGTGCTATGTAAATTTTTAATTTAATTTAACTTGCCTGTAATAATAATAGAAATATGTATGAATACAAAACAATTTCAGGCAACGTTATGTTAACACAATGATTTTATATTTTTGGATCCTTTGGGCAAAAGTCATTACATAACTTTCCAAACGGTAAATCACGAAATCTTAAAAAGAGTATCTTAAGTGGCAATGAACGGAGAAAAGGGAGGTCGTTTATTGTGTATACCGAGAGCAGCTGCCTGACCACTTTCTCTAACTTCCTCTCACTTTCCTTCAGATCTACGTGTAAAACAGCTTCCTCTCTTCTACCTTGAAACTACTTGCTTTTATTACGTCTTAATTATTAATGCTCTATTTTCGTTGTTTTCATCTCGTTTAATTTACTATGCATCTACTCTTGGATATAATAACTGTAGCTCGTTAAGAGAAATGTAAAAATTTATATATGGTTAATATGAAAATTTTAATTTTCACCGCCTGACCAAAGTAAAATTTAATTACTCAACATCATTTACTGCTCAAGCAAACCAAGTTAGATCAGTAATGTAAAATACTGCAGAGAAAGGAGAGATGCACTTTCTCGAGGATTCATTATTCAAAATTATTGGTGAAAACGTGTATGACGTCGATTATCCTTCGCGGTGTCGCTTCACGTCTTAATTTTTCAATCCAGTTGCGTAATAGAAAAGTTCGGCAATGTCACCTGAGCTCTCTAATTGCAAACTTTTGTTTCGGCAATAAGATGCTTAACGACGTGCTATGAATATATTCTTCAAACACTTATTGATATTTCTGTTATGATAATATAGTGGCGCACGGCGAAATTCATTTACATATTGTATAATACTCTTTTTTCTTCTTCGTGTTTCAATTGATCATTTCTATGTTGATGATATACTTTATACGTTTTAAATAGTTTTTACAAAATTAAAATAATTAGAAAAGAAATAATAATATCTACATTAAACAATAAAACAATACTAATAGTTATATACTGAAATAAAGATATAACTCCCGTTTTATAAAATGAGAGTTGTATTTTATTGCGCTTCACGTCTAATTAGAAAAGGGTATCATTAATTCGGGCATAACAAGTTTCTGATTAGTCAATAATATTAGTGCGTACTGCTATTGTCACGCCTACGTGATTCTTTAGAAAAGCTGTATTGAGGCCGTGCACTGAACTCAAGAGAAATAACTTCCGGTCTTCACTAGGAAAGTTGTATTAAAATACGCTCTTATAGCCATTAGCAAAAAGATGCAAAAAGAGATGGAGAAAAAGACAGAGAGAGAGTGTGAGAGTGTAAGAGAGACAGGAGAGAGAGAGAGAAAGAAAGAAAAATAGTCACGTTATGTGATCAGTATGAGATCATAGACCAAAAATAAGAAGAAAGTAAGGTACAAGGGAAAGTTACGCTTTTTAGAGATGACAATTGTGATTTCCACTGTTCTCTATAACTGACAGCTATAATTTTTGCTGCGATTATTCGTATTGGCGGAAATCCCATCAATTTGTCAACAATCGCACAAGTTCTGAACAAATAACTATTATTTTCGACCTTGTAATACATATTTGCAGAATCAAATTCGAAATAACATATGACATTGAAACGTATTTTTGTACTCCGTCGTATTATATACGACGACTTTTGAATTAGCCAGAGATTGACATTGTCCCACCAATTAATTAAACAGATATAAAATACTAGCACGTTTTTATCATAACGATATTATGGATTTTATTACTTCTATGCTAGATTCTTAATACTATTATTATATTAATATTATATTATTGTTATAATATTAATTTTAATTTTATATTCTTATATCATTGTTATTCAAATACAATACAAATATTAATTAAATTTATAATATAATGTAAAAAAATAACCTAATCATGATTAAAATCACAGTTCAAAATTTAAAAACTTTATATAGTAAAGCTTAGAAGATACTATGTTCTATCCAAATAAATAATAAAATTTCATTTTATCATTTTTTAAGTAAACCTCAAACAATTTTGCAAAGAATTTGCAGAATGAGTTTAACAATAAAATAATATTTTTAAATTGCAGACAAGATGTGGTTAAGGTATGTGGCATTAGTGTGCCTAACAGCCAATGCTCTTGCTACTCAAGTATATTCATCCTCCACTGGAAATCAACAAAAACAGTATTCTTGGCAAGCTCCGGATCTTGCTTCATCTGCAAGTGACCCAAATGGAGCCTTTCATCCACTAACTTTTGATGCTGTTGACTATTCTAAGCAACAGAATCAGCAACAATCAAGTTCCGCTGCTCAAGTGCTCGACCCATCAACGGTAAAAATACTCATAAATAATTTATAATATAATCAAACTGGAAATAAGAAATCAATTCAATTCGAATCAAATAAATAAGGGGAGTCTCAAATGTTCGTCGTTAAATTTTTTAGGCCGAAACGGTGATCGATGATATTCTTGTTTCTAACCGGCAGGGACGTAATCTTGAAGGTTACGATGAAATTTATTCTGATCCTGAAGTCAAAAATGCTTTACAGATTGGAAATGATACTCTTGCACGGTCGTACATTCGTGACAAATTGTGCTCTCTGGGTTTGATGAATGTAAGTTAAATAAATTTTTTTTTTTTTCAAAAGTATCGCGTATGTAAACTCATTAATTAACAAAATAATTTTTTTTTAGTGTGATAGCACGGAAGAAAGACGACCATATTACTCTCCACACCGCGACATTCACCCACAAGAAATCATTTATGCTCAACCAGTTACAATAAAGCCAGTTGGTCGACCACTACCAGCAATACCAGTCAAGCGTCCTGGAGGTTTCGGAGGTCCCCCCAGACCTCATGGCTTTGGATCTGGTCCAGTATATTCTGGTCCTCCACCCCCTTCGTTCTCAGGTCCCGGCTTAGGTGGTCCATCGTTTATTGGTCACCCACCTCCCAGCTTTTCCGGACCTTATCCAGGATACAAGAGACCTGGTGTCATCCATGGTTCTAAACCAGTGTATGAGTCTGGATTCGAGGGAGAAATTGACTACGAAGACAAGTTTATTGACAAAAAACAAGTAGTAGTACAGTCTGGGTCTGGTGCTCAGCAACACGTTCATCATCATTATCACCATAATGACGGAACCGCAGGTGCAGGTATTGCCCCTATTATTGGACCTGGACCAATTGGTAACAATGGTTTCAACAACTATGGATACGGAAATGGCGGTGGCTCAAACAATGATTTCGAAGAGTATAAAAAGAATTTCAAAGTAAAGAGCCCCTCAACTGGTAATAGTCTTACCGGCACTTCTTCAAACAATAATTACGCTGATCGTTATGCTTTATACGAAAAACCGAAGCGTGATTCAGCATTCGGTGGGTCAAACAAAGGTTCCCCACAGACTGGTAAACAGTTTGGCTCCGGACTAGGATCGTACAATGGATTCGGTGGTAATAATAACAACAACTTCGGTAATGGCGGCTTTGGATCATCTAACAATGGACTTGAGTCCAATAATGGATTCGGGTCCAATAATGGTTTTGGTTCTAATAATGAATTTGGACAAGGTAGCGGCTTCGATAATGGACTTTCTTCAGGGTCAAATTACGATGATTGTGTATGCGTTCCTTACGATCGCTGTGCAACGCTAGATCAAGCTGGTCGCAAGGATGATCTCTTTTTGGCAATTGATCCACGTAACCTTGGAAAAAATATCGAAGCTGATACAGAAGAAGTTGTTGTTACCGATGCTAATGGTACGATGAGCGTAGTGCGAGTACCGAAAGGTGTCAACGAAACTGAGCAATTGCAACATAAAAAAGATGAAGAAAATAAGGGATCTGATGCATCGAATACCAAAGAAAACAAAGAAGCCGCTTTCAATAAGCCGAATGAATCCTTTGAAGAAAAGAGAACGAAGAGAGATGTCAATAAAGCTGCCAATGATAAAGAGCAGAAAGCTGAAGCTCAAAGTGTAAGTTTCATACATAGCATACAAATTTAATAACTCAAAGGACACTAGCGGCATTCTGATTAAAATTGGAGGTGGTAGTTCTTTCAAACTCAATAAAATTTTATATAGTTTAAAACTAACGATGATTAAAACATTGAAAAATAGTTTACTTTATACTTAATTAAATAGATTCGTAGAATTTTTCAATATTTTAATCACAAAATCTAAACATTAAGTAATAAATTCACAAAGGGTGTTGGTAAATGCATTTAACATCACATTGACTTGACTATTCGAAATTCGCTTTTCTCATTGTTTTTAGTTGATTCGTCATGACAACGACGTACGTTAACTTTTCTGACAAATACTATGTTCTAACAGGCAATTATAAAATATGTAGTATTGTATTATGAGCAATATGAATGTACATTTATTAGACTTAAAATATTTACAATCAAGGTAGTAAACTCATATGGATTTGAAGTTGAAACAAAGTAAAGATAATTTATAGAGATGCACCAATCTGCCTTGGAAGCATTTTAATTGGCATTTCGGGAACGAAAAATACGAATTAGAGTCTTTAGAGTCACGTATTATGGAGAAGATCTTCGGATTTCATCGAGTTGGTTGGTGTGTCATGCGGTTATTCGGGGCCCATCGCTCATGATTATGACGTACCAGACTTTCAAGATTGGCTAACCAACGTCTTAACTAGTAGAAACCCATGAACTTGTCTCCAACGTGGCTCTCTGACTCTTATTGCAGCGCCTTCTTGGTGACCAGGTGGATACATCGAAACTCAACCTTAAACCTACTTTCGGCGTCAGCTTCGGTCTGCCTCAGGGTGGAGGTGGCTACTATCCCATCAATCCATATGGAGGAGATTCCTTTATCAATCCCTATCAGGGTTATGGTGCCGGTAATCAAGGAATTAATCTTGGTCTTGTATCAGTCAATCCTCTAGTTGCAGTTCAAGTAACAAAAGACGATTACGGAGAAAAAGTAGTGAAGCCGTTTGTCAATCTTCACGTTACTCCTAATCAAGGATTAGTACATAAACTCAGTCATGCATTGGCTCATAAAAAGGAAGCGTTGTTTGGTGGAGGTCATTACAACAATTATGCACCTCATTATTATCCAGCTGGACCACCTGCTTTTGAGAAGCCTATTCATCACTATCCATCCCATCCTCATTATCCAAGTTACAACCAGGGACCAATTCATTTTGAAAAACCTCACTATCATAATCATCAACATCAACATCACCATCAAAATCAAAATCAATATAACCCGAACTATGGAGGCTACCCTGGGTATTATAATAGAGAAGGCTATGACTACGATGAAGATTACGACTACTCAAATTTTGGAGATTATGATAATTATTATAGAAACGCACGTACAAATGTAACTTCAGGAAGTCAAACTCCAAAACGGCTTCAAAATAGCTTGGCGAATCAAAGAAATTCAAATGAACAGTCTCGTAATCAAAAAGTCAACTTTCCCGAAAGAAGAAAACGTGATGTTCAAGAGGTAAGATTTTAAGGTGCAAAGAAACAAAAAATCAACTCATACAGGATGAAACAGAACCTACGGATTAAATAGGAAAAGAACCTACGGATTAAATAGGAACATCGTCGATAAATGACCTTTGCAGAGTAATTTAAGATGACAACGACCTACAATATTCGACTACTACATGTAGATTGAGGAGAATCAGACATCGGACAGATAACATTATTTTTATATGACTTTTATCTACAACTTTATTTTCCACTACTAACGATAGTTTAAGAAAAGCTTTACTGATAAATTCGTTTGCATGCAAGCAGCTTTCTATAAGCATTACATTTTTGAGAATACTGATTGAATAGTTTCGCTAAATATGCATTTAAAGATTTAGTATTTTTAATATAAACAACTGGGTCCATAGTAAAGCTTCCGAATTAATTAACAAGACAAAAATGCTGTAAATATTATTAGTATAACTGGGTTACAGCTACGTAGAATTTATAAATCGGACTTAATATTATCAAAAACCTTGCCTTTTAACCGTAATTTTTGGGTTTATTTATACTTACTGTGAAAGTTTATTTACTTGCGAATTTCAAATTACAGCGGCAATTCGGAAGGCCTCCAACATGCGGGCCTCAACACGTTTGCTGCCGTCGCAATCAACTCTATCCAGGAACCAATCGTCCCCGACATGGACAATGTGGTGTAAGGTACAGCCAAGGTATTGCGGGACGTATCAAGACTCCCAGTTACATCGATGGCGATTCTGAATTCGGTACGTTTAGTTATTTTAGTTACAAATAATAATAGGCACATAATAAGAGTATATATATTTAAAAACGTAAATACTGTAGTACCATGCGCTAATAATATTTTCGGTTTGCCGATCGCAGGAGAATATCCATGGCAAGTGGCTATCCTGAAGAAAGAGCCAGGCGAAAAAGAAAGTGTTTACGTGTGCGGTGGAACTCTCATTTCTCCTCGCCACATCATCACGGCCGCTCACTGCATTAAAACTCACTCCGGCCGCGATCTCCGTGCTCGCCTCGGTGAATGGGACGTCAATCACGACGTCGAGTTCTTCCCTTACATCGAGCGCGACATCGTCAGTGTTATCGTCCATCCCGATTTCTACGCTGGCACCCTGTACAACGACATAGCCATCCTCAAGCTCGACTACGATGTCGACTTCGAGAAGAATCCGCACATCAGCCCGGCTTGCTTGCCTGATAAATTAGACGACTTCGTTAATACAAGGTAAAATTTCGTGTTATAATTATCATATATCTTTATAGAGTTCACGCTAATTTTTCATACATTTTATACAATATTTGAATACATACAAAATTGAATTGTACAGAACAGTATAGAAACGAGTCGTACATTATGCATCGGTATAACTATTTTGGTTGCAATTTTTTAATGCTTCTATAGGTGAAAAGCAAAGTTTCAAAGAGAAAATTATTAAATGAACTATGCAGTAATAAATAAATGTTGGTCAACACAACAAAATCTTAACTTTTTGATTAATTAATTATTAATAAGAATCCGAAAATTAAGATTATGAGTTTAAAAAAATGTCGTCCATTATGAATACCGATAGTTTTTAATATAGATTTTTTTGTATAATTGTGCTAAATTTATTTTGCTGTGCACTAGATATATGCTTCACCTTCAAAAAATAACTTTTTACACGGAAAATATTAACTAGATGCGTATATAGGATATTCTTATGAAAACTGATATTTTTCTAAACGCTAAATTCAAAAGAACAAATCTGTACATTGCATATAACTACAACATGCATCTAATGTAGCACGTAAAGTGCTGACATGTAGCTGTGGGAACATGAAACTCACGAGTGTCCATACTATACAGCGCTCTTCGAACTTCTTATTATCTGGGCTATCGATATACCTATAACCATCAAATTATATAATTATCATTCAAAACAAAGTAACAATTTCCAAATACCTTGAAGTACGTAAGACGTACGACATCTGCCATATTATATAATCATTTGTAATTCTCTCCTCGACAGATGTTGGACGACCGGCTGGGGCAAGGACGCCTTCGGCGACTTCGGCAAGTACCAGAACATCCTGAAGGAGGTGGACGTGCCGGTGATCAGTAACAACGTCTGCGAGCACCAGATGAGACGCACGCGCCTGGGACCGAGCTTCAATCTGCATCCGGGCTTCGTGTGCGCTGGCGGCGAGGAGGGCAAGGATGCGTGCAAGGGCGACGGAGGAGGCCCCATGGTCTGCGAGCGCCAAGGCAAGTGGCAGCTGGCCGGCGTCGTGTCCTGGGGCATCGGCTGCGGACAGGCCGGCGTTCCGGGCGTCTACTCGCGCGTCTCCCACTACCTCGACTGGATTCGACAGATCGTGAGCCATTGATTTGTATCGTCGGAGGCGGATCGGTGTTCTCGCGAACGATCTCAGAATCGATATCGTTGATTATGTCGCTCGGTAAAGAGAATTTACTAGGATCGTTGAATATTTATGTAGTATTTATTCGTTTTTTTTTTCACGAACGATGAGTACCTTTTGTAATTGAAACTGCGTTTCTTGTATCTATTTTACTGAGCGAATCGTGTTTATTTTAGTTATATCGGAATGATTGTTAAATTATATATTAATGCGTGTTTAGGTTTAGGCATAAAAGTTTTTATTGAATCTCATTGATCTTTTCAAACGCATTCGTTAATCATAGTTTATTTATTTTATGCCGATCCATCCGTAATGTTTGTGATATTGTTTTCGCCAATCTTACACGCTACATAGTTATAAAACATCCACATGTCTATTTATATTAATTCTTATTGTAAATATTACATATATTTTGTACATCGGAACTCTATTATTTAATAAGAAATTTAATAACTTCGAATGTTCGTAAGATCATTCGGAGCGTTTAGTAATGCATTTTATATGCAAGTTCTTACTTATAGTAAATAAAATATTAAAAATTTTATTTAATAGTTTTTTGTGATTCATAAAATAGCCCCCCCTCCTCCCCAGTTGCTTACTTACTTATGAAATTACATTATTTCATGTAAATATAATCTATCGATTTTATTCATTTAATAAAATTGATCACTAAGCAAAATAGTAATATGTTATATGTATAGTAATTTTGTATGTATTTATAATATTATAATGTATAATACTCTGTACATAATTATATAATATGTCATAACAATTCTGCACTGATGTACAAGAAAGATCAAGCTCGAGATCGGAACTACTTCATATAAGTGGCAACTTTGTAAAAACTGAATATCTTTTAAAATTGAACATTTATACTAAAATAGTACACATTTACACACCGGTAAATATACAATTTTACGAAGGTCTTTATTTTCTATAAAACTTACAAAAACAAAAATTATAATGCCGCGAAGTACCTTGATTAAAAAGCAAATGCGTAAACTATCTGTACTTAAACAATTGTATATTCTTAAATAATTCTTGTAGATCGAAGCTATTTCATAAAAACTGATTTACCATATTTTTATACTAATTAAATCAAATGCATCGTTTATTGTAAATTATCGTAAAACATATCAGTATTGATGCGTTTTAAAGAAAAATATTGAAGGGCACAGTAATTGGGTCACTTACCCTATACATCATTATAAACAATTTATGTTTTATATCATACATTTGTGACAAGTTAACCAAATTATTGAAAACAAAAAAAAAACATAAGTAATGCTGAAAATAATAGCTGAATCCTATTCTCGCGACAAATTGGCAATATAACCGGTAAGTAGGTGATTATGGAAAAAGCCAGTTATACATTATGCATATTTCTTCAACCTAAAATTTTACTGTATTTTCTATCATATGGTTTAACGAATAAATTGATATGCGGGTGGGGATAAATTTACCGAAAGATAAATTTGCAGAAGGATAAATTTACCGAACGGTTGAAATTGCCGAAAAACTCAATACCTATAGATAAATATGCCGAAAGTTAAATATGCCGAAAACAAGAATGCCGAAAGTTAAATATGCCGAAAACAAGAATCCCGAAAAAGTAAATGCCGAAAGTTAAAAATGCCGAAAACGAAAATGTGGACAAGAAAGTGCATTTATTAGAATATGCCCATATATTATATTAATGTGTTAATTGTTGCTAGGTTGTTTCTTTTCAATATTAGACAATTTTAGTTTTTGCCCATTGCCATTCAACATTTCGGCATTTTTAACTTTCGGCATTTTTATCCATCTGCATTTTTACCCGTCGGAACTTTTTTTTTCGGCACTTTTGTTAATCGATTACTTTACTCATTGGCATATTTCACCTTTCGGCAAATTTACCCTTCGGTAAAATAAATTCGGCATTATTATCCGTCTGCAAAGTTATCTTTCGGCACATTTATCCCCACCCTTGATATGCTATTCAATAGATAAAATTGTTTTTAAAGCTAGTTACTATACAAAAGTAATTATATTAATGATTATATTAATTATTATTAATATTAATGCCTAATAAAATATTTACATTTTTAAGTAGCCTTCAAAGCTTAATGTATCAATAGTATACTTTATATATGGGTGGTTCCATGTCAGAGTATGTAAAAAGAATTTCAGACCCCAAGGTACGAGGGTAGTTCAATAAGTCTTTAGAATAAAGTATAAAAACAATTTTTTTTGGGTAAATTTTTTTTTATTTTTCAACATAATCTCCTTGGAGCTATATACACTTGGTCAATCGCTTTTTAAGTTTTTTTAATCCTTCAGAAAAGTGCGTTTTCGGAAGTTCCTCAAAATAAGCACTTACAGAGGCAATGACGTCTTCGTTGTCCGTAAATCTCTGTCCACCGAGCCATTTTTTCAAGTTTGGAAATAAGAAAAAGTCACTGGGGGCTAAATCTGGTGAATACGGTGGGTGTTCGACCAATTCGAATTTTAGTTCTTCAATTTTAGCCATTGAAACGAAGCATGTGTGAACTCGGGCGTTGTCGTGATGAAAAAGAATTTTTTTTCTCGCCAAATGTGGTCGTTTTTTTTTAATTTCTTCTTTCAGCTGCTCTAATAATGATGCATAATACTCACCAGTAATTGTTTTACCCTTTTCCAAGTAGTCAATAAGTATAATTCCACGTGCATCCCAAAAAACTGTAGCCATAACCTTACCAGCTGACTTTACGGTCTTTGCCTTCTTTGGAGCTGGTTCGCCTGTGGAAATCCACTGTTTGGATTGTTCCTTTGTCTCAGGAGCGTAGTGGTGTATCCATGTTTCATCCACAGTCACAAATCGACGAAAAAATTCCTCAGGATTCCGACTTATGCGCGCCAAAAGAGCCTCAGAGGCGACCACTCTATTGCGTTTATTCTCAGCTGAGAGCAAACGCGGCACCCATCTTGCCGATAGCTTTTTCATGCCTAATTTTTCATGTAGAATTGAAACAACTGCACCTATAGATATCCTTGCGGCCTCAGCTAACTCATGCACTTTTAATCTTCTATCCTTCAACACCATATCGTGGATTTTATTGATGATTTCGGGAGTAGTTGCTTCTACGGGCCTTCCTGAACGTGGTTCGTCACTTATTGATGTACGACCACGCTTAAATTCATTTACCCAGTTATAAACCGTTGCTAAGGCAGGGGCAGATGTGCCATGAACTGAGTCCAATTCATTTTTTATCTCATATGGAGTTAAACCCTTTAAATGAAAATGTTTAATTACCGCTCTGAACTCGTTTTTTTCCATTTTTCTTAACAAGCAATTTTTTTTTTCAATTGGTTATAAAAACACGTAAACTCAGAAGATGTGGACTGTGACTGCACCATATATCTAGTCGGGAGTGGTGCTGACTGAAAACAGATGATTTGGAGCGATTCGCGCGCCATCTGTTGGTCATTATAAAGACTTATTGAACTACCCTCGTATATTATATGTCAAGGGCATTAAAGGTTTAAAAATGCGTTTTTTTTAATATTTTAAGATTTTGCCAACATTGTTTGATTTTTAACTCAAAAACTAGAGACTTTTGAGAAAAAGTGTAACACCATTTTTTGCTCAAAATAAGGTAAGATATTTAAAACAAATTTTATTTGACCCTATTGTGATATTTTGTGATTTCACGGGCATAGCGCGTTTCTTACACATAAGAATTATACACGTAATTATTGTACACAATTTAGCATTAGTCAAATTATACATAGATATATAGATATATATAAATATATTTGACCAATGCTAAATTGTGCACAATAATTACGTATACAATTCTTATGTGTAGGAAACGCACTATGCCGTCTCATGCATTGTGATATATTGTGATATTAAGATTCTAGAAAATTGCCACAATTTTTTTCAGAATAAAAATCTTAATATTTAGTTTTTCATATTTCCTTTAATTCAAGACTAATTAGAATATGGTTTCAAGCTTAATATAATTTTTGCAGAATTTTTAAATAGCGCACTTTGTTTCGGTATTTCCATTGTGTGACTGTAATAAAAGTCACCATTTATAATAGCTGTGCAGGAATTATATTTAGCTTGAAATCATTTTGCACAAGATCTGGAATGAAAGCTGACATGAAATACTAAATTTTAAGATTTTTTGCTATGCGAAAGGTGATGGCGGTCAGCTAAAATTTGAATATTACAATATATCATAAAACATGGGTTTATAAAGAAAAAATACGGAAACAAGGTGCGCTAGTTAAACATTCTGCAAAAATTATATTAAGCTTGAAACTGTATTCTAACTAGTCTAGAATTGAAGGAAATATGAAAAACTAAATTTTAAGTTTTTTGATTTTGAAGAAAATTGTGGCGATTTTCTAGAATCTTAATATCACAATATATCACAATGCATGAGATTACAAAATATCACAACAGGGTCAAATAAAATTTGTTTTAGATTTTTTACCTTATTTTGAACAAAAAATGTTCTTACACTTTTTTCTCAAAAGTCCCTAGTTTTTGAGTTAAAAATCAAACAGTGTTGGCAAAATCTCAAAATATTAAAAAAATCGCATTTTTCAACCTATAATTGCCCTTGACATATAACACCTTAGGGTCTGAAACTTTTTTACATACTCTGGGTACACATACCAACATTTTTGTAGAGTTTCAGACATTTTTATTTTCGACATGCTCACTTGACATGGAACCACCCATGTTCGTGATCATTTCAATACTGACGGCATATCTCATCATAATTGCATTAATTTAGGCAATGGTCACTCAAAACGGACCCTCTCTCAGTATATATATCCATGGGTATCGGGGTATTACCGTTAGATGACAGTACCTTACATGCTGGGTCAGATATATGTGAAAGTTATATTAAATATGGTTAGAGCTTTTTTCTAATTTCCTCCTCTGAACGTTATTGGGAGTTTAAAATAAGGTTCGTAGACACATTTTTCCGTTTCCATTAAAAATAACAGTTTAAACGTGTTTGAGAGCTAAATAAATAAAGCACTGTAAGTTTTGATAGCTTCATGTATTCAGATAAAAACCGAATTTTCTTCACAGCACAGAATAACATAAAAATGCGTCATATTACATTATTTTCATGCCAGAATTAAAGTATAAAATATACTACAATTGCACAAACGTGTTAGCATATCCTTTCACAATTTATGCACTTTATATTTAAACATTCTTCCATACACTCATTTTCACATTTTTATTGAAGCAATTAAAAGTTACAGCCAAAATAACTATGGGTATTCATAACTAGGGCACTCTCCCTAATAATCATTGTAAATAACTTACTACAAAATTAATAGACCTATTATTGAATTCAAATTACTTAATTTTAACATTTAAGAAATTTGCAAAACGGACTTATTTCACTTATTAAGTGATTTTTCACCTTATAGTTTCTGAACTGTCCATCTATTAATTAATATTTAAGGTAGAAATTCTGTCGAAATCAAGAAAAATACAAAAGAAAACAGTATTTCATTGTTATAAACTATTATGTTAAGAGTATTGTTTAGATAAAACCATTCTATTTACAAACAAAATTTAATAACAAAAATAAAAACAAACAAGCTTTTACCGGCAGTATAAAAATTAACAAATGTTTATAACCCAACAAACTTTTATTTTCAAACTTATAATTTTTTAGATGCTTTTTTGAATCCCTATGAAAAAGGCGGGTAATATATCAGGTGAAAAATTAGGTGATTGTTCACCTGATGTTTTGACATGATTTATCACCTGATTTTGTCAGCTGATTAAATTACCTGGTGTAATCATTTGGTTTATCAGCTGATTTATCACCCAAAAGCTTTGTAACGAAAAAATGTTAAATAAATGTTAAAAACGTCAAGTTATGTACATCCAAAGACCTACGGATTTTGACATTTTTTGAAAAGAAATTTTATTATTACTTACGTATCTTGAAAATAAATTTCTGTTATCAAATTTTAGAGAATAAATCAGCTAATAAATCAGATGATTAAATCAGATAATTTAATCATCTGACAAAATCTGGTGATCAGATCAGGTGATTTAATTATGGGAGGTAAATAATCGTTAGATTCAGGTGATATGTATAAATAACGGTGGAAAATCACCTGATTTTTTACCTGATATATCACCTAATTATTTCCAGTAAGGATTCTTAGATAATTTATAAGACCTTTAAAGTTTCAATTATGACAACATACTGAATCAGTAAAGATCGAGTAATATGAATTTGCTTATAATACTTTTGATCACAATTATTCTCGATTATCGTGTGTCACATTTTATAAATAAACGCACATTCTTCTTCACTGGTTAAGTATTTTTTCAAAATTAAAACGGTGGATCAAAGTTTTGTAAAGTATCTAAGGCTTCTAAAATGCATGTAAAGAAAATTATAAGTTTGAAAATAAAAGTATGTTCGGTTAATAAATGCGCGTTATTTATATTATATGTGTTCCAGATACAAGCTCATTTGTTATTATATTTGATTATCAAATTCTATTTATATAGGGGAGAACGGGGTATTGCCGGTCACCTAAGCAAACGTGCTTGTTATTTCCACTTCCAAATTGTTTTTTATTAACTTTAAATAATTATTCTGTTAGTTCAAACCATTGCATTTAAATATTTCGTATTGGTTTAATATAAAAATGTTAGATATCGAAGCTATAAGACGAAATAAAAAAAAGAATTTTGACTGAATTTACTCCACATCAAAGGGTAATACCGGTCAGCCTCGGTACAATTCCGGCAACTATTAAAATGTTACTTTTGTAGGTGAAAAATTTATTTAAATTTGTGATATGGATCTTCATATGATCAGTCGTGTTATTATTCGCACTTACATAGAGAATCAAAAACACTTAAGCAAAGTTGCCCTACCTGAGAGGGCAGCGCAACATTTTCTTAGCCTCACTTTCGGGAGCGTCATATAAATAACATTGTGACCGGTATTACCCCAATTCTGCTTAGTAATTTAAATTCAAATCACAATAAAAGCAATAGGATTATACTCTTTTTTCTTCACTACTTCGTATTCTTAGATTGTTCAAATTAATAAAGTTGAAAAAAATAACTGCATAAAGTAACAAATAATATGCATACAAGCTTATTTTATAGATCAGATTTCTTATAAGAAATGTAGACCTGGACTTTGATTGTGTATAATTCCTTAATAACACTGAATAGAAGGTTGCTTGGACATTCGATTAATTGCATTTTATGTTGCGTTTGTAATACTATTCGAATTATTACCTAAAAATGTTTAGATTATTGAATATAAGGGTGACCGCAATTAGCCAGTGACCGGCATTACCCCGTTTCCCCCTAAATATGCAGGATTTATCTAATCAATGCTATATTTGTTACTTTAACATATAAGATAGATGTTATTACCGAAAAATAATTTTTTTAGTACCGTCAAGGACCTAGTTCCTGATCAATTAAGACACGTTGTCACGTTATTTGTTGTGTCAAAGAGTAAAGATGAGGGATTCATGGAAAATGAAATTTCTAATAACAAATATAACTGTTAATCTTTAATATACAATTGAAAAAATACATAAATAATCAAATTTAAATTAAATATAAAGCATCAAAGACAAAAGGTGTGGGAGCATAATTCCTGATCACGTAAGATTTGTATGGGAGTAGTTTCTGATCATATCAAGACCCAATTCCTGATCACATATATTATTGACGCATAAGTAGTTTATATGATAAACATAAACTTATTAAGCAATACTAATACAGTAGATATACTAAAATATAACATTTTTTGGTTGTTTGATTATAAATGTGAAACTTAGGCAAGATAAAAGTGTTCGGTTATTCGTACTCTGACTACTGCACGATATAGACTCGCGTGCGAACATATATTATATCCTATAAAATGCACATAGCGATGTGCTTTATTGTCACATTTTGTGCGACTTTTGCCTGATAAATTATTTACGCATGAATTTAAACTACTTATAGAATTGTATATTAAATTGTGTTATTACAAATATTTGTGCATTTTAAGATTTTTAAACACATAAAACATGTTATTAATACTGATCAGGAATTGGGTAAACGATACCCTGGTAACTTCACAATTTTGTCGCAATTCTGCTGCAATCGTGCGTGCAATCATAAAAATTGCAGCAGCCGACGTGCGGTCTGCTTCACAATTCGACTAGGTTTCTGTTGCACGACGATTGCGGCAGACGAGTGCGGCAGGATTGCAGCAGAAGTGCACCCGACAAGTGCAACTGAGGGGGATGAAATAATGCACTCGCGAGTACAGCAGAATTGCATCCGAATTGCGTACGACGATTGCGACAGGATTGCAGCAGACGTGCAGCCGACAAGTGCATAAAACTCTTTGGAGCTCTTTTTTTTTGTTATCATTCTCGGTGTTCCGAGAATTTCCGCAACGAGGTGTGTATCTTGAAGTGTATCAGTATATGGTTTTTGAAGTATATCTTAACGCACTCGCAAATGCGTTACACCTTCCACCTTAATCACACTTGGCAGCTGCACGTCTTCTGTAATCCTGCCGCACTTGTCTGCCGCAATCGTCGTACGCAATTCGGGTGCAATCCTGCTGCACTCGCGAGTCCATTATTTCATCCTCCTTAATTGCACTTTTCGGCTGCACGTCTGCTGCAATCCTGCCGCACTCGTCTGTCGCAATCGTAGTACGCAATTCGAGTGCAATTTTGGTGCACTCGCGAGTGCATTATTTCATCCCCCTTAGTCACACTTGTCGGCTGCACTTCTGCTGCAATCCTGCCGCACTCGTCTGCCGCAATCGTCGTGCAGCAGAAACCTAGTCGAAGTGTGAAGCAGACCGTGCACTTTCGACGCAATCGTGAGTGCGTCAGACTGTGTTACCAGGGTAAGAATTGTGACCCTATTTCTAATCACACGTTTTTACAAATATCAATAATATTTTATATGAATGTTTTAAGTGATTTATACAAATAAACTGTTGAATAACTTAATTACATAAGTTTTTATATAATTCATTACAAAATTTTAAAGAAATGATGTAATTTTCTTTGCAAGCTCACTTGTAGTCCACTGCAGTAAGATGGTGGCAATCATGACTTGCCAACAACTTCCAACTTTAACATTTTTTATCTTAAAAATGTTTTCTACTAGTAACTTTTAAAGTTCTTTTCTATGACTGCGAAATAGTTTACTATTACTAATTATTTTTTTAAAACAAATTTTGTATACATTAAAGTCAAAATAGTAATAAATGTAACCAAATGATCAGGAACTGGGTTCGTGACGGTATTTCCTTTATTTTGATTGGTGTCAATTATAAATGTAATGTTATTTATAATTTAGCAATATAACGATAAAATAACTATTTGTTTAGGTTCATGTATTGGTGGGTATACATACCTACATACACGCACGTAATTGCAAAAATTTTTTTTATACCAGGCCTAATAGCATTTGGAGTTGGCAGAATTACCTATGTACACTCAACGTAGATATATTCTGATCGTACGTTTTTAAAATGCTGCAATGAGATTGTCCGATTTACAGGAATAGGGAACATTCATGAATTTAGATTTTAATTTTATTCGAAAGTTTATGAAAATATAATAAAATTCCCAAGACAGTTTTTTTTCTTATGGAATAACTTTTATAATAATAATATATTAAAGCTATTGTACATACATACACGCGGCACAAATTTTGAACAAATTTTAAACTTGACCCGCCATCTACCGGAGAATGAATGAACTTCAACGACAAAGATTCTATGGTACAGTAGTTGCGAGACTCAGAAACTGCTAAAACTGCAGGTATAATACCTACAATAAATGTATTCATATATATATGACCCGTCACGTGATCGTATTTCATATTCATGATACCTGCATGCCTATAGTCAATCTGGTGTGCCGAACGCATGCGTGCGATATTGTGTACAACCACAAGCCGGACCATAACCTCACAGTTGTACCAATATTAAATTGGTAAAAAGAGATTTGTTAAAAGGAAACATATAGTAAATTATAAAAGAAAGTGCTCGTCAAATATGCCGTATAAATATATTGGTCGCACAACAGATTTCAAAGGAAAGTCATTATGGGAGATTTTAGGAAATCTAAAAAACTTTGGCGTTGGCAGAATAGTTTCAAGAAATATGCTTAAAAGATATCCAGAGCCAACTTACATAAAAATTTTGAAAGTTGAAGCTTTGCCTCTTCCTAAGCCAAATTACACAAAAGTTTTGAAATGTGGAGATCAGCCTAATATTGACATTACTTATAATGTGAGTTCTGTTTGTATATCTTATCATTGTTTGAATTTAATTCTTAAAACAATCAAGAATAAATATATATTATTATAGGATAAACGCAAAGTGATTGCCTTAGTTGAAAAGACCTTCCGTGGTATAAAACAAGCATATCTTGTACAGATGGAATCGGCTACCTACAAATCTGATTACTTTCTTGTACCCAAACATAAAGAAGCTGAATTTTGTAAATATACCGGACCTCCTCTTACTATGAGGATTTTCCCAAGAGAAATGGAGTTCCCTCCACTTCTAAAAGAATTTGTCATTCGTCAAATGAAGGTAGATGGAATCTCTACCGACAAAAAACCAAAAATGAAAATATGTTACAATATATGTGGACATAAAACATACAGAGTAGCTGAAGAAGGAGAAACCCCAACAGTACCCGAGCCATCTATTGGTCTTGGAAAACCTGTAGCTCCCAGATTATATGAAAATATCAAAGAATAAATTATTAATTTTATAATTTGTACACATAGATTTAAGATTTGTACAGGTACCTAGTTGTACATAAACAAATTTGAGTTTTTAAGAAAACATGTACATTGTGCTTAGAGTAAATTTATTAATAAACCTATAACATGTTACATGTTGTTCTACACATTTATTTAAACTGTAAATGTTTATACTAAATTTCATTCAAAAATCTCAAACGTCTATGTTTGCCATTTGAATTTTATTTTAAAATACTTATTTAAACACGAACATTTAGACTATATGAATATTTTCTAATAAAATTGATACTCAAACATTAGCCTGATATCGCTTTCATATTATTATATACAATTACAATTACTATGAATTTATCAAAAATAATGTGTTTTATATTGAACAGTTTTATAAACAAATTAAAAGCTTTGCATATACACCAAACCATTACAGTAAGAAGAATGTTTAAAGAATCAACAAAAATGTATCTTGATTTATGTAATTGAAAAATATTATTAATATTGACATAAAATATTATAAATATTTTAATCTCAAACTTGTATCATAGTTGCTGATCTATTAAAATTGATATTCTATTCCTAATACTTAACTTTTTTTTTAATAAGTAACTTGTCATTAATTTAAAGGTAAAATTAATTAAAATGGAAAATGTTACACTTCTTTGTTTTTTGTTAGTATTTTTAGGTTATAATGTACGTACTTTTTAGATTATTCGATCTGATTATTATTCGTAAATTCATGTAATTGAACAATCATTATAATTAATAGTTGAATTGAAAAATTTATAGTTTATTAGTAGTAAAATTGTTTAAAACATTTCTCAATGCCACGATGTCCAGATGCTTGTTCCAAAGTTCAAGAACAACTAAGACAGCTAGGTATTACATAGCAATTAGGATTGAAATTAAGAGAAAATATTAAGAAATTGAAAATATTTCAAAAACAAATTTTATTTAATTTCTTTTAAAATTATAAATATAACCAATTATTTAATTTTTACACAATGTGAAAAATAAATATTTCAATATTAATAACAATATTATTTATTACTACAACTTTTAAATTTGGTCTCATTTACGGAAAAACTGTCGATCTAAATTGTGTGTGATTTTTTAGTAATTAAAATTCATAATTTTTAAATAGAGGCAGCAGCTAGAGAATTGGTACAAAATAATATTATCTACCAAGAGCCACCAATCAATCATAAAGATTCTGAAGTGCAGACTAGTGACGACATATCTGGGATCGCGAATGAAAGATCGGAAGTCACATCTAAGTTACTACTAATACCAAACAAAGGTTAATAAAATCTGTTCAAAAGTTCAACAAATTAGTATATTTAATTAAATACAGATATAAATATAAAATTTTAAATGCAGATTCCTTGCTTCTCCTAGAATGTCATAAGGATATATTAATTAAAATCGTTTTATCAAAAATACATTAAAAAATATTTACATTCATACTATATACATATGGATGACTACGCCGTAACTTGACCAAACAAGCATAAAAACGGGCGGATGAGTGGAAATTGTGTTTTTATCGCCAGCCTGGATTGATTCACCTAAATTTAGGACAGTTCACTTCGTATGACTATTTATGTATTTTTAGCCGTAGAAGCACAATTAACATAGTTTTTCACAGTTTTTCACATTTTATCAAAATTTCTCACAGTTCTACTGTGTAAATGAAGAAAGTGCAAAAATGATTTGAACCATATAAATAATTAAGCATACAAATGAATATAAACATTATTCTTCTTTTACAAAAATGTCTAGGTCTAGTTCGTTTTTAGGGAAAAACGATAATTATTTTTTCAACAATTATCTTACGCAAATACTTCCAAATAAAAATAGATTTTATTAAATGTCTCGGAATTACTTTAAATGCAGATACCCTTTTTCTTCATTTGCACTGCAGAGTTGTAATTTCCTTTATATAAGAGAATGCAACGAAAAGAATGTGAGAAAATGTGAAAAATAGTAGAAAATGTGAAAAACTGTGAAGAAATGTAATAAATTGTGCAAGTTTTATTAGATAAGATACGCGTTTTTTATAGGTGTGAAAAACTGAGAGAAACTATGAAAAAATTGTGAAAATGTGTAAAACGATGTGCATATTTGTTTGTAACAGGGACCTTATTCCGTAAGCATATCATTTTATATTGGTGACAAAAATGACAAAAATAAATTTTTGACATTTTAGCAGGATAATTACTTGTAATTTACATTTTTATACATTAATTCAACTAGATTAATAGTTATTATTAATTTTAATACTATTAGCTGTCTAATTTTGCTTATTCAAAATATTAGTTTCATGGTGGTCACTGACTTTGGCCGTGAAATGGTGACAAACGTGGCTTTTCACTAAATTGTATAAAGTGACTAAAAATCGCTTATACAATTTGGTGAAAACCCAAATTTGTCACCATTTTACGGCGAAAGTCAGTGACATATCACGAAACAAATATTTTGTATCGTAAAATTAGACAGTTTATAGTATGAAAATTAATATTAACTATTAATCTATTTTTCTCACTTTTCTTACTAAAATGATGTACTTACGGAATCAGGCTCCTGATGTTCCAGAAGTATGTGTATTTTCACACTTTTTCACACTTTCTCAAATTTTTTTCATAGTTTTTTACTGCAATCTGAACTGAGAAAACGGTTTGTACTCACGAAATTTTTAATTCCCAGATCTTTTTCCGGATACGTTTGACGACTCATAACCTACAGTTTGTGAGTCCACCGTCAGAGTGGTCTATTATAGCAAACTACTGCGCTGTTTGGTGTAGATATTGTCATCAATATTTTATTGCAAGCTGATGGGCAAGAAGCATGCACCTTGCTTTAATGATAATTAGCGAATTTTTAGTTTAAAACCAATATAAATGTATATTATAAAGGGATACCGGATACCGACATTCCAGTTTTTTATTTGATTCAATGAATAAGTGAATTTTTCAAATTTCGCAAACGCACACACAATATATTTATCACTAAGAATGTGCGTACGTTTATAAAATTTTATTAAAGTAAAAATTGACTGCGTAAAACGAAAATTCGATACCGTCGGTAACTGGGTATAAGGTATAGGACTCCGACTTCCCCTAAGTCTATAGTTTACTATATACCTACACGGTTGAATTCTTTTTACGTACCTTACTTCTGCGTAGAGTGCAGTTTTATATCGGAATTTGAGTTTTGGACATGTTACAAAATTGACATTTCAAACCTAATTTAATGATTTTTTTTAAAAGATAGTACTTATGTACGTTTCCAGCTTTTAACAATTAGGGGAGAGTACTCCAGTATGACCACCCATAGCTATTTTAGCAGTAACTTTTGTGTACCAAAGTGAAAATGAAAATTTCAAAATGGAATTAGTTGTATGAATAGACCTTTTTGGCGTGGTAAATTAATTTTGGCCAAAGTTTATTAATCTGAGTTAAGTATTAATTAATAACGAAAAATAAAGGTTTTATTATAAAGATAGGTAAAAGTTATAAAAACCGCTGCCAATTCATTGGCACTTACCTACCTCAAACTAAATTAATTGTTAAATATAAAATTCTTTCTTCTGATAAATTAATTTAAAATTGATATATCTCTTTATAAATAATATCTCAAAAAGGGTGTGCTTGTATATCATTGATGGATTGATAAAAGATAATTTCTTATTAAAACTACAGTTCGATAGGTAATAATCCTTGTCACAGCAATTTTTTCTCTGTACGTAATTTATTAAAATTATTTAAATATTTAAATTAACTATAATGAGTATTAGAACGTAGATTCATTGAATTCCTAATCATCTAAAATTTTGTGAACGATTTACCATCATAGATTTCCGAGATATAACCGCTGAAACTAAATATGACTTTTTTCGTGTAGCGCAAAAGAAGGGATAGAGCCTATCTAAAATTTGCGGTTGTAAAAGATAGATAAATTTATTCTCTGTTTAATGCATTTACACTAAATTGGTAATAATATTTCTAACATACCAAAAAACTCGAAAAACTAAAACTCAAAAATAAAAAAATTGCAAAATTGTTATATAGATAAAACGAGTCGATAAATCTTTAAGAGCCCTGTTTGGTAAAAAATGGCCTTGCCATTCTCGAGATATAAGCGATCAAATCAAAATTTCGAAAAATACATAACCTCAAAGTTATCGAAATATAAAGGTCGCTGTAATCTGGGCAAAGAACTTGTTTAAGAAATAGTAAAGAGCTGCCGTTTTGGAAAGTTTCAGATCAAATGCAGCCGATATACTCTAGTATTCGTAGTTGAATAAAAAACGATTTTTTTTATAAAAAGATTTCTTTCCCTTCTAAAGAAAAATATAAAGCCTCAAATTTTACAGAATATTCTTATCCCTGTTACTGAACATCTCAACTTTTTTAAAAAATTTTCATTCTTATATTTCACAGATGCAACAAAAATTTGAAAAAAATTAGTGAATAACAAAACAAGAAAAATAGCTTATTCAAAATTTCGGGTAAGAAAATATAGGTAATTTTATGATCTTTCAAATGTATTATCACTCAGTCGATGATATTATTTCTATGTTATCAAAAACCCAAAAAACTAAAAGTCAAAAATCGAAAAACCGCTATAAAAATAAAAACGAATCGAAAAACGAAAAAAAAAATTTTTTGAGTCGCCGTTCTTTAAGAAAAACAAAAAAGTGAGCCCCGAAACTTTAATTTGCACCGTGTATACTCGGAGTAATGTTGATCCACATCCATACACACAAACACATACACACACGTACGCGGACACACGCACGCACACATACACACAAACACGCACACACACATATGCATGCAATCTGTACTGATATCTAGCGGTATGAGCCTAATAATAGCCATTGCTGGTCATACAGGAAGGGGGTCATCCTGGGGTACTGACCCCTTACGTAAAGTCTGCAGAAATTCCTGCAGGGAATCATGCAAGCAACTCTGTAGAGGACCTGCAGGATTCCCTGCAGAAATCCCTGCAAGGTTTTCGTACCGTTTTCCTGCAAAATCCATGCAGGATTTCTTAAAGAAATTTTTTTAGAATGAAAAATTATTTATGTTCTAGAATTTGAAATTGTTAAAGTAACTTAAATAATATAGGAAATGTGCCTTTATAGGTTTCACCATCTGGATGATAACACTAAATCTCAGGGACTAAGCTTGAAAAATCCAAAATTTAATTAAATTTGTTTATTACAAAATTAAAAAAATAATAATTAGAAACTTTAGTCATTGAGTTTTGGTGCATTTCCTCAATTATTTTAGTGATTTTAACCATTTCAAATTCTAGAAAATAAATAATTTTTCATTCTAAAAAAATTCTTTAGGAAATCCTGCAGGAATTCCTACGGGGAAACAGTACAAAAACCCGGCAGGTCCCCTGCAGAGCTTCCTGCATGATTCCCTACAGGATTTCCTTAAGGAACTCTTCAGGCTTGATCCCGTATAGTTGGTTATGCCAAATATCTGTTAGAATTAAGGAATCTTTTTTCTGAATGTTAAATAAGGGAAATACAAAGAAAAAAGTTTTTTTATTATCATGAAATATTATGAGTTAAATATATATACAGCAATGATTAGATAACCCCTATCTATTTACGAAAGAAATATAATAACCAAGAGATAACAATAAATGAAAATCTACCTGGAGTATACAATAATTGAGGCGCGTCTACAAACTCTTATTTTTAAACTTATAATTTTTGTTAGATACTCTTTAGAATCTTTAGACAATTGTCAAGACCTCCATCGTTATAATTTTGAAGAAATACTTAATCAGTGAAGAACAATGAGCATTTGTTTATAAAATTTGTTTGTCAAAAGTATTATAAACAAATGCTCATTGTTCTTCATTGATCAAGTATTCTCTTAAAATTGAAACGCTGATGGTCTTGTGAATTGTCTAAGGATTTAAAAGAGTATCGAAGAAAAATCATAAGTTTAAAAATAAAAATGTGTTGGGTACATGGTGTAAGGAAAACAATCAGCGCATTGGGCCAAGCGGAAGCCCTGTTGCTTAAGGGGGTATGAGCGAAAAGTAATTTTAAACTTTAAGACCTAAATCTATTTTGTAATTGTTAATAAAGATTATTTGAATCCAGAGACAAATTTTCAGTATAGGTTGCCTTGCATTTCGAAAAGATATTTAATTCTAAAGTTCGCCCGTTTAGCCCGTTTAATATGCAGAAAACGCATTTTTCGCGTTTGAAATAAAAAATTCATGCATTTGTAGGAAACTTTTCTAGATTATTAAAGTATCAAATTAATCTTTAGCTTTCCAATTTTATGTGCATACAATACAAAAATAGGGTTGCCTGGCGTTTTAGAGAGATATTTATAGAATAACGCAAAAAAAGTACTGAAAACAGAGAATCACCTTAGAGGTTAGAGTCAAATCAAGGTCTATATTGATCTTTTCAGAAAGAAATAAGATAAATATGCGTTTGATATAAATATGAATATTCAAAGTTTTTTAAATATTTAATTTGTTAACATGATACATTGTCATAAACTTCTCTATTGAATAACGTTTTTTCATAAGTTACTGTTTTGACTAGTATGCCGCTCGGACCTCCTTAATCGACCAATGAAATACGGCCGCAATTTTCAAACCGAATTTAAATTCTTTAAAATATTTCTGCATTTTACGCCGCTTTATAATAGTAATGAAATATATTTTTTAATATTGTTGCAATTTGGTTATATTTCAGTTTAGATTTACTTATAAAGTAGAAGAAATAAAAAAGAAAGAAAAACATACCCGTTTTTGGTTTACTTCCTTGTTGCATGCTGCAATCCACCTCTCACGAATTTCTATATTTTTTGGAAACGTAAACAACTGTAGATTATTTTCTTTAGCATGCTCGCTCCTATTTCTGCACCCACTAATACTGCATGCTGGCATCTTTTATAAAAATAACCAATTTACTCCGAAACGAAAGTTTTGTTTACATCGCAAGTGACATATATAGAGTATATCTATATATATTGAATATGGCGCCCGCTTGGCCCAAGACCACGTGATACGCAGAACGTGTTGAATTTCGACCCGTCTACCGAGCACACCTTGTTTTCCTTATACCGTCACGGACCCAGTTCCTGATCAGCTAAGAGCAATTCCTGATCAACTCTGATTTCCATAAAAGCCAATTACAATTAAACTTTTTAGACTTTGAACAGGAACATCTAAATAGTAGATAGATATATCTGCAATCTTCAAAAAAGTTTTTGCAGCAACAAGTTTAAAGTAATATTTTATGTAAGAAAATGATCAGGAATTGGGTCCTGATCAGGAACTGGGTCCGTAACGGTACCATGGTTGGGTTGTAAACGAGCGTTAATTTTTTCATACTCCAGGTATAAGCTCATTGGTTGTTATTTTTTTGTTATTAAATTTTATTTGCGAATAAAAATATTTTATAGCACACTAACCTCAAAATGCCAACTTTATTGTCGATTTTGAGGTTGTTGTGCTATAAAATATCGTATGAGACTGTTGTGGGAGGTGTTTTTCTACCTTGCTCGATTTTCTCACTCGCTTCGCTCGTGCGAAAACCCTTGAGCAAGGTAGAAAACCATCTCCCACAACAGTGTCATAATATACTATTATCTAATCAATGCTATTATGTAGTTACTTTGTACGTTATATATTTTATTATATATTATATATTTATTGTGATGTGTAGGATTAAGATTTTGAGGTTTTACAACGGTAAAATTAAAAATATTAAGTATTGATAGCATACAAATTTCAAGTGATTCTATCAGACTTTAGTCTGATCCGTATGTCGCGAGAAGAAGTATAGTTTTGTATAAAAAACTATAAAAATATTAAATAAATTTTGCGTAAATGTAGCTGTATAACTTTTTTACGTTTAAAATGATGGTTGAGGAACACTTTTCAGCGTAAAAAAGTGTATGTTTTTTCAACCCTCTTCGGTATACCTTCTTTTCTTAAGACCGAGGGAAAGACACGGCTAAACATTTTGAAAATCAGTAACAAATTGCGTATGACCAATTGATTTCAAATGTATGAAAAATAATTGAATGTTTCTTGCCTGAAAAGGTATATGATCCAG
Organism: Gastracanthus pulcherrimus; assembly: GCA_949152435.1. Taxonomy (NCBI): domain Eukaryota; kingdom Metazoa; phylum Arthropoda; class Insecta; order Hymenoptera; family Pteromalidae; genus Gastracanthus; species Gastracanthus pulcherrimus. The sequence continues at coordinate 153,138,395 of OX424573.1, forward strand.
ATTAATTTGTAATACTTATCTCCACATACAACGTGGGTACATCCATTGATTCATGAAATGCAAAGCTTGTTTTTAGTCATAATACACTAACTACGTGGTTTTAAAAGTAATTTTGATCATATAAGTGCAGCATATTTATAATAAATCTAAATTTCTCATTATTTAAATTTTAACGTTTAATTTATTTTATTACGTATGCCCAAAATTAAATATTTTCAATATAACAATCCTTTCTGGCTTCTATGAGGAATAGTTTTGGACAAAGGCGAGGCTTTGTACTTTATGGATTTATACCACCACCTTGTATATGAAGATAAATTAGTTTACCTAGGCTTAAATTAACCTGGATAATCCTTTTTTTAGACATAAAAAGTTTAAAATATGTTTCATATATAATTTAAAATAAATAATTTAATTGTTAACTTTTTTAGTATTTAACTGTGTCTTACATCCTATTAAGTTAAAGTATTGCTATATCAAATAAAAATAGTTGAAGGGTCCCATAAGTATGCAAAAAGTTTAAAATACGAGCGAAACAAAAATGTAAAATGGTTCGTTTCTTATATTAATAAAAAAATAAATAATCAACAGCATTTGTTTAAATTATATTTCTTATTTAGCGTATCTAGTATCTGAGTCAACACATAAATAAATGAATACTTACTCTCCGTTCCTCTAAATATTTGAAATAAAATTGTTTTTAAAAATTCTTGAATATATGGAGAAATAATGCTCATACCATTTATAACAATGCATTTTTTGTAAGTTGAAATTTGGATTAGAAATACATATTGAATTTAGATACATACTTTACTTTTTAACTTACAATGAGAGTGCACACCCTGTGGGAGACGATTTTTTATCAAACTTCGGGAGGTGGTTTATGGTACCTAAAAATGAAGCCTAGCACCCGTAATCTTTTCTAATGAGCCCCTGTTTATTTTAATGTAAAAAAGTACCTCTTCTTTTGACAATAACTCTGCAAACTTTTATGCTATAAATGTTGACTCAAAAGATAATCAAAGTAGGCAAAATGAGTTGTAATTTAAGTTTCTTTTCATATAAAAATATTATTCTGATGCAAAGTTTTTAACATTTGAAGATGATTAAAAATGTATGAATATTCGATGATTTTTAATTCTTAAATTCTACGACTTTTCATGCATTTTAAATCATCATCTTTAATTGTTGGGTTAGACTAATGATTTAATACGAAACAAAACTTAAATTGTAGTTCTTTTCACATACTTTTCACTACCTAATTATATTTTAGGTACATTTTTCTAGCATAAAGCTTGCAGAGTTATTGTCAAAAGAAAAGGTACATATTTTCATTAAAATAACGCATATTTGAAGCAAAATATTGCATATCTCGAGAACAGGGGCCTATTGGAAAATATTACGGGTGCTAGACTTAATTTTTAGGTACAAGAAACCACCTCCATAAGTTTGATAAAATATCGTTTTCCACACGGTGTGCAAGTTCCTTGTTAGTAAAAATTATAACGTAAGCACCATATATACCTTCACCAAAAACAACCGTGAAATTTTGACAGGGAATAGGGAAAAGTCGGGTAGCCTAGGGTCAGTGGGTAGCGCAGGCCATCGCCATTTTGGGAATCCTATTCTGTCTACATCAATAATTCTCTATTTTTCTAATGTAAAATTATCTTTAAGTATAAGTCTAGAAGTATGAAGTTATGTTTTTCAGTTGTATGATGACACATCAATTTTATTATTTTACGTTTACGAAATATTCCAAAACATAAGAAACTACTGATATTGATATTGAATATTTTTTAAAACCACGTTAGATACTGGATCGGCATTTTATGCAAAAGAAACTTAGAGCAATTTGTTCAATTATTTTAATTTGTATCCCCTCAAAATATAATACGCTCATTTGAATAGTTTAATGCCAGAAAAACTTTGTTTATTAGGTTGCCCGGACTACCCGCCACTTCTCATCGCATAATCTAAAATGTCTTTTTAAACGAATTGATTTGTGTACCCTTAAAATGAATGTATCTTCTCAATTTTTCATTACCTAGGTTTATTTTCATACTTGTCTGAGTTTTAACCTTTTATAGTATTACTTTAAATAATATCCAACTATTTATTTCATTTGCATACAAATATTTTCATCTATTATGCTTTTCAAGATTTATAATATTATTTCATTAAAGTATAATTTATTACGTGAATAGATGAGATTTCGACGAGATCGCAGGCCTCGATACCATCATCCAGGTATAGTCCTCTTTCAACTTTTTGACTATTACCTATATATATAAAATCATTTTTCCATGATATTATTCCTGTTTATGATTAGTATCAATTTTAAAAGTCTTTGTTATGATGTATATATTTGTTATACTAATCACATTAATTTTTCTTTTATAACCAATTATTTTAAAAAACCGCATTATTATCAGAATAATTTTTCATATGGAACGGAATCCATACTTAGTTGCCAGATTATGTATACAAATGAACCAGTATCAATTGAGTAAAAGTATATATTTTCAAATTCACATTTAATATTTTTAGAGGAACAGCCATTATACGCAGTAAAAACAGAAGTGGTCCAAGTCAGAAAAGCCAATATCGTACATCACATAGGAACTTAGCTGGATATGCAATCGTATCAAACTATAGCGGCATTAATATAAGTAAGCATTAATACTTTTAATACAGAAATACTAATTTTTACCTTTGAAGTTCTCTGATATGTAAAAAAATAATATAAATCACCTATATAGTAGTAATACAATATATTAAAAAATTTCAAATATATGAAAAAGTCCACAAAATTTTTAACTTTGGTGATGTTAAATCCATCTGCTACCAGCAAATGAGTGGAAACCACTTTTCTCACTTAATTTTGAATTTTGAGAAAATATATCTCTGGAGCATTACTGTTTTTTCTTGGGACAATAGCGTTCCAGAGAGATAAGGTAAAAGAACCTATTATGAAACACACGCTTAACTGTGTCCCTTTTATGAGACAGTATCAGAAACGATAACATAAGAACTAATTATAACATGCATAAGCGAATATAAAAATTATATTGATAATTATGAATGTTTTCGTCTGTAAATACACGAACATGAGTATTATTATACAATAAGTAGTATTATAAAAAATCATTCCATTTTGCGTGTCTTCAAACCCGTGCAGATCGGCGGTTTTGGAAACCGAAGCAGCTGATTTATACGACTTTGTTTTTGAACTATATTTATAAATATAAATGACTCGAAAAAAAATTAAAGCTTAAATTGTAGCTTTCGGTCCGTAGATTTGAATTATCTACAAAATGTTTTAATGTTGATACGATTTTTATTAAATATGTAGCTGTTCATAATAGCTGCGCGAGTTAGTGGAAGTCCGTATTTATGAAACACCTTTGCAAGGGCTGTTTTTATAATAATTTTAGCTATTTGCATATTATTTTCTGTATTATGAAGCAATAAATACTGCATTTTAATGATATAGCTCCCGTACATATGAAAACTAAGTAAAATAAGCATGTTTATTGAATTTAGCAGCCTAACCTGTAACTTATAGATTATGAAATTCTATAAGGCATAACCCTAAATATGATCATTTTGTTGTTATTAAAAACTTTTTAAAAAAGGATGTCAATCTTATGTTGACGTTATTCCTCGCGTATATTAGGTACATTATTTACAACAGATATAGCAGTTGGAAGTAAAAGAAGTCAAATAAAGTAATATTTACATATTTACTACGTTTCATAATAGGGATATAAATTATGAATCACCCGGACATCGTGCAAGTGCACTGTTTCATAATGCGTACAATGGATCACTTCAGTATTGTATTAATATAATTTATTATTAACGTTTGATTTGTATTTTAAAGGCATCTGGTCAAGGAAAGTCTTGCCCTTCGAGTACTATCAAAAGTTTTAATGCTATACGCTTATTCCATCCCAATTTTACAGAAGTATAAAATTCACCCCGAAATCCGTTCCATAATAGGTACTTTTACCTTATTTACTCAAAATTGAAAATTAAATAAAAATAGTGGATCTTCATGGTTGTCGGTGACTTATTGCTTTAGCAACACAATTTTCGAGATTTGTTCATGTTTAACTATTTGAAGCATCTTCACAATATTATCTGTTGAGTCTATATTAAGCAATCATATTTCTAATTGTGTGTATAGAAATCACATAAAAAACAAATATCTATTTATAATAGTATACTAATTATATTTACAATCTTACTACATCACTAGAGCTAAAAGTTAAAAGTTGCGTGGACTTTCCCATGTATATAATTTTCTACCGTTTAAAAAGTACTTCATTATTTTATCTAATCTATATACATAATCGCCTTTAACCATCATTTTGTTGTGATTTTTTATGAAAAGCACCTGAATTTGAACTTTATCAATGCATTTGTTTTTTTATTACAGGATCTCGACAGACAAAATCAGTACAAAATCAAACTCAAATGGATGAATACTTTTTAAATAAAGGACTGAATTATTTTGAAAATTTTTGCGATTGTTCATTAGATTGTGTTTTAAGTCAGGCGTTCAGAGATCAATTTATATGGACTACGCTTACGTCGCTTGCCTTTTTCGCCACCGGTGTTAAGCTATGTTTCGAATTAGATGCTTGGACAATACCGAATTCTTTCTTTTGATGGATTTATTTAATGACAATCTTTCAAATGTCATTCGTTATAATACATTTTACAATAAATTCTTTAATTTTGTATGTATAGTCTGAGGAAGGTCTTGTCGCTATAAACATATTTATATGTCAGTTGAAACTGTTATGTCTTCATCGTATATTTCTTATCATATGTACGTAAAACGATTAACGTGAAAAGACATGTTTGTAACAACATAATAAAAAAATATAATTGAATATAAGTATAATATTTTTATTACGCTATTTCTGTTACGTACATCTGGGTGTATGCATGTATGAAATAAAATAAAGTAATGGTTTAAAAAATGAGGTTTATTGAAGACATTTACATTAACTACATGGCGATCGAAATATATTAACATTGGTAACTTTAAAAATTACAATAATGAGAAAATAAAGTATTTAATTAGTATAGTTATTGATAATTATAAATGGTAGTAAATAAATAACAATTATTTAACTAGCAACTTCATTTATCAATTTTTTAAATTTTTGCAATACAACCAAAATTAAAGAAGATACAGCGCTTCGAAAATCCTCGTGACGTCATGGTTCATATATACGCGGCGTCTTTGAAATCGCACGAATCGTGACGTCATAAAGAAACTTTCGATAGCTGTAACTCTTGTAAATCTCGTTCATTTTGCAAAATTCAAACAGATTGGTAATCGGCTCAAGTTCTCTATCGAAATCATCGATACCGTCGGAGAAAAATGAAATATGAAACAACCCAATTGTGTAGCATCTAATTTTTACAGCACTCATAACTTAAAAATACATTATGAAATTAATTCACTTATTTAATTAATAATAACGTCCAATATTTATATTGAAAAAAAAGTTTTAATTACTAAAGCATCTATCATTTATCGAGGATTTTGCAAATTTAATTTCTTGCGTAACCTACGAATCTATAAAGTCTTAAAAATAACGTAACAATAAATTATAACATAATTATGTAATATTTTAATATTTATAACAATTTAATTGGATTGATAAATTTTAGTTTAACCTTTTGTATCTTTAGGTCCTTAATCGATCAATAAAAAATATGGGAAGTGCTTCCTATCTCGAAAATGATCGACGGGGTGTATACGAATAGTTAATTTAACCTGTTAAATGTTTTTCTTATTTGTTGTGGGTCTCGACCTTAAGAATACCGTTTACCCGAAAAATCGTCTAAAATACAAAAGAAAACATTTTTTCAAGTTTCATATATTATCATACTACATACAGATAAGTATAACAATATTCCCCTAAAATAGCCCAAAAAGTTTTCTTCGAATTATACAATACTTTTAAGGATTTACAGTATTTTGTTGAAAATCGATATTATTGAGTTCTTATTTCGACCAGAGAGCAATATAGTCATTTAACATATTCAAAACAAAATGCCCAAGGAGAGAGAACCAAAAGAATTAAAACCCGTATAAATAAATATCATTTTTTACTCCTGTTTAATAAAACTTTGATTATCTCAGAATTAAGAATTCGAATATTTTTTAGATTCAAAGTGGAATTGGCGATGAAGCCTTTGACGGATCAACATGAAATTATGTATAGTATTCCCTCATTGTATAAGCAAGAAAAATACGTAAGCTTTTAAAAATTACAAAAGTTTTCAAGGTCAAACCTACAATTATTAAAATAAAATCACAAAAAATCGATTTGTCATGGTCTTGTTTGGTCTAACAGGTGCAGTTTTTTTATTTTGAGTTTAAAAAAAATCCGTACGTATTTTTCTTCATTTTGTACCTCCGAATATATATATATATATATATATATATATATATATATATATATATATATATATATATATATATATATATATACCTTAGGTCTTTTAACCAAAATCAGTATTTCATCTACAATTACATTTTCAAAATTGTTAATTTTTAAGACATTTTTAAGCAATTTTTGGATTTTCTCAAGCATATAGCTGTGTTTTTAGTCCCATAACGTCACTTTTTACTACATTTTACATACGTCATCTAATAGAAAAAAAAATTAAACTTAAGGGGTTAGTCCTGTGCAAACGCCTAAATTTGAACTATTTTTGTGCAATTTTTTTTTTACAAGATAATAAAAAGCAATTGTTTCAATTTTTTATATGTTTTTAATGACATTTTATAGTGTACAAAAAAATTTTAGAGTTTATTTTATGTTTTATTATTTTTTTTTACAGCCAAAGTGGACATCCAAAAAAAAGGCAGGTGGCTGGTCATGGCAATAGCGGCAGTTTGGGTTGCCTGAAATAAAAAATTCGAACGGATTATTGTTCTGTAGGCTTGTGATTCTCACAGGTAGCAGATTTAGACCTTTTTATTGAAAAATAACAAAATGACGCCATTATGAAAAAGAAATTTTTACAAAATAATAATCCGTTTGAATTTTTTATTTCAGGCAACCCAAACTGACGCTATCGCCATGACCAACCACCTGCCTTTTTTTGGATGTCCACTTTGGCCGTAAAAAAAATAAGAAAACATAAGAAAATAAAATTTAAAATTTTTTTTGTACACTATAAGATGTCATTAAAAACATATTGGAACGATTGATTTTTATTATATTGTAAAAAAAATTGCACGAAAATAGTTAAAATTTAGGCTTTTACACAGGCCTAACCCCTTAACGGGTTAAGAGAAAATCATTTTAAGTATTAATTTTAGAGGTGAATTTAAAAAGACTACTTACTTCTATCATCTGCAGTTCACGCTCTTATATTACTTTAATTTGTTAGTCAGAGTATTCTTATATATTTATTAAAACGATTAAAAAAATAATTTTTATACTTGATACTTTTAACATAAAATCTGTAGCGCATTACTTTCTGAATACGCTTTGCTTTTGTACACAGAGAGAATTTTCTGATAAAAATTACCGTGAAAATCATTGTAAACGTGGGATATTCTGTCTTCCGGGGGGAAATTACCCTACTGATCGGTAAAAATTAACGTTATTCATTATAAATTTCACCATTCAGCACGGTAAATTTGACCGTTCAGTAGGGTATTTTTCCCATGAAGTCAGAATATCCCACGTTTACAATGATTTTTACGGTAATTTTTATCAGAAAATTCTCTCTGTGTATTGTTGCATCACCAGTTACATTTTTCTTTTGCCCTCTTTAGGATTTTAACATATACCGACATCTTTGTTTTGATCCCCCGGAAGTAACTATGTGGCATAGATCCTATTCTGATGAAAAAATAATTTGTTACGAAGGCTGAAACCGCATGTACTTGTAGGAACACTTAGGACCTAAAAGGTTAAAAATTTTAACGTTTATCATAATAATCCTTTAATCATTCACGATTATTAGTTAAATAATATTCAGTCTAAATGCGAATACTCTCTTACATAAATTACCAACACTGATATAATTATCGACTTCAGCCGATTCGCAACAGTTACTAAACACTCTATCAAAACTCTGTCTGTTTGGGGTTAGGGGCTGTCCATAAATTACGTAAGGCACTTTTCGAGACTTTTAGACCCCCCCCCCTCCTCTTCCCTCAAAACCTTATGTAATTTATGGACGCCTCTCACTAATTTTCTTATGAAGTTTGCTGTTTTACAGTTATTCTAAATCAATGCGTTTAGTAAAAAATTATTTATTATAGCAACTTTAAAATAGTAACACGAAATCTATATTCAAGTTACTTTATAATAGTCCTTATTTAGTATATACATTACTCAAGCTTTTTAATTATAGTTATTACAAACATTTATTTATCAAAACTTTAGGCCCGAAACTCCAGTACATTTTAAGTCACCGACACTATAAACTTCTCTCATGAGTGAACACGTGACATTACAATCTTCATGACTCTGTTCTTGTTCTGAATATTTAAACGAAAAATCAGTATTATTTTTATGTTTGTAAGCGTCTTCTTTTTCTGGTAAAAAATTGAATCGCGCAAACCAAAATCACTAATGTCGTTAGTATCAGTACAGACAATACGTATGGCACTACTGTTTGAAATGTATTCGTCTGTTCTATTTTGTCCATTGAAGCTACTACTTTAAAAGTAATGTCATTTTGCCAATCAAACGTATTGTTTTTGTTCTGATATTTAACATCGCGGGCTCTTCTGGAATGACCAGCCGGACAATTTAAAATACAATCTTCACCGCTTAAGCAACCAGTGACTTTGACAGTCAGTACCAGTTCGTCAGTTTCTTGCATATTCTCGAACATGAAAGCTTTAAAGAGTAAATAACTTTCGAGTGGGCCAACTCTGTACTGTTCTCCGGAACAAATTTCTCGCACCTGTGGATTTAAACAGCCTTCGGAATCTAAAATCCATAGGCTGTTCATAACTTTTTTGCGTTGACGTTTCTCTATGAAATGCACTGTGACTTCGCTTATTTTCGAGTACTTCCATCCTACAAATAGTGAGAAATAATGAATTATTGTTAATTGAAAAATAAAAACGTAAGAGAAGAGTATTAAATGGAGTGCTAAATTACAGCATTTAGAGTAATACTTTATTAAATTAATAACTAATTTAAAAATCATATTTCGAAACATTTTCATTAATGTAACTTGTTGTTTGTAAATAAATTAATGAAATAACGTAATAATTCAATATAGCATTAAATTATTTCTAGTATAATTATCGTTTTGTCTGACACATGTTATTCAAAAATAATAGTACTTACACGACTTAAATTGAATAATTATTATTAATTCTCTTGAAATATAAAAATCATTATTAATGCTAAACATAAATTTTGAAAATGTAAAATTTAGTTCTACTGTTTTGTAAAATTGTCTTGAGTTTTAGAAGTCTTTAATAGATTTGAAGTGTAAACGTAAATAATCAATAATCGTACCGTCTCCTTCACGGACTACAGCTCTTAATAGGATTTCTTCGCCGAGAACAACCGTTCCGCCCGACTCAATTTTCGCATCGAATACGTGCTCAGATCCAAAAGTCTTCCTGTACAATGCAATATCAGTTTCAAAGGCACTTTTATGACCACCTGTTGCCACTCTAGGTGCCATTCTCGCCGCACTGAAACAGTAACGCATTCAATGTAGCTCGAAAAATTATATTTTATTCACTCGAATACGAATGCGATATTTATGCGTCCGAGCAATAAAAGTACATAGCAAAAGTCCTTACGTGTCAATGGTTTTCAAATTTATGCGTCGCGTGTGAGAAGCAATTTTTTCCTGCGTTCTGCACTGGAGCGTTACTTTCAAATCATCCTTCAATCTGAGACCGGAAATTGTTGGGAATCTCAGGCTTAAGCAGTAAAACGTTCCCGACTCCGCTGAACAATCTATTACGCCACAATTCCAGAATTCATCCTTGCCAAAGTCGATGCGATACTCACTCTTGAATTTTAAGACTTTGCAGGAACTGCTCCCGGCATTTTCTATTATGGGATGGTCAGAATCTTTCAAAGGAGATAATGATGCCCTGCAAGGAACATAATATAAAATACAAAATATTACGCTATTACTTAATATGGCATCTTGAAAGTAATAATTTTCTTTAAAGAATTAGAGTTAAACTGTTGTTTATGTTAATTAAAATGAATTACCTAATAGCGTAAACTATTAATACATACTCTGACAGGGAGTAAATAAACTATTATTACTACTTAATAAAAATTAATTTTTTAATAGAAAAATATGTTATAAGTGTATCTAAAATACCCTATAACAAAAATAAATTTTGTTTAATGCTCAAAAGTATTAATATATTGTCAACACTTTACATTATTATTTTGAAATTGAAAATTTATAATGTCTTCTCATAAACTGTTATTATTTTCGATTCGATAGTATATATAAAGTTTTATTTTCTTATGTATTACTTTATTTAACCGTCAAAGCTTTTTAAAAAACTCATATGTAGTTACTACGAGCGAACCATTCCTAATTTAATCTCAAATTGTAAACTCTATGGATATCCCTATATATTGCCGAGTAAAATATTTATACTTGATACCAAACAATTTTAGACGTTACTTTGACAAAAATAAGATATTTGAAAAGATAATTTTTTTTAATAACAGGGACACTTACGGCTAATGTATAATACGCCAAATTTTGGAATATTTTCTAAAATAATTGAAATTTCGAACATTTAATAAAAACTCGATATTTCTATTAACAAAGTCGGTTGCCTAAATAGTTTCATTAATGTTTACTTCTACAATTACACGAAATGCCAATAAATTTGCAACAATTCATAATCTATTTCTGGATCATGTCCGTGCAAACCTGTTAAAGTGTATCTTCTTCTCAGTAAACTCCGTTACAGTGAATATTTCTATATTAGTAGATTATGTCTTGAAAGCTTTAGTAAAACAATTTAAATGCACATTGTATCCTAGAATACTGTATCGCTTCAATACAAAAATCATTCAACAAAAACATTAGACACTCGAAATTTCAAAATTTTCAAGAAGATTGCATAAAATTCACGCGCTTTAACTGCACCTTCACTGCAGCGGGAAAAATAGCGTTTTTAACAAGTCGTTAATATCAGTAACAACAAATTTTTAAATGTCTATAAAAGCTCGGAAAAAAAATTCACGCTTACCCAATAGTTCAAGAATCAATAAAGAAAATGTGTAATGATCTTTTTGTAAAAGTATTTATATCTCAAAAATATGTATATCTTAAATTCACCGGTGACTTACTGTACCGCACCGAAAGTGTTGCATCTACAATAAACAATACACACTTCTAATAGCAAAAAATAAGTCATCATACTTGAAATACAGTTCTTCCCCGCTATTCTGACACGACATCTCGTTGATGTTGACCTGTCCGGGCAGCAGATCGCCAAATAGATTATTGTCCGCGGCGATCTTCGCCTTCTGCTCGTCGGCGTTGCTCCTCGTGAATCCATTATACACCGGATAGAAGTCTGCCGCGCTGTTGGCGAACGGCGTCTGCAGTCCCAGGGCGGGTCGGACCGACGCAAAGCCAATCGTCGCCGCGACGTCCGTCGAGCTCACGGGGATCCTCGCGCGATTGTCGATCACCTCGGGTAGCACGAAGTTCGGCGTTTCTGGCGGCAGGTAGACCTTGTGCGCCACGCCCATTCGCGAGATGTTGAAGCGCCGGGGGAAGTTTATGAGGATCGGATCGTCGGCCCTCTGGTCGTAGGCGGTGCACAGTGGTAGCAGTGCTAGTAGCAAACCGTGAATCTACTTTAAAAAATAGTTGTAGATGGATTTAAGATGTTTGCTCTTGTATGCTGTTTCGGATTGAATGTTGTTATACTTCGGTGAGAAAAATTGTATGGAAAATGTGAAATGTTGAAAATTGGTTGGTAAAATTAATTATACTATTTGTGTTTGAACGTTGGGGACATACGTGCCTTTCTGTGGAAATAATCATATTTATAGTCAAATTTGCCAATTTTTTCTTCAAAAATATTGTAATTTTATAAAAAAAGTAGCAATCTATCCTATATAAAATTTCTCTAAATGATATAATAAGTTTCTCATGAAGTTTTGTAATTAACTAAGCAGTAAATAAATAACCATATAATTATTACACTTCACACTAATAAACAAAAATTGCGACACATCAGATGCATAAAAGAAGTAAGTTTTATGGCGCATTTTAAGGCGTAGAAAACTATTAAAATCTTTGGAAAAGAAGGAATTATATTAATTACCCGAAAATTGTTATCCTTTGTCTTTGATAGTAAAAGAAACAAACCAAGCAGTAAATCTTGGGCAACATTTAAATCATTTTTCAATAGTATATGGCAATAGATATTAAAATTAATTTCAAAACATGATGAAAACCATCATAAGTATCGAATAGGTCAAGTACATAAAGTTCCATCCGAGTATTTTTAATTTTAATGTACTTATTTTACTCACTAATGAAAAATTTAATTTTTAAAGAAAAAAATCACTGGTTTGTATTATAAAAAATCGCATAGTTCCAAGTTTTCTCTAATTTTTCATAGTACAATAGGTTAGCATCTTATTATGAATATTAGGCAACTATATTATAAAACAACACTTTTATAAAAAAAGAGACTATGAATTTATTTAATCACACTTTTCACAGATTTGATCACATCGTTGCCACTTTAATAATCGCATTCAGTTAATATTATCAGTGTACTACTATTATAAAGTAACTTATTAACAAATACGAAAAAAAATGATCTTCTGTGTATTTTGACCGTTGAAGATTAGAAATGACCAATTTCAATAACAAGATGAGATGCAAGAGATAATTTTTGAAAAATGAATAATAAAAACAAATCAGCAACAACGTCACAACCTTGAAACACAGCACTGGTCTAAAGTTTCGCATGATTACTGAGAGCCGTCGACTGTTCACGCGTGATTGTCAAAAGTACAACTGAAGTTCTGGCACATGTGGGCGAATGCTTTTAAAGGTTGAAACCGGCAGCGACAAATCGACAAAGTGACAGAGAAAGAAGAGCATTCACAAAAAGGTGCATCATTGTCTCTCGGACGACAATCATTAATCAAAGAGCCAGTGCTTTCGTGCCTCGAGTGACGATCAGGTACTTACCATAAAACACCGTCGCGCCAGCGACCAATATGAATAACGCGCGCCATTAGCGATGCGCCGATAGCTCACTACTGTTTCTTTCTCTTTTATATTTCTCCTCCGCGAGCTATTCGATCGATTCGGGTCAGAGGGGTATTTTTTTCGATGATCGCTGCGACCGCTATGACAAGCGACGGTGGTCTGTTGTTCCTGACCAGGTCACTCGTTGGACGTCTCGGTTCTTCGTTTTGCTTCTTTTGTCATAGCGTCACCTCGAATTTTGATTTCTTTACGCTAAATTCTGAGGATGAATTTTACCGCAGTTTACTTTACACACTGACCCACACAGCTTTTAAAATTGTCGATGCGTTTAAGGTATACATTGTTTCGTTCAAACATAAGATTTTTTACATGAAAATGAAAATACAATACTAGAGAATGTTCTGAGAATGTTTCATAAATATTGATGAACTACGTGTGAAAAATATAGAACTATTAAATACTTATAAATGACATATCAGTAATATTTTTTATCTTTGAATATATCGCTATTTTTTGGTATTTAAGATAAGTTTAATTTAATAATATTAAACAGAAGTTAATGCTATAAAAGATTGGCTAAATGTAGATTTCAATCAATTACACAGTTGCACTATGTTAAAATAATCGATATGAATTAGTTTTCATTGCAAAGGCCGCATTGTCTTTAAAGTCAGTACTCACAAGATGTGGTAACAATAACTATGTAATAGAAAATAAGAATAAGTTCAATTGCTTATTACTCTCTGTGAATAATATATTACAATGATATTACGATATCGATATGGCAAAAATGTCCTTATAAAAACTTAATTTTAAGTTAACATAAATTTGCATTTATACATACTAATATTAGAACACTAATTTTAAATTGTGATAGGTCGACTGGATTTTTGTGTACAAAATAGCTGATACGAAATGAAAAAACTTAATACACTTCCAAAATTGGATAGAAAGGATTTAAACACTCTAATACAATCCATATATATTAAAATAATAAATCCACACTAGATTTCGAGATATTTTTTTCTTATCTCTACAGATTATCCGCCAACATTTATTTTACGCTATGTATCTTGTAACTGTTAGTGATCCATATTTCTCGTTTTTTTTCGAAAAACTTTTTTCTCAGTTTTTATGCATATTTAGTTTTTATAGTCATCCATTGCTTGATTCTCCCATTTGGCCATTTTCATGAAATGGTCAGTATATTTTTACAAATTTTTGTACTTTTTGTACTTTTTATCAAATGTTCAAACTCATACGTATCGTCGTTTATGGGGGATGGTTGATGTGTAATGGTCGTTGCGCGATAGTCGATGGTTCTTGCGCGATAGTCGATAGTTAATGGCCGATGGTTGATGGTTGATGGATGATGGTTGCTGCGCGATGGTTGATTGATGATGGGTGATAGTAGAAGCTCGATGGTTGATGCGCGATTATCGATGGTTAATGTCGATGGGTGATGGGCGATGGTTGATGCTCGATGGACGATGGATGATATTCGATCTGTGATGGTTTATGGGTAATGGTTCATGTGCGATGGTCGATTGTTCATGGTTGATAATTGATAGTTGATGGTTGATGGGCGATGGTTGTTGCGCAATGTTTGATGCGCGATGGTCGATTGTTGATAGTTAATGGTTTATCGGCGATGGACGATAGTTAATAGGCGATGATTGATAGTTGGTGGCTGGTCGCTGATGGTTGATGACTAATGGGCGACAGGCTATGGTAGATGGTTGATTGTTGATCGGCAAAGGGTGATGGTAGGTAATCAATCGTCAATGGACGATGGTTGATAGGTGATGGTTGATGGTTTATGGTTGATGAGCGATGTTTCATGATAAGATAAGATAAGATAAGGATTTATTTACATAAGGTCAAAAATTATTTACATTACCAATTACGGCATAATGACATAATGTTCGCAACATACATTTGAAAGTTATCATACCTGCTTAACAAAGATTATCAAATTTACAAATTTATTGCACCGTTTCCTTACTTATCATGTCAAGTTAAGTATAAACTTGGTTGATGGTTGATCGGATAAGGGCGATGGTCGATGATTGTTGGTTGATAAGCGATGGTTGATGGTTGAATGCTTTTACTGTCGCTGTGTTCCATATACTATCTTGTTTTTTGGTTTAAACCACATTTTTAACCAGTATTATAATTATACCCCAATTAACTATTCAAAAGTGTTAAGGGCGAGCGAAGCGGGTACACAGTGAAATTGCCACATAGATAGTTACCTGTTTTACGAATACAATAACATGTTCTTATTTAAATGAGAAAAACAGGGTAACCAATTGTAACACATAGATACTTTGTATCGTCTATTATAATTAAACTATATAATATATTTCTTTGAAACTATTAGCACATTTTACAATAATATTATAATGAAGAAAAATAATTTAATGTTCTTAGTTTGTTGTTAATATTTAATGTACAATACAAAATACCTATATGCTACTAACTGTAACATTATACTCTTAAATAATATGTAAATATTTATATGTATTAGAAATACACTAATACAATATAGAAAACAAATATTTTGATCTTCTTATATAAAATACCTTTGAGTAAATACGTACAAAGATATCTTAATTTTATTTTGCTACACTAAGAAAATCATATCGAAAATTTCATATCGTACAATTATGATATCGTAAATTTTTTAGAAGAAAGTGAAATTAAGATTTCAAATTGCTAATTTTACGATATTATATCGCATCTGACGCTGAATAATTACGCGGGAGTTACTATATAGTTTTCTTAGTGTACATAACTTTATTAGCGTTAGCGAGCGAGTACATGTACGATTAAACAATGGTATTGATGAAGAATGTACATTTTTAACTTAGATTCCAAAAATGAATCTGATTTTTCAGTTGTCATAGTCTTGCTCTAGGGGTGCGAAATGACCGTTTAAACTTAATCATATTGTTATATGTTATGCGTTCTGATAAAATCAGATTACAATTCAAACGATAAATCACCTATTTTCACAACAATATTACGTATTGCTATTAAAACAGATCAGCAACATCTTTTAATTACTCATTTCTATCAAGTACTGTGCTGAATTAAATACAGCAATAGAATACAAAAGGATATACTCCATAGCTATTTCCTATTAAAGCAAAATTCCCGCTCGTTCCAAGTCTCCACAACTATCATCCTTAAACGTTCTCGAATAATTGCAACACACGCAGTAGGCGAGACAAAAAACCTCTTCGCGCGTTAAGCTGAGCATGCAAGCTTGCTTATACACCACTCGCAAATCCTCGATACACCTACATAAGTCCACGACTGCTTGCCTATACAACTTCGGTATGCGGACGTTGTGCATATCCTGGCAGTATAGCAAACCAACTCGCGCAGCTATTGTAGAGTCTCCGCGAGCCCGTTATGTGTATTATCATAAGCCACGGGGCGTATAGGGGTCGATATGTCGCGAATGCGGCTTTTTTTATAAGTACGCGGCTGCCCGCGCCGAGAGTTTACTTTCGCGGATCGGTGAATTATCATAAGCTCGGTGGCGGGGGCTGGATATACAGCGCACACCGGAAATCTGCTGCAGCAGCAGCAGCAGCGACGGCGCAGCGCCTCAACGGAGCATGAAGCGCACCAGCCTAGCGCATGCCTGCAGCTCCTATGCGCGTCGAATGAGACTTCCTTCTCTCTTCATTTCTATAGCGCCGTGCGTCTCGCTCGCCTCGTCTTCTTCTATTATATTCTTTGATCCGAGCCAGTGAATTGAGCTGATGCCGCCGTCGCCGGGCGCTCAACTGCAGCTGCGGATTGACGATGACGCCTGTACGCGCGCGCGCGCGTGCGGCTCTTTTTCTCGCCAACTGTGGCATCTTTATGTCTTCATTATGCTCTTTGTAAACGAAATCTTTCACCCTGGGACAATGTAACGCGGCTCGCTGGACACTATGACGTCCGGTAGAGATATTTTGTTCGACTTGGACTGTCTTCGCGGATTGCTTTATGGTTATAACGTTGCATTCGGCGTGTTTATATACGCAAGAAGCATGAATTGTTAATTTAATATTTAATTAGTAGTTGCATGTAAATATCGATCAATTTAAATTAAACTGAATATTCAAACTACTGATACGGTCCCGACTACAAGTGTAACTATAATATAATTATATTTACTTACTTTAATATAAAACAAACTCAAATTAGATATAACATTTTAAGTATTAAAAAAACTTTTAAGGAGATGCGTCAAACATACTTTACCAACGATAAATATACAATTAAAAATTTAGTTTTGCTCAAGAAATATGAATCAGAATAAAAAATTATTTATAAAAATAAAATAAATAGGTACGTAGATTCTAATTTTTATACTCTTTTTATCGGTGTATAAAACAGGTCTGACGCATCCCCATTCACGACCAAGAAACGTAGAAATATTAGTAGTAGGTCCACACTCCCATTCGAACTTCTTATTAATATTTTAATAAGGTTAAAGTAAAAGATATAATAAAGTTTGATTATTTTGAATATTTGTAGTCTGAATATGTTTTTGTCGTACTCCTGAATTGTTGAGAAACGTATTCAATCTGAAATATGATTCGCAGCGATCTCATAGCAGATCATTTATACTGATTTTTAGAGTGAAAATAGAGAGTTGTTAAAGCGAGGGTGAAAGAGAATATGATAGACTTTATTGTACAATTTGTTCACGACAATTGAATGAAAAGCGGATTAAATTTTTTTAATTTCAAGATTTTTTAAGGTGGCTCTCTAATGAAATTTCTAAAATTTCTATATTAAATTTTAAAAATTTGGGGTTACACGGAATATTTGTTGTCATTATATGAAGTTACAAACGATTTTAAGAGTTTTTTAACCTATATATTAAAAGTTACTAAGTATAATTTGTTTTGCTTCCTCAAAGAGGAAGCTTTGTGATAGTAAAAAAAAAGTTTTTCTAAAATATGTTAGAAACATGTTAGAAACATGTTTTGAGACATAAGGAATCGAATACACTATTTTTAGAAAATGTCCATATGTGTGTGTGTGTGCGTGCGCGTGTGCGTGTGCGTGTGCGTGAGCGTGTGCGTGTGCATTCATATGTCGAGTAATCCACGGTAAATTTTAATGTTTCGGGAATCATTTGGTTTGATTTTATTAAAGGAAGAAGGCATAATAATAATCTTTCTAGTATTTCGGATTAGTTTTTGTTTTGTAGGGATTTTTCGATTTTTTGGTTTTCGTTTCTCGTGTTTTATCGGAAGTTAGCAATATTATAATCCACCTAGTGAAATTTTAGATAAGGTGTTTCCATTCTTTTGTTATACACAGAAACGTCATTTTATGTTTAAACGGTTATTTAGCTGAAATGTATTATGGAAAATTCTTGAATAAAATTGAGGTGATTAGGATAATGGAGAAGATGATTGTGTAAAATATTTGAGTCATTTTATTTTTTTATACATGAGAAAAAAATCATTTTGTAAAAAAATCGATTTTCTATGGCAGACGATAACTTGAATAAAACGGCATTATACCTTCTGAAATTTTTCAAAAACGTAGCTTTTTACTATCTCTCGGCTAAGTTCTTTGCCCAGCTCACGAAGACTTATATTTTTCTAGATATTTGAGATTATATTATTTTTCAAAAATTTTTTGATTCCTTATTTCTCGAGTATTAAACGGTAAGTTTTTACCAATAAACACTTTCGATTTTCGTCTTTTCATGAACATTTTAAATCAAAAAGAATTTTCAAGATTCATCGAATCGGTTTATAATTATTTTTCATTTTTTATGGTATTTTCTTTTTCATAAGATTTTTGATTGTGGATTTCTTGCGTATTGCGCGGTAATGTTTGACCAACCAAATCTCATATTTTATGCTTTTGATGAAGGTTTGAAATCAAGAAGCATTTTTAAGATTTATCGATTCGTTTTTTTCTTGAGTATTATGCGGTATCTTTGCACCATTCAAAGCTCTTTTTAATTTTTTGATACGATTTGAAATAAAGAGAAAATTAAGAATTATGGATTGGTTTTTGTTTTATACCGCTTTTACATTTTTATTACATTTTTGTAATTAATGAATAAATCCGTTGTTCATAAAATCGAACAGAGTTACAAAAATACGAAAATTTTATTTGTAAAAGTAGTATACATTATATTCATAAATAAAATTTAATCAGCAATTATACTGTTGCAAAATTTATTATTGACAATTGAAAAAAATGTAACTTGATATGCAAAGACTTTTTAGTTTTTACACAATTTAAATATTTTTTCATAATCTATGCTATACTTTTGCATAGGGTTAAAAAATATTTTATTTATTTCAGACCATAAATTAATTTTAAACATAGTCTAAAATATTAACTTTCATTCATTTCATAGTTACAAATTTTCTTGAATTATTTAAAATATATTTTGTTTTATAGGTGTACATAAACAACATTTTTTAAAAACCCCTGTTTTTATTACAAAAATATGCGTTACTCCAAGAACTTGTAAAAAAAGAAATTATTTAATAGTTTAAAAATAGGAGAAGACTTGAAAGCATTTTATAGTTCATTGATATATTTTTGATGTTTTCTTTTCCAATTCAATTTGTAAGGAATAATATTTAATTGATTTAAAATTGGAATTCACATATTACAAAATTTAAATATATACACATATCTCGACATATTAAAAAGCAATAAACTTGTTATTTTTTTTTCACCACAGTATTAAATAGAATAAATAATTTCATATTGTGCAATTTCTAAAGTTTGAGGAAGCTAAGTACCAATGAATTGGCAACGGTTTTTTAGTGAACATAGCCTTTTTATTAAAGGTGTAATTTAACTTAATTATTTATTATATAGCTAAAACAAATACATATATGATTCTGTTTCAAAAATGCTGTAATATAAATACCCTTATTTTATTGATAATTGTATTATAACTAAGCTATCAAATATTGATTAATAAAAAAAAAGCCAATTTTTATTGAAAATACCTTAGAAAATATATTCTCAAAGCTTCAATCAGTTTCTCCGTTTGATATGCGCGAGGATCATTTTATGTCTAAAATTCTGGACTTCGATAAAAGCATTTGTCGAAAAGTGCGTAGAACTCGTAAGGGGTAACACCACTCTAAGTACACCTAGTTTTGACGATTTTTTGTGGGTAAATTATAAGCAAAATGAAGAATTTGTTTGAATAACTTTATTGTACACTTAATGAAGTGTACAAAAAAATTATTTTTTTTCAAAATGGCGGCCACGGGAGTTCGTAGTAGGCCGTTACTTTTCTGTTGACGCTCAAACGAGAGGGCAGTTTTCTCGTACATCATGAACCCTAGAACAAAAGTACAAAGTTTTTCTTACAGTACATATTAGTAGACGTGGTAGTACGTAAAGATTTTTTTTAAAACAAATTTTAAAAAAATGGTGCACGTTTAAAATAAAAGTTTCGAATTTGACAAAAAAAAATTTTTTTTAAATGTGCACCATTTTTTAAGAATTTGATTTACAAAATAAACCCTACGTACTACTACGCCTACTTATATGTACTTTAAGAAAAACTTTGTTTTTTGTTCTAGGGTTCATTATGTATGAGAAAACTGTCCTCCCGTTTGAGCATCAATATAAAAATAACGGCCTACTACGAGCTCCCGTGGCCGCTATTTTGAAAAAAAAAATTTTTATACACTTCATTAAGTGTACAATAATGTTCTTTTATAGCACACTAACCTCAAAATGTCAACTTTATTGTCGATTTTGAGGTTGTTGTGCTATAAAATATCGTATGAGACTGTTGTGGGAGGTGTTTTTCTACCTTGCTCGATTTTCTCACTCGCTTCGCTCGTGCGAAAACCCTCGAGCAAGGTAGAAAACCATCTCCCACAACAGTGTCATAATATACTACAAAAGAATTTTTCATTTCGCTTCTTATTTACCCACAAGAAATCGTCAAAAAGAGGTGTACCTAGAGTGGTGTTACCCCTTAAGAAAAGTTTAAATTTACAAAATCTTATTTTTTATTTATGTAATAGTAGTGTAGAATAAATCGAAATGTTTTCAATGTAAAACAGATTATAAAGTAAATAGCATTAATAATAAAAAAATTAATAAAAAAATTTGTGAAAAACATAAAAAAAAGTAACCTACAATTAAAAATGAAGTACAGATATACAGACAAACATTATTATAATGTATTATTTTTACAATTATTTTAACTACTAGATCAGTAATTTTATCAGTTTTCATCACTTGTAAACAGTATATAATTCTAACAACAGTACATCTATATATATATATATATATATATATATATATATATATATATATATATATATATATATATATATAAGAAATCAAAGCAACGAAATAATTAATATTAAAAATAAAATAATATTAATTTTTGAATTAAGAAAATAATGACAGAAATAAATACATGTACCTATGTAAGACAAACATCCTATTTTCATATTATTTGAAAACTATTCCGTTAATAATTACCAGCAACTCCACCCAACAAAACACAGCAAGAACAATAGAAAAAAATCAAAATAAAAACTCACAAAAGCAGTTGCTCTAAAAGAAAAAAAGAAGAAAAAGCAAGGAAATCTTCCGGAAAAGATCGGCCTCGCCAGATCGTAGCTAGGTATAGACAGACACTCGCCGATCAGGCTTAAGGAAGCGATCCTCCGCGAGCGAGCGCGCGCGCGCGCACTCATCGGTATCTCAATCACGGCTGTACGCTCATATCCCAGCGCGCTGGACGATCCGTCCGAGCGATCAGTGCGTGCGGCTATAAGACTATAGGTAGGATAGGCAGTAGAGAGGTGTGCATGATCGTGGGCGCGTGCTCTCGCGCCCGGGAAATTGGCCGCAGCAGGCAGGCAGGCAGCCGCTATGGCCCGTAACGCGCCTGGCAGCTGCAGCGCCAGGGCGCGGAAAAGCCCGAGCGCGCTAACGGACAATTATATCGACGCTGGCGGCTGCGGGTATATAGGGTGTATAGCCTTGGCTTAAGGTCGGCTCCCGCGGCGCACTCAGTGCCTTTGGCTCGCGGTCAGCCACCTCCTCCTCCTCTGCGCTTTATGCATATCGGATATGATGCGATACGCGGCGTTGATTTAACGCGGCGGCGGCGCGATATTGCACTTGTATGATGAGCCCGCGAGTCAAAGAACTCTCGCGCGCGCGCGTGCACACATGCAAACCTTCATTATTATAACCGTTAAATCCATCTGAATTATGAAATATTTATCACTCGGAGATGTAATTTTCCATTTCGAAGTTTCGCGAGCGTGATGCGCCGACGGTTTATTATACTAGGATCTCGAGCGTAAACATGGCTTCTTGTTTATTCTCATTCTTGATGCGATTTTCTTTTGTTTAGATTGCCCTCGCAGACAGTTGGCAAAAAGCGAACTGATTTGTACTGTACATCGACCTGCAATGTTCTTCATGTATAACAATATCTCTTATCCGCACAACGTGCGCAAAGTACTCTGTTTTTACACTGTTCGAAGCGGGAGAAAAGTACTCACTTTGCCCACTGGTGGGCGATAAACTATTATTCAACATAAAGTCGAATTTTACGCATACTGTGTGGAAATAGTACTATGTATTATGTACTATGAGCAATCCTTTGGAGCTTTTAATATTGAAAAACCAACCTCTAATAATGCTACTACTTCGATTCTTGGTGCAGTATAATGATTATCCAGGGCTTGAATTATTTGTTATAGGCCCTGCCGCTCTCATCTTTGAATTTTTACGCAAATAAGATTATACTTTCTTCCTAGAATCTTAAAAAAAAACGTCTTAAAAATGGATTAATAGTAGCGCAAGGTCTATGTTAGTGACGCATTAACATCGATTTAGAAAAATAAAGTTTCTCTCAATCTTCACCAAATTTTTACAGCATATTCTTTGAACCGAGAACAATAATTTAAGCTTTATTGAATTATGTGCCATGCTCCATTGAACAGCAGTAAAGTTTTCAAATTTTCAAATTTACCAAGAAATTATTACCAAAAAGTATTTTAATTTAAAAAATTAAAAATTTTATTACTGTCCAATGGTGCGTGGCTGAGGTGGCACATAATTCTATGATGACTTCGATTGTTGATTTTGGTATGAGAATTTATATAAAAAAAATTTGAGCTTATACATCTTATTATAGAGAAGAGTCCCCCAGTATGACCCCCCTCCCAGTATGACCACCCATTGCTATTGGGCTCATACCGCTAGATGGCAGTACTTTATATGTTGGATTAGATGCATGTTATAGTTTTATTAAATATTATCGGAGGTTCTTGTCTGTAATCACAATTCCAAAGATTCTCACTAGAATAGCGAAAAAACCGTTAACTTCCGTGTCAAAAGTTACTTCCCGAGGGTAAAATACATGTCCAATATATAAGCTAATTAAATACTAATCATTTCATATATGATATGATTTAAATTAAAATAGATTTAAACGACATACTATTTTATAACTTTTACCTGTCTTTGAATCACAATTTTTAAGCATTTAGAGCAAAAATACTCTTCTATAAACGTTAGGTGGTTATACTGGGAGACACTTTTTCAAAAACTCATAACCCTCATTTTTTGTTATTAATTAATACTTAATTCAGATTATTAACTTTGACCAAAACTAATTTACTACGTCAAAAAGGTCCATTCATATAACTATTTTCATTTTTAAATTTTCATTTTCACCTTGTTACACAAAAGTTACTGCTAAAATAGCTATGAATAGTCATACTGGGATACTCATCCCTACATGTTATGAAGTATGTAAAAAAAATTGTCAACAGTCTTTGAAAATAAAATGTCGGCACACCAGCTCTCAAAATAAGACCCAAGTTTTTTCTGAACCTCCACGGTCGGACAGTTTTCTGCAACACATCAAAAATTCAAAATAATTATGTAAATACATGATATTCGTCAGTCGGTCAATTTATGTATTATATAAACATTTTTCGGTCTTCTTTTTTTTATGAAAAAATACAAGTCAACTTTGTCACCATATTTTTGAAAATCAATATTTTTCAAAAATCCTACCTACAAGGAGAGTGTCACACTTCCGAGTCATGGATTTTGATGAAATTTTGGGTAGTGTTTTTGGTACCTAAAATGAAGTCTAGTTTCATCCCATAGGCCCTTGGGGACAAGGTATGACCGTTTGTGTTCAAAATACGCGCTATTTCAGTAAAAAGTGGTACCTATACTTCGTGTTATAACTCTGCAAGTTATTTTGCTAGAGAAATGATGTAATAAGATAAAAAATTTGACTAAAGGAGCTTTAATTTAAGCTTTGTTTCATATAAAAATATTATTCTGTTGCAAAGCTATGAACAATAAAAAATGGTGATGAAAATTCATACAAATTTGAGGATTTTCAGCTCTTTATTGAGTAGTTTTGCATGAATTTTTTGTTATCATTTTTCGTTATCATATTTTGTCCCTAAGAGCCTATGGAACGAAACTACGAGTGCTAGGCTTCAATTTTAGGTACCAGAAAACACGTTCCAAAGTTTCATCAAAATTTGTTACTCGAAGGTGTGACACTCTTCTTGTTAGTTCACTGACAAACTGACTTTTTTAGTCTCGAGCATCTTAAAAGCAAGAAAAAATTTTTTTTACATTTAGCTATGCTTAGAATGATTTCAGACTTAGATTCCAACTGTTTATTAAATTAAAACTAAGCTTTAAATATGATTTTTACAGGTGACCTTTAAAAACGACTATAAATCCTCTGCCCTCCTGGTCTTAAATTAAATTAATTTAGATAATTAACATGGTTGATTATTAGTTTGAATGGTCTCGTACAAATATTCATCGACAGAATTACTAAAAAATATCTCTTTTATATATTTTTATGGAAGAATCTGCAGCACTATACGCATTTCTTTTTCCCATACGCATTGCCTAGTTGTTATTCCATCACCATTTTGAATTCTCTCTTTATTCTACTGGTATAATTGAATTACTCTCTATCTAAATAAAGCATTCAATATTTTAGAAACTTTATTTATTGAATATCGATTTTTTATAAGGTTCCCAACATGCGTGCTCTGAATAGGGCGCCTGGGCTGTAAAGTGTTAATATAAATTTAAACATTTTTATACCAGACTTTGTGAATTCAAATTATGTATTAATATTAATCTTTAAGCAAAATTGTCTATCTTTGTTTAAATTATAAAATTTACAAAGAATTTCTAAAAATATGTTAGTCTTGGTAATTTTTAATTAATAACTGACAATATTTGTTATTATGTATTACAATATTGTTCATTTTTATGACGAAAAAATGTAGAATTTGAATGTTTAAAAACGGAAATGTTTTGTCTCTTTGTACATACAAACTTTTAAATTTATTAACAAATTTTCTCAAAACAAAACTGTTATCATCAGATATACTTGTAAAAGAATTTAGTATAAATATGTTCTTATATGCAGATACTTCTACCTATATTAAGGAGGTCCGAGCGGCATACTAGTAAAAACAGCAACTTATGAAAAAAGTTATTTAATAGAGAAGTTTATGACACTGTATCCCGTTAACAAATTAAACATTTAAAAAACTTTGAATATTCATATTCATATCAAACGTATATTTATCTTATTTAATTCTAAAAAGTACAATATAGACATTAATTTGACTTTAATCTTTAACGTGTTTATCTGTTTTGACTACTTTTTTGCGTTATTCTATAAATATCTCTCTGAAACACCAAGCAAACCCATTTTTGTATTGTATGCATATAAACCTTGAAAGCTAAGGATTAATTTGATACTTTAATATTCTACCAAAGTTTGTATATTCTACCACTACACCTAAAGTTTTTAACGATCAAAAATAGTGACAAAACGAGCGAAAAATAGCTGAAAATATGAACATTTACATTTTCTAATAATCGGCAATTATTTAAATTTTTTACCACTGTCTATCATTATTAATAACTTTGGATATATGTAATTTATTTTTTAACTACAACAAATCTCTAATTAAAAATCTTTTCGTCTACTTTTTTTTTTAATTTTTTGCACTTCTAGATAGAGTTGTTATTATCTCAAAATGATCATTTTTAATTAATAATTTCGTAATAGTAATGAGACTATAAAAAAGTGTTGCAAGTCCTTCTTTTCGTGTTATAATTTATTATTAATATATTGTATGACCTAAAAAATAAAAATAAATGTTGTTGCATAGGTGTGCCCTGACATTTTTTTTGTCAAATATAATCACAAATCAAAGAAAATTAGTCAAATTTGTCATGTTTATATTGTACCATAATACAATGAAATATCCATAGCTTATTGACTGCCACAATTGCTTAAATTGTACTATTTTGTAACATGAACATTGTTGTAACAAATAATGCGTTCAGACATTATGTCATACAATAACACACAAGGAGTAGCGTTGGTGGTATTTCTCATTTTTTTAATTACAAAAAAATCTCAGTCCCGTTTATAGCTGCAGGTAATGATAAATGTTATAATAATGCTGTGTGAAATCGAATCTTATTTAACAGACTCATTTACTACGATGTTCAGATCTTCTATTACGACGAGGCAGTTAGTGTCGGCAATAAAAGTAGCCTTCCTTGGTTTTTGCGATCGGTACTTATTAACCCTTTACAAAAAAGTAGCTTAGCCTGCAGCTGCAAGCGTGTAAGGAGTAACAGCACTTTCTATTATTTTTACCTCGAGTAATTTATTAATGTGTACATATTGCTAATAACATGTTATTAAAAATAATAACAATTAGTTAAAGATGCATAGTTTCCAAAAATTATGAAACAAATATTAATTATATTTATTTGTTATTGTATTAAAAAAAAGTCTCAATAAATTCAAATAGAATAAAATAAATCAATAAACTTAGATCAAATACATTTGAAGTAGGGCACAATATTGATATATGTAGTATAATGAAGAGCTATTACAAGACATAAATTAAAACGAAGATAATAAAGCTGTCAATGCCTTACGCGATACTTCCGGTAAGATTCTTTTTTCACCCGATTTAAAAAACAAACAAATAACCGAGGCGATGATTAAAACAGAGGTCATTAAAGCGACGCCGCGCGCTGCGGCGCCGGCGAACTGTGCGCGCGCGGCATTGACCCACAATTAGAATGGCGGAAAAGTCAGTAACCGCTTAACTCATTCGCCTGTTATACATATCAGAATCAGACTGCGTTTCGCGATTCGCGAAGACCCTCTGGACCGGAATGCCGCGACTGCAGCTCGAGGGGGAAGTACTTAAACGCGTGTGAAAATTATTAAAGGAACTACTAGTCAACAATTAGTAATTAAGTTTGCAGACATAGTTGCACGATGGTTGATGCAAAAGATTCATATTTTATACATGCTTGTTATAAGAATGAGTATTGCTTAACGGATTCTTTTTCTCTTCGAATATTGTCATGATAGAGAAGATAAGGATGGACTGAAACACAAAATGGAATAAAATTGTAACAGCTTTTTATTTTAACATAAAAAGTTTAATAAACATTTTTACAGTTATTTTGTATAATCCAGTCATAAAATTTATGTATTTCGAAAGTTTCGAATAAGAAATTTTAATTGGAAATTAATTAAATCGTACGTACTTGTTACCATACTTTATGGAAGTTAATCATTCTTAAATATTCCTGCTAAAAAGGTTTTTTAGCCGTGTTTTGCTAGTTTTAAT
Source organism: Gastracanthus pulcherrimus (assembly GCA_949152435.1). Taxonomy (NCBI): domain Eukaryota; kingdom Metazoa; phylum Arthropoda; class Insecta; order Hymenoptera; family Pteromalidae; genus Gastracanthus; species Gastracanthus pulcherrimus. The sequence goes on from OX424573.1 coordinate 153,166,348, forward strand.
AAAAATAAGCTTTTTCGCAGAAAACAATTTTTGAATAACAGAAAACCTTGTGGATAATTAATAAATACGATCAACGTTCATTCCTAAATATTTTTTATAAATAATTAGTTTCTTAGTAAGTACAATAGTTATGTTGTTATAACATAACTCATGGGTTAGGTGGAGGGTGGATAATTTCATGATAAATAATTAGATATTTTGCGCTTTTTAGGCTTAGGTAATAAATAGTAGTATTGTTTTAATTAATCATGTCTCAGAAACTTCCCTGACAAACCGTTTTATTTCTTCCAGGTACCTGTAGCGTTTATTCATCAATCATTTTGTTCATGTACCATTTTTGAATCTATTTTAATTTAATGGGAAGCATGTAATAAATTTCTTCATTCAGAATACATTTATTATTATGAAATATTTAAACTAAAACTAGTAGTACCCGGTTGCTAAGTATGTATTTCGTTGCGTACCTTTTTATGTAATAATAATCTTAAATAATAATTGAATGTTTTATATATAATCCTGTAAATCAAATTTTGAAAAACCGCGTATTTTATTTATTACTTTATGTTGTTAAATATAGAACAACTGCTATTTAGCAAAATAATGATATTGTATAATGTTATTATTTTGACCATAAACAGGAAAGTGCCACCGTATGCCATGGAGGGATTATTTCGATGACTCATACGAAGACTAATGGATTTCAGTTCTTAACAGAATCGTCTTATTTTCATGGAGTTAAAAGTGACGAAAATAACAAAAATTTATTCCAACAAAGTACAAAAATAAAACATATCGATAACACGGATTTGAAACTTCCAAACATAATATTCTTTTTATACACGTAATATGAAAGTATGTCTTTTTCGGAAAACTACAACACGTTTTTCATCATATTGGTCATCGATTTTATGTATATTTTTGCTTCAAAACTTTATACATAATATTTTATGGTATTATGTTATAAGGTGAGTGTACCTAATATGGCCCACCTAATCTTAGAATATTTACTATAGTTGATATATTGAAAGAATTTTATTTGGGCCGGTTGGATATCTAAAATATAACATAAAAACTAACATAAGAATTTTTTTCTTTAAAACTATGCATATAGGGTAATTCTATAGGGTTTTGAAAATAAACAAAATAAACAGCAAATATATGTATCGGAAGTGGTTAAAAATAATGAAATAATATAGAAAAATGTTAAAAGTAAAACATTTAATTAAACAATGTTTATGAATTCTGGACAGATATAACTGTATTGTCTTTAAAAAAATCTCAATAAATTCAAATAGAATAAAGAAAATCAATAAACTAGATCAAATACATTTCAAGTAGGGCACAATGTTGATATATGTAGTATAATCAAGAGCTATTACAAGACTTTGTTTATTAAAAATCTTTGTCGATCGTAGTGAGATCTAAGCGTCTTATGTAACAAATATATATTTCTTATCCTTTAAAAAATCTAAGGGTGGTCATTGGATACAAATCTTATATTATGCTTTCGGTTACGTAGGCCATATTAACCCTGTCTACAAATAATTTAGAACAGATTAATCAAACAATAAAAAGTTTAAAAGGGTGAAACTATTGATTTTTTACAGATAGTTTATGTTCATAAATACCTACATATACTGTTATTGTTAAAAAGTAAAAAAACAACCATGTTTGTATAATCGTAAATTCGTCGGAGAGAAAAATCACAATATTTTGCAACTCAGCCATTTATGATGTGCAGTTTAATAATGGGTGTTTGTAATGTTATCTGAATACATGAACATGTTCGGGTCTGGTACGCTTATCTTACTGATTAAATTAAAAATCATTGCATTAAAGCTCATACAGGTATTGAATCACAATCCTGCGCAAAATGCATTTACAGCATACCTAACCCATATTACTCAATAATTATGACTTAAAAATACTCGGACAAAACGAAGAGCTTCATAGTAATAAAACAAGAAGACCCAAAGAATCGAAGCGCGCTAGCAACGTTACAGGTTCTTTGAGCGTGAAAGAGCGCGGGTAATATTTAGAAGCCAGCTGAAGGAGGAAGGGGCTATAGTTATAGCCATCGGCGCGTAGTCGTGCGACAGGCAGTGAAGGGTGACAAAATCCTTTCGTTAAAACTGTGTCAAAAGATAATTACGGGTCCGGTGTCGCGCGCTGCCTCCTGCTACCTTCCCGTCTACACATCACTTCCTGCACTCCCTAATACACACACACACACACACACACACACACACACACACACATACAACTACACGAAATATTCATAGTGATTCGGCAAAAAAGTAGAGCTCGCAGCCCGCGCGCAGGGCTCTCGCGGCTAGGAAGTAATATAGTAGTGGTAGTCGCGTCGAGGATGGTCGTTAGCAGAGGCACTGGCCATGCATTAACAGTACTCTCTTGCGACGACTCTCGGGCGGCTATTGCTTGCTTTCCCTCCTTCGCCTCCTGGGGCGCATCGCGCCTCGTGGGGGAATCGCTCGGCGCTCGCTCGCCGCGGTCGGCTGGACGTTGACGGCGCCGCTGCCGCTGCTGCTGTGGCTCTTCTTCCTGCAGTCGCTTCGAGACACCGGCAGTGCGCCGGCAAACTCCGACGAAATTGCGTCTCGCTTGTACTTACCCACTTTTTCTGCCGCTCGCTCCTTCTTTCTATAGTACCTCTCGCGAGTGAGCAACTTGCTTGCTTGGTTGTTGTTTTTTTCTTTTCTTATTTACTTTTCGCTGAAGGCGATTTGCGGCTCAGTGTGGCTAAAAGGACTAAGGACTACGGCAGCGGCTGCGCCATGTGGAGGATTCTGCTTGCTACGTTTTGCACGGTACGTGTTCTTGGCTTTTATTTATGTGCTGTGGTATGATGCTTGGCTGCAGGGAGAAACTCGCGGCGCGATCTTGGCGATTTTAACGCGCGGATATTTGATTCGAGATTTGCAGTGATTGTAAGCCGGTATTTATACGTTTTACCAATTTTGTTAATAAAGTTTACACACTTCTTAAGCTTCTATTGCAGATAATTTTTTAATTTTAAAAGTTTCATTTTTACTGGCTATACTTATTTACTTGGGTTTGACCATTAATATTTGCTTATATTTCAATTATTTGTACGTGTATAAATTAAATACTTTGTTTATTGCCATTCTCTAACATTACATTTTATTTCTTATTATGGACATACATAGATAGAGTTTGATGTTTTGTTGGTATAGGTATAAGCGCATCAGTCTTAGTGATTTTAATGCGCGTTTACTTTTATCACGATTCTCCGTGATGGTAATAAATCTTATATTTAATATGCCGGTATACTTCTGCCATCTTCATTAATAAAGTTTAGAGATGTTTTAATTGATTTCAATTTTATTATATTTTACTAGCTATTTATATTTACTGTTTTATCTATTAAAATTTTCTTGTACTTTAATTGTAATTAAAAACGCTGTAATAAATATCGCTTTAAAACATTATTAAAAATGTCAATCAAACATAAACTATATGTATATAAAAATTAAAAAATTAATAATTAAAAAAAATATTATCTGCAGTGTATGCGTCAATAGATAATGCTAGATTTAATAAATTATTCTCTTTTCTTTAAGTAAAGTAGACGTAGTGCAACGTGCCTATCAATATCTTTATGTTATTGCCTTTCTAATATACAAAATTTGCATTGCTGATTTTAAAAACGCTTAAATAAATTTGTATTTTTTCCTTTTATATTCGTGCTCCACAAATAAATACGCGAAATGAGTTCAAAGCCAAGGAATCACAGAACATGCTAATACGAAAAGAATACCTTCTTTCTGCTTCACGTACAATTAAATCATGAATCTATTCATTTCCAGAATGAAAGTAAGCCAGTAAAGTCAGATTTTCACGTCCCCCTAACACTATTACGGAAGATCCTCCCACTGGTACCCTTAAGAGATTGCATATATTCCTCGAGGTTTGGATAACAATTATCACGCGGTGACACAAAAAAAGTGCATGGTACCTTCGAGATCCGCCGTTATATGCGCGCTAACAGTTATAAAGCGCGCATAAAATCTCGCAATTGCAGCTGCACTCGCATAAGACACAGAAATGAGTTGCGTGCGATCATTAAAAATGTCACCGGTAAGAAAAAAAATAACAGGGATGTAAATGTAAGCCAATGCACGAGCGCACTTTTAAGCGAGAGAGAGAGGACTTCATTACAGTCGAAAAGCGGTCGAGAGCCGCGCCTCGGAAACGCATAAATATCAAGGACGTCGCTGGCTCCTTCCTCGCTTAATGGGCCCCTCGCGCGAGATATAATTCGGAGCTGGTCCTGAGTGCATTCTCGCACATACGCACACATAGGTACTTTCCAAATATATACCTGGCAGTGTGGTGCAGAAGTGAAGGCGCCGTCGCGCCGTTACTTTTTGCCTCCGTTAGGACTCGTCACATAATTTGCCGCGCGTCCCCGCGATGTCTTTTCTCCCTGCCTGGCGCGCGAACGCCGCGTGATCGAGCATAAACGAATATTTACCGCAATTTGCACCAAGTGGAACGCATTACATTGTGTGCATCAAATTATATTGCGGGATCTCCGCGAAGGTGTTTGTAGAAATGGTTTACTCGCGCGCGCTGCAATGTGATTTATCGACGAGACCGCGCTGTGCGAGCTCTGAACGAGCCAATGAGGATTATCGGCTTTTTCAATGCTAGGGTGATGCTTCTTGTGTGCTTGCGCTGGTAATAGGCGCGCGCGCGCTCGCTGCTACTTAATGTATTTTCGTTAGACCGTTAGACGTGACCGAGCGATGTAAGTGTTTTGAAAAAGCTACTTGCGTCTTTATCTTGTAAATAGATTGATTTTTTTAATTCTCGACGGCTTAAGGTGGTTCTTTGAGAATCGATCTTAAAAATAAAAATTATAGAGTGATTTGTTTACGTGTTACAATATCAGAAACGTTATACTATAAAACAAGGGTACTTAAAGTAACAAAAGAAATTTTCTTCATGAAAATTGGAAAATTAGATATCGCGTAAATTGGAGAATAATTTGACAAATGATCCGAATCTTTTTTATTTGTTATCTAATGTTAATTTATAAGACCTCCGTTTTTCCGTGAAAGATTTCAGGGGAGTTACCCACATAAAAATTGTAAAACACAGAAAACCTGTATATAGTTTATACTTGTACGCGCACAAACTTACAAAAAAATTGACTATAACCTTGCAGGTTTTTCGATATTTTTCAATTTTTATATGGGCAAGTCCCCCTGAAATCTTTCAATGATCAAATGAAACCTTCCAAATTAAAATCGGATAACAAATGACAAAGATTTGTATCATTTGTCAAATTATTCTCTAATTTACGCGATATCTAATTTTTCAATATCGAAATTTTCATGACATAATATTTCTTTGTCACTAAATGTAATCTTATTTTATACTAAAACGTTGTATATATTTTTTTTTCTAAGGTCGATTCTCATGAAAGAATCACCTTAAAACTTCTTAAGATATTATGCAATAATATTTTAGATAAGTCATAAATCAACGCTTATTATACCTTTATAATATGTATAATCTTTATTGTATCCTGGAAAAAGTTTTTTCCAACTATATTATTGATTTTATTATACACTATTGTTTATAATTGATGGCTCTAACATTTTATCTTCCATAAATTCATTTTCATTTTGAAAAATTGACTAAATGGTGTGTAAAAAGTGACTATAATAATCATTGCGGAAACTGATTTTATGACTGACAAGGAGAAAGGTCAATAAGGGCGGTGTTCGACCTCATAAGCGAATTTTCATTAAAATTGTACTTACTATGGTTGTTCTAATAAAAAAAATAATTAATTTTGAGCTAAACTTAACAGTTTTAACCGACAAATTTCACTAGTTGATTATGCAAACCTAAAGGAGCATTAGGACGAGTAATCGAGTATTAACTAAACCTTGTCAACTACAGTCAAAAAACAAATAAGATAACCGAAAACAGTCGAAGGTACTTGTCATCGAAAATTGGACAATTGCACAAATGTTTTTAAACCAAAATCTTCCTCTACTGACTCTCCTTCTCTTAATTAATGTTTTTTCAAGTATTGTATGTAATTTGAAATAACAGATGATGAATTTTCTAATAAAAACGCTGCCAAATGATTTGACACTGAGCTTTCTCAAAGAGGCATCAGTCATGGCACACAGTATATTATATTATTATGCATAGGTCAATATCTGTTGATGGATTTGACAAAATAGGTTATACATTATAAAGAGAGTTTGACTGTGAAGTTCATAAGCATTATAAATACTTTAAGTTTAAATGATATCTGAAAATTATGTTTTCGCACACAGATTGATTAGATTATATCCACTAGTGTTTGAGCCCAGATGAGTGACAAATATATATTTCACTCCCGTCATATATTCTGGATTTACGTAAAAAAAATTACAAAAAAAGGTATCAAAACCATACTAGTAGGCTTATATCTCTATACTTAATAAATTATTACTGTAACTTTCAAAGAAAATATAAAAAATCTTTTAAGATATCGTTATCCAACAAAATACATTTTTTTAAACATATTATATATTTTTCTGAAGAAGCAATAAGTTTTATGAATTAAAAATAACACACGGTATAACAAATGAAAAACTGTATATTTTGCATCGTTCTTGGCCTTAAATTAAAGGATTTTATGAGTACTTTATTGTGTAAAAAATTCGCTTCCCAAAAACTTTTCTTAATCAAAAAATGTTCAAAAAACCAAAATTTTTAATTTTCCAAATTTTGAAAATGGCTACAAAATTAAAATACGTTGACCATTTTCGCTGAAATTTTAAAACCACTCCTAGAAGTGGATAGCAAACATGCATGAAAAGTTTGGTTAGGTTTTACCGCAGAATATTCGAACGCGGATTAGCGACACACACTCACACATACACACACACACACACATACACACGCACACGCACACGCTCACGCACACGCACACGCACACACACATCCATACAGCAGACATTTTATGAGAGTAGCTTATTCGAACTCTCCGTGTCATACTATATGTTAAAAAATAACACGTTAAAAACTATACGTTAAAAAAAGACAAAATTTTTTTTATCAGAACAATGCTTTCTCTTTGAGGAAGCAATATACAGTTTTTTAATTAAATTGTCATCATCCTTTAATTTTGAAACGCCACATCATCAGTTTGCAAAATTGAATTATCAAAAAAAGACTTTCATTTCCTTCAATTTTCATTTCCCGACCTTCGTAAATACTATCTTTTTCACTTTACCTTGAAATATCATCGCTAGACTTCAAAACAAACCGTTCGTCGTAAAAGTTTCTTCTCCTTAGACACGCTCAGAAGCTTTCCGTCGGAGTTCTTGCCTATTTAGCGACTTGGGAAAAAAGGTATCAGATTTTACCCGCGCGAAACGCTGTGAAGTGTTTTGCTTCGGACACCGCTGCTCCGCAAAAGCTTGTACTGTTCCGGCTCCCAGCTGCTTAATAAAATTTCTTGGAAGTTCATATAATGAAATTTTGAAATAAAAAGAAATGAGTAAGATTTTTCACTAAAATATCATTTAGAACATATCAAAATAATACACACTTAACATTATACAATAACAAAAAGATTCTACAAAATTGTTAACATTGTTTGATTATAACATAGTTTTTTGTTATCTATAAAAACAGTTTTAATATTAAGTATATAAGCTTAGTTGTCTGATTTTCTGATATGCGGAGAATGAATATAACAACAATAACAACATTTTTTTTACATTTTTTGTCCTTTATATACTAATAATACAAATTTTTAATTCGATTTATTTTAAATATTTTTTACTAATCTTTTGATTGTAATTTTTTTATCGTTTTATCAAAAAGCTAAAATAATTACATTCTAGAGCAATTTTTTTGCCGGCCGGCACAGAGCACAATTCACTGCAGGTTATCTTAGCTTTGGAATTTCCCCCTAATTATACAAGAAATCATAACTCGTTAAATATTCGATTTTTTAATCATATGAGTACTAGACACTATTCGGTATACGTAAACTATATAGATGTAAAAGTTCGTCTGTTCGTTAGAAAAAAGTAAGCTTATCTTTGTTTTATTAAACATTAAACATATACATGCATACGGCATATTATATAAGACTCTTATAACCAAAGTATCTATTCGCCATTATCCTATTATTTGAAAAAATTAGAATAAAATTGTAACATCTGAAACATTCCAAAGAATGATTAAAAAACTAATTACTTTCTACTATTAAGAAAATTAGTTATCCGAAAGTAGATAATGACATAGTCAAGTCAGACAAACATTCGCCGGTTATATTGCTTCATACTTTTTATTTATTACTTCACACGTAATTTTTTACTACATATACTAACCCGGAAATGGACCAACAATTAACTTAAAATGATGAAATGCATATTTTTTCATAATTGAATTAATAACTTATTTTTTAAACGTGTATTATTGATTAAAACTTATTATAAACGCAATTTTTTTTTTTTGAGAAAGAGTAATCCGAGTAAGCTTCAGTGAGCAAAAAATTGCAGCTCGTATAATAGTATATGGAATATTAATGTTACTGTTTCATCACATCTATTATTACACTTCTGTAATTTAAAAATAATTCACTTAACTTAGATAGAATTTAATTATAATATATAAAAAATATAACGGAGTTTTTACATATTTAACGTTGTTTCTCATCTTTATATAAAAAATTAATAAAATTTAAAATAAGATGAATTCTTCATAACTGTAAAAAATAAATATTACTATATAAAAAATTTACATTATTATGCTGTTAAAAATAAATCTTGTTTATATCCTTTTCCTTATTTGAAAATTTATGAAACGTTGCGAGTAAATTATGTACACGCCGCAACATTAGACCGAATCGATGTACATCTTAAGTTTTCAATGTATATACGTAGATACACGTTCTAAACAACGCAATTTTCAAATAAGTCGTGCGTGAATTCCGCCGTATACAGGTAGTCTTAATAACACATTACTGTCTGAACTTAGGGATCGTTGATTATCAGTTACATAAGTCATTAGCTTTTTAATCAGGACTAGAATTAAAATACGATATCTCATAACGGAGGATACCGATGTTACAAGAATTTTGCTTCATTAAATATCCTTTAGAGTACATTAAGCTACTTATTAGACGGCAAAGTTTAATAAAACGGTGATAAAATTTCACTCGATGCTAAATACAATTAAGTAGATAAAATGTAATTCTGGTAAGGCATATACATTTAAAGTTTATCTTATTCACTTTCCCTTCTAGTAATCCTTTCAGATTCAGTGATCATTAGCATATAAGGGATGAGCATGTAAAGTGGCGCATCTTAATTTTGAAGAAAGAGAAGTTTTTATAACTCTCAAAACAATTGTAATCTCTTCATTAACATATAATTGTACAAAAAAATTAAGACGGAAAAATGTTGTCGTTTGATTTATTTTAAAAAGTAATTTTACGGTGATTATGGCTAACGATAATTGTCATAGAAAAAAATATTAGTAATATATTTTTAATTTATGGCCTATGTTACTTAATTTAGTTCTACATAATAATTTGCTATTTTATTATTTATGACTTTTGAATCATGCTTCCTATGCAAATTAAATTAAACCATTCTTTTCTAATTTATTTATCTATGCAAAGAGTGATACACCGTACCGAGTACCATACTATCTCCCGTGGCAGATAAAGTAGCGCATTTGAACTTTTGAATTTGATATATTTGACTTATCATATAATAATAAAACTGGTTGGAAACCGTAGGTAAGATGTTAAAGTAATATCTTAACAATTATCGCACACTTTCAATTAGTTTTTCATTATTTTTTTAATAGTAATCAATAGGTGCGCCACTATACCTGATTCTCCCCTACATACTCAAAAGATGTAAAAATTAATAATTAATGGTAGAAACGGTTAATCGATCTTAATGAACATGCAGAACGTTAGGATACATACATACCATAGATATTATATATAAATAACCGGTCAATATACACTTAAAAAGGTACTGATAAATTATTTCCAATTCAACATATGAATAAATTTTTATCTTTTAAGTTTAATCTATTTATTATATTATATTTAGACAATCCTCTTCTATCGCCAAAGTATGTCTTAAATTTTCTCAAAGAAGAGCTCTAAAGGAATTCTATTTGCGGAGACTTAAAATTACACCCTTTTGTAAAAAGGAGTCATCTAATAACAAAAAGAATAAATTAATTTGACTCCTTCATTAAAAAATGTTGAACTCCTAAAGAGCATTATTAAGCAAAGATTGTAGGCATTGTTCTTTAAATAGAAAAACAAATGATACACCCTTTATTACAAACTCATCATCTTCCCAGCGGTAATTCTCTATTCATCCTGAAAGTCAAATTTACCCAATGCTCTGCTAACCGCTTAATACCTCCAGACAGCCGCGAACTCAATCGATATTCCAAATATAACCCTATCTAAGATCGTCGGCGCGCTGCCGCAGCGTATTATATACTCTTTCACAATGTACCTGGCATTGATGCCGATATAAAGGATCGCACCGCCTCCTCACGCGGTTCGCCACGCCGATATCGTCCCCCCCGGCGGCGGTCAGCTTATGTATACCCTCCTCGTGCGATATTACGTATTATATAGCGCCACTTCCTCGGGGTACAAATCGAGGCACCTCGTGAAAAGGCACTCGTGCTCGCCTACGAGCACATTTCTATCCTTCCTTCCTCTCGCTCGCTCAATGTATAAATAAAAGCACCGCACGAGATATAGCGCTGGAGCTGGCGCTCGCCGTATGTGGCCCCGCGTGCGCGATGTTAACCAGATAAAAGCGTGCCCAGAGTTAGAGAGTGCAATACCACCGCGAGGGACAGGGCTGATATAGCGGCTGCAGCGGCCGGTGCAGCAGAGCGTCACTCGGCACCGTTATACTTCACGCACATGGCCCATCTTTCTCTAGCTATATCGTACGGCACACGGAGTAGAGAAAGACAGTTCCCCGAGACGCCTCGTGCTTTCAGACTATACTGCGCTCTCTGTATTAGGGTAAAGTCGTACAATGCGGACAGTCTTGCGCTATGGAAACCTACAACTTTTAGGATGCCACACATCGCCGGCAGCATTTTGCATATTCTAGTAGTCAGTGTTTTTATTAAGAAAACACGTTAAATCGAGATACTCTGTGTCAAAAGTATTTCTTTTTAAAGGTTAACACACATGTTCGATGCACAAGCTAACGAAATACTAATTATTTCTGATGTTTTTACATGAGATATCACCTGATCGTGTCACCTGATGTATCGCCTGATTCGATCGATTCTTGGAACCCCATACATTTTCTATCAGGTGGTTATAGCACGAAACAAATCATGTCGAAACGTCAGGTGAAACATCATCTGATGTTATATCTAGTATATCACGTGCTTTTTTTATAAGGGTATATTATCAACTGTCAAAGATAATGAGAGTGCTAAAAAAGTGCTCCCTTTCGCGTGAAAATCGTAAAAATTGCCGTAGCATAGCTACCATTGCCGCAAATAGCACATTACATAACGACTTAAGTCCATTTAATAAAATCTTTGACCGACATACGGCTTAAGTCCATCTGTATGTAGATCCACCAGCATGTGTATCAGAGATTTTATTTAATTTTAGTACGTAAATTAATTTTATTATATAAACTATAGTATATACACATAAAACCATATATCGTTTTCAAAAAGTAATTCAGATGATTCCCGAAAAAACGGCTTAAGTCCACATTTTTAAATATTGGGTTAATTTACGTTAGATTTCGTCGTTATAAATACTCCTTTTTCTCGTAAAAGTAACCAAATTTATCAAAGTATAGCTATACATGTAGTCCAAAACTGCACAATGCGTAATGATTTAAGTCAATTTAATAAAATCTTTGCTTAAAATACGACTTAAATGCGACACTTCATACGAAGAATAACAGATTTCGAAACTTAAGACGAAGCCTATCGAATTCACCAGTTCGCGACGAAGACTAACAGATTTTACCAGTTCGCGACGAAGACTAACATATTTCAACCAGTTCGCGACAAACACTAACCGAATTCAGTTCTTCGTGGCGAAGACCAACAGATTTGGCAAGCCCGCGGCGAAGACTAACAGAATTCAGTAGTTCTACACGAGGGATAATGTATTTAACCATTGAAGTCTTTAAGGAAGAGGGAGTTGTACAGTATGAATAAGCTTCCAGTATGAATATTTTATAATTCTGGACCACTACCAGTCGTAAATTTTTCATAATGTCGATATTTTTAGATCAAATATTAAACTTTATAATTTTTTTTTATATAAACGGAATGATAAATACAAAATGAATTTAATAAAAATAAAATAAAATCGACATTAAAAATCTAAAGGCAATAGACATACTGTAGCATGCACCCATTGGATATAGTAGATATTAGATTAGTTTCACGCTGCTCCTATTTATGTAATAGGTTTGTACTACACCTAATCTTGTGATAGAAATTCGAACACGTTTTTAAACCTAGAAGTACAACGATTACTATTATCGTATTAATAATAATTTGCATGCGTACCTATTTTGGCTGTAACTTTTCATAAAAACAACGAATATTGATTTATCAAAGTATTTATTCAATGAATCGCTCTCTTCGAACAAAAAAATTGATGGAGCCTAATTTAATGCACAAACTTATTTATCTACTAAAATACAAACGTGATGATATTAAAGTTCCAAAAATAACTTTTGACTCGCTGAAAATTGGCAAATTAGTTGATTATGCAATAACTTTGGTAGTCATAAATTTAAAATACCAGATGCAAATTGTATTATAATAAAACAATAATATACACCAAGTTCACCTGGTTAGACATGGGGTGGTGGCCCAGAACTAAGAATGTTCATACTGAAAGCGTACTGATACTGTACGACTCCCATTACCTAAATATTTCTATAATTAAATACATTATTCCTCGTATCGAACTACTGAATTCTGTTATTCTTCGCCGCACGATTACGAAATCTGTTAGTCTTCGTCGCGAACTTATGAATTCGGTTATAGTCTTCGTCGCGAACTGATTAAAATCTGTTAGTCTTCGCCGCGAACTGGTGAATTCGGTTAGTCTTCGTCGTGGGCACGCGAAACGCGTAACTCTTCATCGCGAGCGCTGAATCGCGTTATTCTTCGTCTTAAAATGAATTCTGTTATTCTTCGTATGAGGTGTCGAAGTTGATTTTATTTTATTTATGTTAATCCATTTTACTATACGGTACATACTTACATAGCATTTGCTTTTCATACTGTTTAAACTGTTTGTATTAGTACTTATATATCTCAATCATCGGTCAGCTACTTTTATTTTGCATAAGTTTTTACTGATTTATTTTATACAAAAACAGTATAAGAGAATAAAATAATCAATAACAATATTATCTAATAATCTAACGCCACTTACACGCCATCCAAAACAAGGTATTCAAATTATGCTTATTGCAACTCGCCACGACAGTCGCCCGTGTATTTTCTAATGGTAAGGAAAGAGGGGAGAAAGAGTGTTCAAAATTGTTTTTTTTTATACTTTTACTAATAGATATGATGTTGTAATATATTTCTAATCGTGTATAAAAAATCAAATTTAAAAAAAAATCCCACACCGACTTAAGTTTATTTCCCGGAAAAATTACTTAACTTAACTCGTTTGTAAAGTAACTCGAAAAATAAAAAGTATTTCTTATGTGTAATTATTATGATTAGAGTAATATTTGACACTTTATTTAACAAATATAATTTGGCTGTATGTCTCTTATGTTTCAATCTGGAATATCAGTGCAAACATTAAAACGTTAGTATCTCGGAAACGCGAAAAATGGACTTAATAAGTCGTTTTTACGATTCGCCACAGAAATATACTAAATCAACATGCTATTTTATAACTTTTAGATACATTGTAAGTAGCATTATAAAGCGTTCAGAATTAAAAATCTGCTAAAAACTATATAGGTATATACACTGGACTATACTTTTGTCAAAAACTCAAAATCTTAATTTTACCTTTTTATTCATAATTTAAATTCAGGCCCGTTTACACAACAAAACAAGTTGCCCATGCGAGCGCAGGTAATACGTTAACAAATAGATATGAGCATAAAGAATCCATAAATCCTTAAGCATGCATCTAAGCAATGATTTCATTTTGTATAAATAGATGAACATAAAGAAGTAAAATTTCTTACTTTTTACTACTAAATGTCTGATAAGATCTTGATACTTCCCTTTATTTCATCAAATTCGAGGCTCTTCTTTTAACTTTTCCTTCACTTCCCCGAATAATTTTTGTTATTATTTTCACACCTTGACAAGCTCTAAACAGTAGTGTTAGTATTATACATTCTCCTGCATGCCCCTCATAACTACTCATCCACCTTTCCTCTCCAAATATCAATCTTTCCCCAGGCTATCAATAGTTAGGCCGAGATATTCCCCAGTAGGCCATATTGCAGGACTCACCCCTGTACACCCACTCTCCACTACCCAACCTGCTCGTGTATTGTATACGCGCATAAGGCGCCGATCGGACAATTAATAGCCCCTTTTCGCTGCACTCATGCACAATCACCGTGGCGAGCAATTAAACAGAATTAGCCAGCGGCGCCTATATAATAACACAGTGGCACGTGCCGCTCGCGTGTCGCCGTACAATTACTCTCTGTCTCTCTCTCGCGAGCGCGGCAGCAGCAGCCGCAATGGCCACGTGTCGCTTACGCGAGCTTGTTACGATTATGCCGACCGTTTTTAGCGACGGTGCACGCGCCCTGTGGGCATTCGCGCTCGGCTCTCGGAATATCGTTCGCAATTGGATGGGCAGGCGTCCGCGAAGATGCGTCTTTGCACGGGAACGTGTGGCCGCGGATGAACAATGCGAGGAGTAAATATAGAGCGGCGGTGCGCTCGTGGGCTGTGCTATATCTGAAGGTAGATTTACTTTTGGATAATGCGAATTAATTATATACGTTTGTGGTTCGATTCGAGGATTATATTTGCGTACCGTGGATATTATTAAAATTAGTACTGAAGTGAACAATCATGATTCATTTAACTTTATAATGATATTCATTACGAATGATGACAAGGTTGTTATTTTCACCTACCCTGTAAAAAAGGATTTTATGTGATTGTGAGGCGCATACACGTGAAATGCACAAGCGCATGCATGAGAAAGTATATACACCATATACTGTTTGTACACCATACAGAACAAATATCTGATTGAATTTATTTGAACTATTTTTAAATACTACAACTTCGTTTAGTCAAATGCTCGTTTTCGCTAACCTCATTGGCGGATTGAAAAAAAATCCAGCAAAGGAGAATGATGCCCATGGATGGCTTATACCGACCCCATGTAAACCATTGATAGGGGACCTATAAAAACAATATGAGCTTGAAGGATTCATACAATCTTAAGCATTTAAACAAAAATTTCCTACTGAATGAAGTGAAGAACATAAAAATACATTAATTATTTTAATTTTTACTACTGAGTGTTTGATAAAATCTTGATTTTTTTCACTTATTTCATCAGATTTGACCGTCTCTTATTAAAGTTTACCTTCACTTCCCGGATTACATGGTTTTTTAATATTCATATTTTGACAAACTCTAAACGATAGAGTCAGTTTTATACGTCCCCCTGCGTTCCCTTACTTAATACGTATTCGGGATATATTTGTTTCATCCAGTGTACATTCAGGACATATACTTAATTTTCTATAAACATTAACACATTTCTAGTAAAAACTGGTTATATCACAGTAAAATTTAATGTGTTTAGCTATTTTTACTTTGAACATGGTCATTTTTACAGAAAACCAAATGTATTCCTAATATATAAGTCAAAACAGTAATGTTTGTTATAATTTCTCGTAGAGCATGTTTATCCCACCATAGCGTACTCAATTTACTGATAACTAGTAACATGCGAACATTTCCGTCCCTATACTTTAAATAAAGTATTCCTTTGTTTGTCATTTTTATTAAATTTAAATCTGTTTTCACAATTAATTTGTTATTGTAAAGCAAATTGTTATTGTTTTGTGCATATAAAATGGAATTTATTTCAAAAGGGATTAATTTCTATTTAATTTTATAGATGTATATGATTCATATACCTGTTTCTTATTTATTTTTACACCGCTAAGTGCTGAATATGCAACAATTTCACACTTTACAAATAATTCATTAATTATTTATATAGGTAAGGCTTGTTTACAAACACGTAGATATAAAAATAGAGAAAATACCGTTTAACTATTTCAACAGTCATTCTTTTAGAAGACTATAACTAACACAAAATCTAATGGCTATCATGATAAAATGGGTAATGAATGATAATAATTTTATATTCATAGTATGCAGTTTATTAAATTCAGCGTTGCACGTTAACGAGTTTAAGGATAAGCGATAGTGATAATTAATGACCAAGTATAAATAGCCAGTAAAAATAAAATAAATGGTTCACTTAAACATTTGTAGCATCTTTTGATATATTTAACTCTCTCCGGAAGTAGCGATATCGCGTACGCACCTTTATATTCCTTATCATCACTTTAACAATTCCATAAGCTAGCTTTTTAGCATAAATTTTAATAGGATGCAGATATTGAATCAGTATACAAACGAATTGTAAATCGTAACACACCCTATTTAATTTAAAAGATTTCAATTTATAGTTAGACGAGAATAATTTCATAAATGAATAGAATGGATTTTCTGTTATTATTTATAACTGCTTTAATGTTAGAATTAGTAATATATAAAACACACTTTTCTAGTATCGAGAAATTTAAAATTCAAGTTGAGACTCGATCGATCGATCATACACTGAGAAAACCCATATAGTAAAATATTACAATATCGATATCGTAAAAATTTGCTAATAAATTTTTTATTGAAAATGATGTATTTTTACATAAAACGTTGAAATGCAATTCTTTGATTTTACGATATTCATATTGTAAAATTTACGATATCGATATCATAAAATTTACGATATTGAATATCGTAGAATTAAAAAATTGTATTTCAACATTTTATGCAAAAATGCATCATTTTCAAAAAAAATTTTATAGCAAATTTTTACGATATCAATATCGTAATATTTCACGATATTGTTTTCTCAGTGTATATAAACCCTAGCATTTATTACAGTAACTGAATAATTATTTACTTTAAAAAGTCTACCTTTGAGGCATATTGGTATTATCTTTTGCTTTCCAAGGTCAGTTTTGACGTATAAACGTTAAGTATTGAAGTATAATGTTTACAATAAGTTTTTATTTAAAATTAAATTTTACAAAATAGTGTCCACAAGTGGATAATGGAACTGTTAGGTATTAACTCTAAATAATACTTTATAGTCATTCATATATGAAACTCAAAAATACTAAAATCTCAATACTTTTAATATATGGACTTAAACCATTATTATACGTACCATTCGTGTTTGAATTTCTAGATAAAACATTATGATATAATTTATAATCAATAAAAGAAGTTTTCTCTTTTAAAAAAATAATAAATAGTCGCTGACATTCTTTTTTCAAATATAATAATAATAATATTGTTTTAAATACAATAAATATTTACCTCTAATGTTTAATCGTACACCCAATTATTAGCATCTCGAATGTGTATTTCTTTTAAAATAAAAGTTCAATTAGACCTCATTCGATCTTTCAATCAGTGCGACGCGCAAGAGCCAAACTCGTTTTTCAGGCAAGTGTACCTCGAAAGACAAAAATGCTTGCGCTGAATACCCCCCTAAAGTAGGTAACTCTCGATAACAGTAAACGTAAACCCAAAGAAAAAAAGAAATGCCCCCCTCCTAATTACATCCTCATACACCAAAGTATACCCACAGCCGATCCTCAAAGCTCATCGAATCATCCATGCGTGCACGCGCTCGATATAAGTCAACGACACACACACACACACACACACACATACACGCGCGCGCGCGCGCGTATCGCGTCCACCCAATCTAACCACAGGCCTTGTCATTGACATTGCACGCTTGAAATCCAGGTCGCGGCTACCGTCGCGCAGGACTACGAGGTGTCGGACATACAGTGCAGCGGGGCGAGCTCCGCGGCGGACCTGCTCACCGCCAAGATCAGACGGCCGATCGGCTTCCGGGGCGGGCCCCTATTCGCCGACGATCGGGCCGCCGATCCCCTCGCCGACGTGCACTGCCAGATCAGGCCGGATCCCAACGACCCCCAGGAGGACAACTACTTTCTCAAGGTGACGGACTTCACGCGCTGCGGGATACTCAAGCGAAACGTGAGTGTGTATTTATACATGTGCGTGCTGCTGTGGAGGTGTGTACACGGGCGGAAATTCTTCTTGTTGTTGTTGATTTTTCGCACGTGCTACTTGGTTTTATTATGATGTTGGGTTTAATTGATTGCCTTGTGTCTTAGGCGACTCGTACCTACCTTTTTATCTAAAAAGAAACTTTGTTTTAATTAGAAATACTTATGTGTTTTAGTGGCTGTGTATTTAGAGTGCACAGCGGACATATTATAAAGAGGATTTCTTAAAGTTTTTACAATAGATACAAATTAAAGATATTCAATTCTTCATGTTTAAATTGTATATTCTTTTATTGTATTTTTTCTAAGATACAAAATAGAAACTATAAATGGCTGTAGTGATAAATTATTTGAGATAAGAAAATAAGTAGTATGAAGAAAGTAAGTAAGTGGAAGCAGACAATTTGACACTGTTGTCTTTTACTACTGATTGCTGAGCTATTGTATACCGAGTGTGTGAATTTGAACAGTATTATACTTCAATGTTCTCCTTAAGTGAGGATGTTCACTTGAAAGGAGAATCTCACACCTTTGTACTCTAAGTGACTAATTGAACATCCATTTAAATTAACGTGCACATTAAGTAAAAGCATAAGTTAAAAGAATAAAATAATAATTAAATAGAAATTACCTACTGTGCAATCTGTCTGTTACTACTAAATATTACTATGTAAATGGGTAGAGTCATGGTATAGGGAAAAATCCTTTAAATTTATGAATTCTTTGTTAGAAGAAGTACTTATAACCAACTTATGTAATTCAACAACTTCTTTACGCAGGGTTTCATCCATTTGAGGATATGGTTTCCGGCGTTTCCTGGTGTTGTTATGCTCGCTGACCAAGAATTGATACTAATGTGTCGTCCACCGGAGCCAACGCTGCTGCGCCATAAAGCCGCGGGATTTGCTGGGACTTTGTGAGTATAGCGCGAAGAATATAACAGTTTATGACATGCGTTACCGCTGAGCTTAAATAAACATTATGAAAATGAAACAGCAGTTTTAAAAATGAAACAATAGTTAGTTTATTTGAAAATAAGATGAATAATTTATGTTGAAAATATTGTTTTTATTAAATTTAAAAAACCTAAACAAATAATTTTGACAATCAAATATAAATCTAAATTTTATAGTTATTGTAATCAGGTAGATAATTTTTAGAACGCTGATTGCATAAACGGAAGATTAAAATTTTTGGTATAACCCCGCCTTATTGTTCAATTACTATATTTATCATACATATTTGTGGTGAAAAGTAAAACTACTAAAGTTCATTTTTTGAAATGTCGAGATATTGACGTTTGAATTTGTTAATTGTCATTTAAACCTCAAGTAATAAATATAAAATGAATAATAAAATGAACTTTTGCAAAATTTGCCTTTTATATATTTACTTCATTCTGGCAAATAATACTTAAAATCAAAAAGAGCAGATTTTACTTAAAAAAAAACTTGAATAAAGCAAATATATTTTGTTTCGAAATAAGCATTTCTTGATTTTAAGTAAATATTATTTTCTTGTTAAAATATCAATTTTAATTAAGTATGTTTTCGTGAGAAGTAAATATTCTTTTGTCCAAAATGATCGATTTTTATAATTAAGAAAATGTTTACTTAAAATTGGCGTCTACTTTTAAGAAAATGCAATGTCTTAATCGAAGAAAATAATTTTATAGATTTAAGAAAACGTAATTTAATTCAAGGAAATCTTTATTTAATTACAATTAATTTTCAATAGGATAAAATTTATTTGAAACCAAATAAATATTTCTCTTAATCAAAAAAAGTTTAGTTAAGTCTGGTAAAAGATTACTTAAGTCAAATAAATGGGTTTTAAGATAACAGATTTACTTAAATCAAGTATTTTTTTCAGTGTATATTGATCCATTAAGTTATTAGTTCTTGATGTTTAAATTGTTTCAGTTATTTTATCCGGTAAATATTTTAAGACTAACAATAAGTATATACAATCGTATACCTTTTACTCATTTAGTAAAAATTTTGTTTTACTATGCTTTGGTAAAGATAGGCATAATTTTATCTAACTGTAACGAGCGGGATTATAAACAATGTTGGGCAAAGTTTTGGCAACCTCTCGCAATGCTTAAGCAAAGATAGTCAAAATTTGGCAAAGTTCGGCGGCAGAGTTTGATAAAAGAAATTGCCTATTTATAGATATTCGCAAAGTTAAACAGTTTTAGCAGTCTTGGCAAAGCTTGTCAAAGAAAGTTTCCTATACGTATTTTTTCGAGATTTTGTCAAAAGTTAATCAAAGATTTCTAAATTGTATAAAAGTTAAGAAAAATTCGCAAAATTAAGATAAATTTGGCAAAGTTAGCATAAGTGAAAGTTTTTCTTTGTCGAACTTTATCCGCAACTTTTCTAAATATAGCCAAAAATTGCCAAAACTTTGCAGACGGTTTAGCAAGCTTTGACACTAATTTACCCAATAGGAAGTATTAAAACCAGTAACGTAAAAAGTAACGTCCAAAAACTGCCAACCCATCGATTGACGATCCCGTTTCCCCCTCAGTCCGCACGGCGCGCGAGTCTCGGGCGTGGTCGAGGAGACCCCCGGCCGTCTGGAGTACGAGGTCGCGCTGTACCGCGAGGCCAGCGGCAACGCCTCCGAGCCCAGCAGCAGCAGCAGCAGCAGCAGCACCGGCACCGGCACCGGCACCGTCTCCTCGGCCTCGCAGACGGTGGACCAGGCTGTGCCGATCGGCACGAAGCTCCAGCTGCGCGCGCGCATCAGTCCCGAGAGCGCCTGGGGCTACATCAAGCTGCTCGAGGTGACGGTCAGTCCGGATCCGGACCAGCCTCACGCCGCCGGCAGCGTCGTCCTCGTCAAGGACGGCTGCCGCAATCGGGACTTCGCCTCGATCATACCCCACCAGCCGGCCCGCTACCGGGACCGCAAGAACGAGGTCTTCCTGGACTTCGAGGCCTTCCTGCTGAGCTCGATGAGGGACAGGTCGACGCTCTGGATACACTCGCAGATCAAGGCCTGCATGGAGCCCCAGGACTGCCAGCCGGTGAGTCCAGAGCGACCGAGCGCTAGCTTTAATTCGTACCTTTGCTGCGGTAGTTTTCGTCGTTCGTTTTTTTTGTCTATGGCGTGTATAATGCCTATATTCTAAGTCGGCCGGACGGCCTGCGTAACCAACTGAGACATGCTCTGAATACTCTGGCGGCGAGCTCCTTTCGGTGTAGTAAACTTCAAGGAGGTCAGAGCATTTATAATAGCTGTCGAAAAAACGACTAAAATACTGCTGTGGGTCAAGAGTGTGATAGTTTGCTGTACGGTTTACATGAAAATCGGGGAATTGTATTGGACATAATTTTAGAAAAAGAATTTTATTTTTAAATAAGATACTGTTATTGTGAAGTGCTTTTATAAGAAAGATTTGAACATTAACGACTTGTCTCATAAAGAATTAATAGACTATTGTTAACTACGTGTAATTAATTCCAGGACTAATCAATATAATATCGTATATTATAACTGCCTTGTCATAATCTTTAACGATGTTACGCCAATTGAAACTTTTTTTCTCTTTTTTTTGTAGCTTTTAAGAAATGATATCACATTTTCAATTAAAAAATCGATGCCCCTTACAAAAAGTAGCACACTTTGTTTGTATGAAAAGAGTCATAAACTTATTTATTTTTATTAAAAAATATATTACATTTGGAAGTTGTATTATATTTTACAGATATATAATGCATATTATATTATATTTTATTTATAAAATTATTTTTTTAATATAAATTTCATCTTGAATACTGTATAGAAATATTTACTTTTTATGTTTTATTATCTTTTTTTATACGAGTATTACTTACAGTTGTAAACTTTCTCAAAAATATTTTATGATATTGAGAAAATATGCGTCGTTTCTATACACCTATTGGTTCTATTTTGCAGGACTTTTGTTTGGATCTGTTTGAACCGTCTGGTCATGGAAAGAGAAGAAAGAGAACAGTAGAAGCTCAAGGAAACGTGACGGAATATTTTCCAAGAGTAGGACGACTGATTCAACGATATAACGACTCAACGCCCACAACAAAATTCAAGGAAAACATCGAGTACACCGTTATTATGCCGGACGGTAAATCGATTAATCATTTTGCTTCTCATTCATTGTAATCTGCTTTTAAAAGAATTTTAACAAACAATAATAACGAACTAATTTTACGTCTATTTGCAACTCTATTGATTGTGCAAACCAATAAGAAATAGATATGATAACATTCTAAAAATATATTATTATGTCCATTGTTCCAAGATGCTTTACAAAAGATTTGTTTTCCTCTTTTGAACCTATGATGTAATGGAAGTCATTTTTAAACTGTTGCTAATTTCTACTTTATATAACATTATTGAAAAAAAGAAACGAATCTTGATGAGACTTTGGAAGATGTTTGCTTTGAGCCTACATATCTAGTTTATACCAATGGACCCTTGCATTCGCGATATGAGTTATCTCACTTTGAATACACAATCAAATAAAAAAAATGGCCTGTTAAAAATTATTACTTTTGTTAAATTATTAAAAATTGAAGATATCGTGACGTATAATGTATGAAAATCAACCAATTGAAAACAATTTAATTTTTTTAAATATTCAAATATACATTCCAGCACCATCTTCAATAGGGAAGAATACAAAATTTATTTCTTGATCAGTACTTACAGTGCAAATGGAAAACAACCAAAGTCGACGTGTATTGGTTTTTGAATTTAAAAACAAAAACACTATATTTGAGAAAGTTGTAGAAGTCCTTTGAGTGCGTTACACCGTTAAACCATCAAAAGGTGGTTATACCTATATCTTTTTCAATTTTGAAGATACCGTAAAAATTCCACAATTTTACAAAGAAACTATACCATGATCTGCAATAATATACTGTTCACTAAAAATCAGTATTCTTCCCTATGAACCAGATCAACATTTTTATATAAAACAAAACTCTTTTCGCTTACTTTTATTATCATTTAAGGTTATTTCTGGTGTTTAAATTACGTTTTATCAAAGTAAATTAATTCATATCTCGAATAAAAGGGTCCATTGACACAAACTACAAGTCGCAGGCTTCATTTCTATAGGTATCAGAAAACATCTCCTAAAGCCTCATCAAATTTCGTTTCCCAAAGGTATGACACTCTCCTTGTTAAATCATTGATTTGGTTACACTAATCTTTCAATTATCATAAAAGCGCAAAGTCAAAGTGTTTTCAAAAACTCCAAAAATTTTTTAATATATATGTTACTTTAGTGACAATCTTTAAATATTTATGCAGAAACAATTGTTGCGTCATGCGCGATTGACCAATAATATGTCGAAATCTTATTACTTTCCAAATTTCTAATCAATATTGCAAATTATCAGATGTAATAATTAAAAAAAAGTGAATTGAGGGTGCGAAAAGGAAAAGGGACTGTTTGTAATATACCTAAATTTGACCGAAAATCGGTCGAAGACTCGCAAACTTTAGTCTGCTCCGTTAAGATTCTTAAATGAAAGACTAATATAATGTTAATATAGAAGATCTATATAGGGAACATGTTTTTCATCGTAATATATGTTATCATTATTTCCATTAAAGGAAAAATGCGCGTATTTATGCCCTTCTTGCTAGCCCACCTTCAATTCTAAAGATGTTAATTATTAAAAACCAATAAAAAAAATCTCGCTCCCGCCGCTCTCTGCCCGCAGATCTGTACGACCGAGTGGCGGCGAACCTCGAGGGCAGCTGCGGCAATTTCCTGTACGTGGCCGCGGGCTTGGGCGGCCTCCTCGTCCTCTCGGCCCTGATGATGTGTTACCTGGCGTCCCGCCTCCACAGCCTCTCCGTCTCCCTGCCGATACAGAACAAATCTATCGACGATCTCGTGAGGGACCGAGCGAGGAAGTACTGCGACCTAGCGCCGGGCTACACGGGTCGCTCGACCGTGCAGTAATACATCTCTGTGCAGCCACTATATACTTCCTCTCTCGCTCTCTTTATCTCTCTATTATCCATCTGGTACTCTTCGCTCTGCAGGGAGCGCATCAGCGAGGAAAATTGGAAATGGAAGAGAGATCAGAGAGAGAGAGAGGGAGAGAGGGAGAGACGAAGACGGAGGCCGATGATGCCGTTGTTCTTCCCAGCGACGCCGGAGCTATTCGATCGACCGATCGTCCAGATCTATTAAGTTCCTTTTCATTGATTTCAGTTTGATTGTAGGCTGCGAGCTGCCCAAGCGAAATTTTGACAATTGTGGATACCGTTTCTACGGTTTTATACTGCAGGTGCGTAACAGTAAAAAGACACGGACAGTGTCGAATTTGAATGCGCGGCGTCGCTGGTGCGTATATAGTCCCTATGGATTTTATGATGCCCATTGAGCAGATTATATAGAAGGAGAATATTGAGGAAAAATTATCTGAAAGATGATGAATTTTTAAGAATTGTTACTTTTTATTTTTAAAAATCTTAGGCTAATGAGTAATGCATTTTGGTAGGATTGCTAAACGTTCTAACCAACGTTAAGGAGGTTCGAAAGTCAATTAAAAATTCCATTTTTCCACCTTCAATTTTACCGACCTGAGACACCAATAGTCAACTATAACTAAAAAATTTTTATATTTCGGAGACATGAAAACTCACTATCGGTATCGGAATAATTTACCATTTTACGAAGTTTCAAGCATACATTTCAACAATATCTGTAAAAATAATTTTAACGAAATATCGCTGTCGTTCTTTGAGATTTCGTTTCAATTAATTTTATAGTTACCGTAGAAATGTGTACTATGGAAAGTTTGTAAGTTAAGATTTTACAAGTGCAATCATAAACATTAAGTAAATAGGAAAGACTTTGATTAATACAAAGATAAAATAATTAAACTAACTTTACTAATTAATTTAAATTTTTAGTTTCAAGTTTTTGTATTTACGTATGTAATTATTGTAATTTAAAAAAACTATTCGTTTTTTAAAACATTTATGATTATTGTAGAATCTTAACAAAATTATTTTAAATTTATATACCAAATGCAATAGTACATTAAATATCATACCTGTGAAGAATAATTCTTTCAAGAATTTTTTCTGTAGTCATATCACTACCGCTATCTAATGCTTTAAACTTATTTTGTCTTTTGGGTTCTGTATAAGGATCTGTTCCATCTTCACATGGCATTATAGGAGTTTGTATTTTGCTATTTCTTAACAATTGTAGTCGAATGATCGTTAATCGGTCGATAAAGAAAGTGTGGTATATGCAACTTTCGCACCCCCTTAAAATTTGCAATATTTCAAACATAACAAATACGAATTGTAGATACATATTTATAACATAAATTTTACGATTTTCTTTTTTTGATACTTATCAACTTAAATCATTAAAACACGCAGCAAATGTTTATGTTACAATGGATACACAAGCGCAGATCTTGCAGATTCATAATACAGACCTGTATGAAAATAATTAGAAAGTCGATATGAATTCTTTTCAAGATATTATCTTTTTAATATCTCAAAGTTTAATCTACTCACTGGCTATTTTTTATTATAGTGATATCTTTTTTAGCGTAGGTATTTCATTGAATAATTTATTCTTATTATTATTTATTTATTTATACACATATTTCATTTACTTATTCCTTATTATTTATTTATTATGAATTCACAATCGACTGATTTATGAGTAGTTATCAAATGTGAATTTTATATACATTTGTAAAATGATAAGTCAATCTCGCGCAGATACAGATTTGCATTTCGCAACCACTCTTCAAAAAACAACTATTTGATTTAATTAACGTGATTAAATACTCAAACAAATGAATAATATATAGACAAGAATTGTTTTTTACTATGTCACGTGCAATTTTTTATTTTGATATATTTGATTATAGGTAAATTGGACAATCATTAATTTAAAGTAATTTTGCCCCTTAACAATATAATTATTGCCTAATTTATTATGAAATGAAATTTAATTTTAAGTAGATAAGTCTGAAATGAATGCTATTGCGTGACCTGAATGTACGAGCACTAAGTGAAAATAGTTTATACAAAAAAGTGTATTAACTTAAGGTTTAATGGCCGGATTGTACCGGAAATCCGAGACTGAAGCACACCAGAAATAAAAATTGTTTGGTCTAAGGTTCCCATTTAAGCAATGCCTTTGGTGCATGTACATAGACATATTTTTAAATAATTTATAATTAGAAAATATGTAGTGCCACCAATACATTTTGTCGTACCTTACAAGTATTATTCATATAACTTATTTGATTTTCAATTGCAATTTTCTTTTCGCTGGTGAACGTCATTAAAATATATAGCTCAAAAACAAGATTATGTTTTTTAGTTTTAAAATTAAATTTAAAATTTTATGATCCAAAGCTAAACATTCTCAATGTAATATGGAAAGTGATAGAATAATACTGTTATACATATATAATCATTCACAAATAACAAGTGAAATCAAATTTGTTATCTGAATTGTTGATAGATATCGTACACTGAGTATTTTTAATAAAATTATAACGTGCAATTGTAACGTAATTTAATATATTAAATAAAAATATCAAACAATCTATGTTATAACTTTCCAGCAGAATAACTCAATAAACATTTGTCCTGTGTCCTACGTATTACTACATATAACACTTTAGATACTGTCACTTTTGAAGTCACATATTTCTTAAGTGGCAGACCTCATAATGAAATTTACATAATAAAAGCGCATACAAAAATTAATTTACAAAGACATTCATTGTTTTCATTTATACATTTAAAAAAAATTAAAATAAAATGTAAAAAAAATAACAACAAAAAATATAAAATAATATAAATTAATTTTATTAGTCAGATATTGTTTATAATTTTGCTAAAAGAATACCATGAATATCGGTTCTAAAACCTCACAATAAATATTTAAAATATTAAAAATATTTCTTTTTTAAAATAAAAGAAAAAATAGAAATATAATTTTGTAAGATATAAACATAAAATGTAGTAAAAATATTGTATAACAAAAGGTATTTAAATAACATTAGAAAAATAGAGATTATTAAATTATATCATAAATTAATCACAATTTTTCTCCAGAAAAGTCAAAACATAACAATTATCAGGTTGAGCACTAAGCCAATGTAAACAAATTTTTTACGTTTTTTATGATCAGTAATTTAATTGAACTTTTAAACGTTTTATGAAAACTTTGCATTTTTTCTTCAGTTTTAAGATCATAAAAGTTGGAAAAAACCAGTTGTTGAAATAGTTTTATCAATTTTTAATTCAATAGTGATACAAAAAGTAAATAAATTTGCAACAATTCATGGCCATATATGGCTCATGTAGCGCTCAACCTGTTAAATTTATAACACATAAAGCATCCTAAATACTGCAATACTAGCATGAAGTAAAATTTTGTTTTGTTTTAACTTTAAACATGTTAATTAATATAATCTTTAATACGCTGTGTTCTTTTTATAAAACATATTACAAATGCTACTGACAGTTTATAGATTAGATTTTCCTGACGTGGTGATCACATAAGTTAGACTATCTTTAAACACCTTATGAATCAATCTTTGGTCATCTATACGGACTAAGATTAAACACTAAGGTTTTATAAAAATTAAAATATTAACTTGAAAGTAAATCAATTTCTCATTGGCCTTTTAATCACAAGTTTTGCTAATAAATAGGCTTTACGTCAATTACTGATTTCACATGAACTAATCTACGAAATACCGTAATAATTCAATCTCAGAAAGCTATTTTACGTATTTTTATAAAATGGAGTGATTTGTGTGCAACTTATGAATTTGAATAAAGTTTTGGCTATGTGAATTTAAATAATATAATATAATATTTACGGCCTTATTTAAATAATATTAATATCCTAAAATAAAACAAATTTTAACAGAGTTTCTTCAGTTCTTTGACGTAGAAAGCTAAAATTGAACATTATCCTTTAACTTTAATTTGTATTAAGATAATGATTGAAATACTTTTAAAGTTTCATTGAATTAACAGTATATCGTAATTGCTATTTAATTTATGTTTTATAATACAATGTCAAGTGAAGATTTCAATGTCAATTTGCATTATTTATCCTAACTAATGGATGATACTAAATAGAAAATATTTTAGTTAACACTTATACAATTTACAATAATATTTTACGGCACAAGTTCATAAAGTTAATAAATAAGAGGTCCATGTACGATATTTACACTGAAGGCTCCAAGGATAGTTCTTTAATTGTGTCAATAATAGTTCTCTTCTTTTCTACGAATTTTGTGTTTTGGCAAAGGCTTCATAAGCAGCTATTTCTTTTTTCTCCTTTTTTAAATTTCTATCTTCATATTCCAACCTGTAATTAGAAGCCATGTATATTGAACATATAATATTATTTATGAATGCAATTTCGTACAACACAATATAAAAAAAAAATCACTTTAAACGACAAGAATCCAAGTCTTGTCAATATTTTGAATAAACTGTAAGTGATTATAATTACTTTGAATTAACTCAAGTTAAGAAAAATAACACTTTTAATTTAGTATCAAGTTTATTTTCTCTCTAGTTCATAATAAAAAATGTTTAAATTTAATAAAATTGATCTTAACACGATTTTTTTTTACTGTCCTCAAATTTCTTTGTCTTCTGATTTCATGACGAATTTATATTGCCTTTCATATTTTAATATAATAGTATATTTTAGTATAGAATGTATTTTAGAATCAAAAAAGTATATACCTAATAAAATAAGTAAGTATTGAAGTGAAAAATAAAAAAAAATTAGTTATGTGAAGAATAATAATTTTAGTGATGTGTTAAAGTTTGGAGTGAATAAATAAAAATAAAATAGAAAAATTCAAAGTAAAAAAATAAACATTTATTGCAGTTAAAAATGATGATTACAAAACAGCGTGATGCAATGCGTTATCGGTTGTTCAAGCTCTTAATAATTGCATAAAGCTCCTTGGACCTGGAGGCAAATGCAATTTTTAATTGTACACGAGCAGAAAAAAAAATTTTAATTTCAATATTTAGTTATCACTAGCTAACTAGAAGATAATTATTGTTTAAGTTGTTAAAATTAATAAGCTACTTGCTAGCTACTTAATAATAACTAAATACTATTTATAACATTTGTGACTAAATAGCATAATTAAAAATAATTTTATAACTCTTGTATTATGCATATTTACATAGCTTGCAATTAAAATGCTATTATATAGGTTCTATTTTTTAATTATTTCAAGCAATATTTAAAGCAAAAATAATGAATCAATATGAATGAATAAATAAATAAATAAATAACATGACCTGTTAATGTAAATTTTTAGTATTCTGTAAGTTATCGTGAAAAATGTCTTTTGGTTAAGATTTTACAAGAGCAATCATAAACATTAAGTAAACAGTAAAGACTGATTAATACCAAGATAAAATAATTAAACAAACTTTACTTTTCTTTTTCTATAATTGTTAGTTTAAAGTTAAAGTTTTTGTATTAACGTATGTAATTATTGTAATTTAGAAAAACAATTCGTTTTTTAAAACATTTATGATTAATGTAGAATCTTAAAAAAATTATTTTAAATTTCTATACAAAATGCAATAGTATTTTCGTACATTAAATATCATACCTGTGAAGAATTATTCTTTCAACAATTTTTTCTGTAGTCATATCACTACCGCTATCTAATGCTTTAAATTTATTTTGTCTTTTGGGTTCTGTGTAAGGATCTGTTCCATCTTCACATGGCATTATAGGAGTTTGTCCGTGACATACAATGGACACATTAAAGTGTTCCATTAATTCTTTAGTAACTTCATAAGGAGCACCAATTACAACTTCATTGACGTACTGAAATGAAATTATTTCTTGTTTACATTAAGAAACATATATTGTGAAATATAATTTACATAAAAAATCATTACTTTGCAAGCTAGAACACTAAGAACTCTTTCGTGAAGATTCATTATTGGATAATTTCCACACTTATATCGATTAACAGCGGGATCTGTATGTAATCCAACAATTAAATAATCTCCTTCTTTCTTAGCTACCTCTAAGAAGTCTAAATGACCAACGTGGAATAAGTCAAAGGCACCAGCAACGTACACTACTTTATCACCAGGTTGAGGACTTTTTCCATCACTAAATTGTATGATTTTTTGTGTAGTTGGTAAAAACTGTGAGCATCCTGTCCATGGACTACGTGCTTGTCTGTCTTGACCCATACTTTTGCTTGGTTCTCTATCTACACTATACTCGCTTTCACCTTGTCTAAAGTGCTGTCTTGTCATTAATAACATACGACCTACAAGATCAGTTGTTGACACTCCAGCTGTTCTTTGAACTTCTCTGAAAAATTAAAAAAAAAATTATCATTTTCTGTCCTTTTAATAATCATTACTTTCAGTAAAAAAAGCAAAAGACATAAAGAATAAATTACATCCCAAAGTCGTTTGATACTATTATTTTAATGAACGCTATATAATTCTGTAAATGTAAATTATACTGTTATTACCTATACCGTCCAGCAGCTTTCACAAGATGATAGGTATCAACACCGTCTGCAGTCATTGTGATATCATCACCATGGACACAGAAGTCACAATTATACTTATCTAATGTCTCTAGTGTTGTTACATAAGGTGCACCTTCAACAACTTCATCTACCCATTTGATACCACGAACCATTTTATACCTAAAAAATAGAAAATTTACTTTAAATATTTTCTAAATTTAATTAAATATAAATAGTGAATAATGTGAAAAATACATTATATAAAATGTGATAGAGATTAAGGAAAAATTTATTTATAATTGATAAAGCATGTACAAAAATTCTTCATAAGTAGAACAAATTTTTGCAAGATCTTCAAGAAATTATGACAGGAAAATACCAAAATTGTGATGACTAGAGAAATGAAGATCTATTGATTACAATCTAAGTGTCTGTTATTACTGTATATATATATATATATTTAATGAGATTGTAACCTTACAGAGGGTCACACTACATATTAGATAAAACGACGCATGTTTCTCAGTGATAAGCAAAAGAGCTCGTTAAATTATAACACTTAATTAATGCTTCTTCTCTCATTATGTACTCGTAAATTTTGAATGAATATACCTTTCCTCTTGTGTGAAAACAGGTGGTCCCTTGTGTTTGGTGATTTCTTCATCAGTGTGAACTCCCACAACCAAGTAGTCACCAAGTGCCTTTGCTTGACGTAGAGAGTTTGCATGGCCAAAATGGACCATGTCATAACTGCAAAAAATTATTGTAGAATAAATATTTTGTTCTTATTTTTAAATCACTATCTTTAAACATTTCTTAAATTTATAATGTGAGAAAATTCATAAAATAAATTTTGAAATACTATTGAATTTTACTCAAAGTGATTAGTAATTAAAAAGATAAGTTAAGGCTTACATTTTGGCATTATAATCAAGAGAAATATATAGTTCAATAAAACCATAAATGTAGGTACTCATGTTTCAGAGCACAACTGATAAATCAAGCTCACAATGTACAATGCAAATAACGTGAATGAGATTTATATGCAAATTAAATTACGAGCATAAAACGCGAAAGAAGAAATACAACTTTTACTCAACCGACTCGAAAATGCAATTCAAAACCACAAATCACTCTGAAAAAAACTAATCCAATTTGAAATTCAAATAATCGAGTCACTTTTAATTCCTCATACCCCACATTACAAGCTCGCGCTCTTCTCGTAGTCTATCACAGCTCGTAGCCGCGTCGTCGCGCTATAAATCCCACAATAAAGATCAATCGTAAACGTGTCAAGCCCTTGAAAATCGCGCGAGCAGACGATAAGCCCCAATAAAAAAAGAGGAGCCACAGCACACACACACAAATCACAGCCGGCTGAAAAAAACTCACCATCCGTCACACCAGACACGAACTTCTTTCCGTCCTTCCGACATGTCCAGGCGCAGAGCTACAAAATCGCAGTTATCGCGCCGAATCAATTGACACACAAGCCGCTGCAGTCAAGGCCAAAGGGCGAGCAGCTTGCACAGAGAGAGAGAGAGAGAGAGAGAGAGAGAGAGAGAGAGAGAGAGAGAGAGAGAGAGAGAGAGAGAGAGAGAGAGAGAGAGAGAGAGAGAGAGAGAGAGAGAGCGCAACACAACACACCGCCGTGAAACTCAATCCCAAACTAAAAAAACAAACAAACAAATGCGTCCGCTTTCGTTTCCTCTATATCGCGCTGCGCCGTGTAAAAAGGAAAAAATCACGCTATATATCTACGTGTCAAACACGGGCGTGTACGGCCTGTAACCTATAAAAAGCTGAGCGAACTTGCGTCGGACACAGGCCGAGGTTTCCGACTATTAAACTAAACGCGCTTGCGGCGTGTCGGAGTATCGGTGGCCAGGCTGGCTCTGCTGCACGCACGAGGAGGAGATTTTCCGACGACACGACGGGACTCGATACACCCCGCGCGCGAGAGAGAGAGAGAGCAGCTCAGCTCACATGCACGTATCTCGACGGCCCGCCGCGCAACAATGCTCTCGCGGCCCGTGCGTCATGCAGCCCGCCTTTAAACGCACGCGCGCCGCGACTCGCGCTCGTCGTGTCCTTCTCTATTATGCTCGCCCCCACTCTCTTCGTCGCGCGACCGATCTATAGGTATAATACTCTATTTCTCCGCGATCGCAAAAGTGTCTCGGCCAGTCTCGGCTCGCAGACTCTCTGACCTTTTAGCTAAAGCGGGGCCGTTTGCCTGGGCTACTGCCCTGCCGGATCTAGGTATGTACGGTGATTCGAAAATGGATTTTTTTCAGACCAGTAATTCCTTACTTATTAGGTATCTAGCCTGGAGTTTGTAGTTTTTTGTTTAGTTGGACCTTAGGGGTATGTGATTTCTAGCGGTTGTTCATTTAGTTTTTAATAGATTCTTATTTATATGAAACAAATAATTGGCTAGAAAATGTACTTTTATTACAATTTATACGTTACATTGATTTACATTTATTTACGTTTATTCTTCAGCAAGTTAAATTCTCCACTGATTTTAATGAAGCTTTTTTAAAATATAGTTCATAGATTCCAAACAGATGCCTTAAACAAAATTTTTGCAAAATATTACAACATTTTTATTTATAACATTTAATTTGTTATAGCAAACTCTGATTCTAATAAATAGTTATTACACGAAGGTGAAAATCAAGGAAAACTTCAAATTAGATCATTGAACAAATTAGCAAAATAATTTACTTCGAATTGCGTTAGATTTTTATTGTATTTTGATGAGTTGAATAATAGGTATATGTAGGTATTTTTACCCAAGAAGATTAAAAATAAAACGAAATGTGTATATTTTAATAAATATAAATATATTCATACAGAAATCCGCTTTCGAAATTAAAATTCATTAAAGACTTGAAAAAGTTATTTGACCTTTAAAAAAACGAAAATTAATATAAAAAGTCGAATATTGAGGTCGGTGTAGAATAAAGTAAGTTAATGTAAAATTTAATTTTTTGCTAATTATTTATGTTTCAATAATTATAAAATAATGACATTTTTTATAAAAGCATTAAAAATTTGATAAAAGCTAATTAAAAAAAAAGTTTCATAGGATTTGATGTAGGAACGAATGCAGGATACTTTATTCCAAAAAATTAAATTGCGACAGCTCCGCTCCGAAGCGACTTTGATATGACATCATAAGGAAAAATTGCGGATGATATAAGAAGAGAGGATCAATTGTATATTCCTCGCGTGCCACATAAATTAATTTTTGATTTAATGTTTATCATTATATCTGCAATGAGTTTCGACAGCTGTGTTATTATTCGTGGGTAATGCACGTTTATTAAGTTGTATCGGGATCGGTAGCACGCATATGAGGATAATAATATATAAGCTCGTGAACATGTGCTGATTTAATATTTTCGAATGCAAATCGTTTGATTGTTGATGCACGACTAAAAATGACACATTTAATCATTCGTTATGAGATGCGCGTAATAATTGCTAATATTTTATTATTTAAGATCGATTCGAAAACATTTAGCGTGCGCCTGATTATTTTTATTTTAAGTATTTTATATTTGCATTTCATTTGCATGGAAATTTAGCTTGGAATATTTTTTGATCGACCAGTGACTAATAAACAAGCTATAGTAGTTTTTGTAGTAGTTTCTCTTTTAGAATATTCCTTACTACTTGGATGATTTTCCAGTACCGTGTTTTAAATAGTTTTTAAATGTGTATTTTATTGTACTTTTTCGTATATTATTTTATTGTAATATGTTTTTTATTATTTATTGTAAGAAGTATTTGTAATTATGCAGGTTTTAAATTACTATCTAGAAATTTCTCGAATTTCCAATAAGACGTGATCAATCATAAAAAGTGGCATTAACGAAACTGATAATGAAAAAGTTGGAAAACCTATAGGTATTGCCAACCTATTTAATATCATATATAGTAAATATATAATTACACAAGATTAATTGTATATGTCGTACGATTTAGTATAACAAAAATCCGATAAACAGGAAAAAGATACACAATACGTAAGTCTGGAAAATTTCGACGGTTTTGAGATGAATCACTTTTGTTGATAAATATAAACCACCTGTGTCATGTCTCCGTATATAATATTCAATTGAAATGATTCGCAATAGACCGATCCCTCAAAAGTGTTTAGAATAATACTAATTTTTATTTTTATCTTGAAGAAAAAACTGAAAAGAAAGAATCGATTGATTTGAACCACGCGCTATGAGAGCATAAATGATGACACGAACAATATAAATGATGATGTACGGAGAGAGAAACGTGATGAGTCACACAGCATCGAATTCAGAATTTTCCCATATAAGTATGTGCGAATGAGCATAAAAGAGTCTCTGGTCGCGCGTCTCGCCGGATGCCCCAGACTAAATACAATAATATATAGATCAGAGTCGGCAGACACGAATCTTGTAAGCCAGAGCTATGTCGTAAACATCCTTATCGCACCCCGCGATGAATTAGTGGCCTAGCGGCAGATCGGATGATTCCCGATAGGAAAGCTCGCGGCCAATGGGAGGCCTCCCCTTTCCCGGAGCCACTTGTCAAGCCTGTCCTCATGGCTCTACATATCTTACATTGGCGTAAATTCACTCGACGCGAAATATATGCGAGTGCCTATACACGTACGCGCGCGCGCATGAGGCCACTAATCGACCTGCAATGTCGAGTGTACGATTGGCGCTCGCCGATAAGGGGGAATTCTTTCCTGCAGCAGAATATTCGCCTGGCACGTTGCAGGGGGAAGCGAAATTCTTGGCCGCGAATTGCGTAGGTGCACAATTCCACTGATGTTACGCTTTCGATCGGCGCGTCGATACGAGACGCAAGGTGACGATGTGGGTGGGTATCTTATCTGTTACGTCAGTTTGTGAGGATTTTTTTTAAATGATACATGTGGCACGTAAATTGTTTGCCAGGTGAATGTCGTCGAGGTCAAAAGTAAAATAAATGTAAAGGCGTGAGTATTCTGCATAATACATAGTTTTATTTTATAATTGTACACTCTATACATGCAGATATTTTGATGGATTTTTTAAAAGAAATTTATTAAATAACAATGTATTATGAAGTTATTCTTTATATGACAGATAAAATTATCAGCGTGTCTATTCTACAGCCGTATGGAAGAAAAGGAAAAGCTAATGCGCAATAGGAATATCAAAGAATCTATCAAAAACACAAATACATACATTACATATAAAAGAATCATATAGCTGGTCCTAAGGAAAGTTATATTGCAACCATCTCGGGGCATTGTTATATGTCATTATAATGCAATACTTTTTTTTTGCTTCTCGACTCAACACAGATAATAGTTGCAATCGAGTACTTAGAAGTTAGAACTTATAGCTTAATCATACGAATAAAAAAAGATGTCTATAACTGCGTTAAAGTATCCCAGACCAGTCCTCGTATTCTCTTTAGTTCTCTAATTTACATAGTCTTTATTCTTGTGTTCTTTCGTCAAAGCACATTCAGTAGCCGTTTTGTGGTCGGCCGTAGCCGCTGCCGCCAGTTGCGTACGAGCTGCCGTTCTGACCGTAGCTACTGCTGCCACCCCCTCCGCTACCGCTGCCGCCTCCACCGTAGCTGCTCTGGCTGAAGGGTTTACTTCCGTAGCTACTTCCACCGCCCAGTCCGCCTGTTAACGAGAAATCGATCGTTGTTATAGAATGTTGCTTGTCTTCAAGTGGAAAATACGCTCGTGCTTAACCCTTTGAAGTACGCATGTTTCTGTTTGATGGAATG
The DNA here is from genome assembly GCA_949152435.1 of Gastracanthus pulcherrimus. Lineage (NCBI taxonomy): Eukaryota > Metazoa > Arthropoda > Insecta > Hymenoptera > Pteromalidae > Gastracanthus > Gastracanthus pulcherrimus. Next base: position 153,203,090 of record OX424573.1, read on the forward strand.
AAATTCCATTCTAAAAAATGAGTGAACCGATTTTAGAGTGAGATTACACTTTAATAGAGTGAACTTTTTCACTCTAGAAAATACTGATATTTATTCGCTCTAATTTTCACTCTATCAGTTACAGTGAAATGACAAAGCAAACGAATTTTATTTTATTTATCGCAAATTTGAATTTTATTAATTAAAATTAATTTCGAAAGACACACGAATATGTAGTTAGTACATATGGTGCTAGCAGTCATATGCACGTGTTCTGTGATGTGACTTGTGAGTCGGGCAATAAACGGATGAATAATCTTCAATCTTTTGACGATGAATAGCGAGTACCAATCTTAATGGTGTCAACTTAACCTCTAAATATCACAAAACGCTGTTTTTTGCAAATTTCGTTGTTACAATATAAATATTGCAAAAACACTGTCTTCTTTGGAAATTTTGTTGTCAAAATCTGACTTTTTGTTATATTCTGTGTTATAATTATTGCTTTTGCATTATACAATGTTACTAAATAAACACTAATTGTAATGGTATTAATAATCTAACCTAAGAATATTGCAAAGCAATGTCTATTTTGCAAAATTCTAGGTCAAAATATGTACTTTTGGAATCAACTGTAATAGTGTGAACCTATCCTCAAAATATCGCAAAAAAATATGTATTTTATTTCAAATTTCATGATCAAAATATGATGTTTTGGTATTATTCGTATTGTAGTTATTTGTTTTTTTGCATCAAAGAATATTACTAGATGAGATCCAATAGTAATACTTTTAACCTAACGTCAAAATATCGCAATATAATTATTCTTCAAATTTGTTATATCAAAAATCTTAATTAATAAATTACTAACATAAACTATGTTCTACATAAAAGTAACAATACTATAAAAAATATTTACATATTGTATAAAATTACTCTATAACCTGTGTGCGAAGCGATCTCTAAGAAAAATATTATAATAACAATATAAAAATAGAATTTAGATATGAAAATTGACTGCAAACAAAAACTTGTCATGATGAATTCAATATAACAGATTTCGTCAAATTTATGTCAGAATAGGAAACAGACATGATGTCAAAAATATGGCTATTTTTTACTACGATAGAAAATCATTAATAAATATGTTAGACATGAGTTTTTTGTCGATTTAATGCTTCTACGTTTTAGTATAATTAATTAAAAATTTACAAATTTTAGTAGCTTTCGAATAATGCAGCACGTTGTGATTGGGTAACCAGTTAAAATGTCGGAATAAACCTACCGTTCCCATAACCTACAATGACATAATTCTGGTAGGTCCGCGCCGCCATATTGCTTTTCTTAATCACGCGACCTCATACAGCGTTTAAATTCTTATTTAGCAAACACAATTTTCAAAAAAAAATTTCACTTTGGTGTATAATTTAACCTCAAGATTCATCTAACAATTATTTTAAAAATCATATCTGTTCCTTATTAGTTCTAATTAGTTGTCGAATTGGATTCAAACTCAAAGTTCACACTTCAGACAAATTCTGCAGTTTTATCAGAATTATTTGTTACTAGCAAAAAATTATTATGTACCTGAGATATTCCACATCAAGTCAGCCGATCAAACAAAATTTGTGAGTGATTGAACGGTAAAATTATCGCAAATTGTTAAAAATTCTTGGGGTTTAGAAAAACATTTGTAACAAAGTTCTTTTTTGCAAATTCTATGAAGAGCATGCTTGAATTTTCTCAAAACTTAAAATGGCGAATTTTGATTGGTGTGAAGAAATAGGACATATTTATGCAAATCTAATCCAGTACACACAACCAGGTTCATTTTTCTAGATACTGAGTACATTTGAAAAGCACAAAAAGTTAGAAAATTATATCAAGAATCGAAAGCGACAGTTGAATATGTGTTTTCTGTGACACATTAATTTATATAAATCGAAAAGTAAAGTCAGTCAAAACTGCTCTACGTGCCCCACTAGGGGGCATCTGTGGCACCCCGGTGGGGCACGTAGAGCACGGCTTTTCATGAGGTATTTTCACATTTATAATTTTACGTAAATAATCAAATGAAAAATTAATAAAATCAGAAGTACTGTGCATATATTTGATTGTATGATATGATTTGCAATGAAAAATAGCAAAATTCGATCTTACACCATTATAAACTTGTAATGCGCGCCGCGCAACAGTTTTCGTGTGCTATTCGTGCCCCACCTAGGTGCCCGTCGTGCCCCATTTTCAATGCTTTTTCCGACTGTTAATACACAATTACTGAGCACTACAAGATAAAAAATCAAGCAAGGCCTGAAAGTTGGAAGTATAAACTATCAAATAGACTTTGTTTCAAACGGATCCATTCTTTTTTCGCGTTCTACCAGCCAAATGAAAAATTAAACCAACCTATTATTTCGGCTTTGAATTTCAAGCTCATTTAATTAATTGGTTGGACTTTGTTTTTCTAGAAAGATTTTTAGATTTTCACAATTATTTGCTTAAAAATATCTATTAATCATTTTAATATCGAGGTGCCAAACCAACCCGCCTGCCAGGCCGTGCCCCACCCTCCCCTACAAAAAAGGAAAATTTTGAGACCTGAATCTGAAAATTAATCTGGTCTTACTTGATTTGATTTGCATAAATATATCCTATTTCTTCACATTAATCAGAATTTGCCATTTTAAGTATTGAGAAAATTCATGCATCTTTTTCATGAAATTTGCAAAAAGAAACTTCTTTACACATTTTTTTCTAAACCCCAATGATTTTAATTTAAGGTAGTTCGAACGTGACTCCCGAGTCAATTGAGTGTGTACAAAAACAAGTTACGAAAATCCTATTTAACGTATGTAAATAATATTTATTGAATTTATTTATTAATTTTAAAACAATTTAAGATTGCTATAGTACAAACAATTATGTTTTTTTCGTCACAAAAATAATATTTTTACGCTCACATGATTCACCTTTTCAAGCTTTGAGTTAGAATTTCATCGTTTTCGTACTTTTTAAATAAATATCCTTTTAATAAGTTCAGCTCCCAATATTTTTCATCGAGTCATTTGAAAGTAAAAATTTCGTACTTTTATACCTTGGTTTTTTAGCTTGATCTGAAGTTTTTGTGAAGAAATATCTTAATATTACTGCTCAGAGTCGCGTCGACTCCCATAAGACGTGTGTAAAATAGATGATTTTTAAGTAATCTTTTCTCTAAAATTTATTTGGTAACCTGGTCTACAATTTTTCGAGGGGATACATTTCATGTTTATAAATAACCTGTATAAGTTTTATTTGATTCCGAAGTATTTTTATTCGCGTTGGAACCACCTTAAAAATGGATCAAAATTTGAAATTACGAAAAAAATTAAAAAATTCAATTTCTATGTATCCACATAACTGTTTACACTTTTAAACTTAGGGTCTGAAAAAATTTTTCTACATTTTTTTAACAATTTGCGACAATTTCACCGTTCGATCACTGATAACAAAATTTTGATCGGCTATATAACTCAACGTGGAATGTACCACCTACAATTTCCAAACCCTACATAATTCTAATCCTCATAAATATTCTAAGCATGTAAAAAAAAAACACCAACAACAAGAAACTGCTAAAAATATCGGGCATCAATGACTTAGAAAAAGAATACCAAAACCCGTCGCGTTTCAAAGGATCAAGCGCGATCGTTGGCGTCCCTTTCGCTCACTCACCTCCGGAGCTTCCGCCCCACTTGTTTCCGCCTCGGTCGGAGCTGCGGTCGCCGAATCGTCCTCCGCCGCCGCTGCCGCGGTCGTCGCGGCCGCCACGACCCCCGCGAGAGCCGCCGCCTCGGCCTCCACCTCCGCTGCCGCGCATTCCGCCGCTACGGCCACCTCCGAATCTGCCACCTGTCGAGCACGCGCGTGTCGTTTTCATTATAGTCTCGAACTTTTAAGAGGGAGCGAGATGACGAGCCGGTTTCTGCCTTACCGGCTTTTCACTTTTGCAAGCTTTTATGGAATTAAACGAATCTTTCGGGAAGGTGAAGAACTGTTTCATGTACTTTGAATTTATACTGGAATAAGATACGCTCTACAAGCAAACGTGTAAGAGATTTTATCGTAACTGTGTTAGGAGAAAAATGAATTGAAAAGTGTTAAACTATTTATCCATTTTATTCCTACAGTTAATAATAAAATCTCTGGAAAATTTAATTGGAGATACCTATCTGGTGTCAATTCGGAAGACATAAAATAGTGTTTTCCGAAAGATTGGTTTAATCGATTAAAAACAATATAGAATATAACTTTAACAAGAAAAAAGCTTGCAAGACAAGACTCGGGTCGGAGTTTCTCATGCCTTACGGGGCTGACAAAGTCAATTAAAAATACTATTTTCATGTATCAAATTTTGTCGGCCGAGAAATGAATAATTGGTTGTAATTAGATATATAGACCGAATTATACGGAACTAGGGCATCATTCCCCTTTCTATAAGTGTTGAGCAAATATTGCAACATTTCGACGCATTTCATAAGAATAAAATTTCGTGATATTTGTTTGAAATGTAAAGAAAGGTAATGACCAATTGTTGTATAGTCTCGTGTTCGTTCAGTCTAATTCCTCGGCTGTGACTACGCTGTGCTGTTGTATTTATTTATTTGTGTTTATTGACAAGCGTCACGTAAAGGAGTAAGAAAGACTGAGACAAATTAAATATGTAATCGGAAGATTAGAAACAACCTGAGACTACCGTATTAAGTTTATATGTAAAATTATGATGAAATGTGTATTAGATATTGTATTATTATTTTTTGCACTGACAGAAATAATACTTCTATCTATCTATCTATCTATCTAATGATGTCTTGGTGTTTTGCATTATTTGCTTTATGTATTTATCTACAACCAATTATTCATCTCTCTAAGTTTTTATTTGACTTTGACTTGTAACCCATTACTTCCTAATGAAATATTTATAGGTACAAATAGTTTTTATGACTAAAAAGTATCAATAAATCAATAATACTATTATTATTAAATCAACAAAATTATTGACAAGAAGTAATTTTCCCGAATATTTGATACCAGCTCATTTAGGTTGAAATTTTCAATTTTTCTTGACTGCAGTAATTTAATGTAGTATCGCGATTTTTGAGAGACATACAAATTTCATAAGCTTTAATTAAAAAAATTTGTATACAAATTGGTTAAAAGTGGTATGCTGCAAGGTGTTTGTTCCAAAAAATCAATTCGCGTAGATAGAAATGGCACATGATTTTCGAACATGCAGTACCTTTTAGAACCGCGTAGGGTAACAGAGGATTAATCCGACCCTCAATAAAAGAGCCGATAGCGATAATTTATGTATGTAATACCTATTTCTTTAGTCGAAAAACCAATTACTAGGTAAAATAAAATCAATTAAGAAGCAACAAGTCGAAGATTCGCCCGGAAGTATAGAATGGCCCTTACGCTTGTACGATCCGGGATTCCTCGATAGCTCGTACAGCTTGGGATTGATGACCTGCTTAGCTTCCTCGAGCACTTGGATGAGATCGCCGGCTTTGTGCGCGTTGCCGGGCGTGAAGAAGGCGTAGGCCGTGCCGGTGCGCTGCGATCGCCCGGTACGCCCGATACGATGAACGTAATCCTCCGAGTTGGACGGATAGTCCAGGTTTATCACAAATTTGACGTCTTCCACATCTACGCAAAAAGACTATTGACGATCCCCGGAACAATAAAGTACTTGTTTCTTTGTGGTTTTACATTTACTTTCGTTAGCGTGAAAATCCTTGACGAGAAAATCGAATTGGAGAACTCATTTTGCGACTGAGGAACTGCGTAATTGGGAGTACAAAACGAACGCCAGTTATGTACAAAGTATGTATGACTGTCGCGTTTTATTAAAAACAAAAAAATTGTTTAGTTTTCATGAAGAACAAAAAATCTCAACAGAGCTTAAAAAACATATCTGTAAAGTGATTATATTGTCATAAGTTATCAACTTTTAAACGTAAAATTTATTAGATGATAACATAAAATCACATTGCGTCTATTTCTTAAAAAAAGGAAATGAAACGCGATAGTCTTTTTAAGAAGCGCCGATAGAAAGTATAACTTACCTGATAATTAATTATATTTTAATTGCGCTCCCATCGTACACAGCATCTCAATTTCAATTTCAAATTTTAATTATCATATAAAAAGGACTTGAAAAATTCTATTTACTGTCAAATTTGGTTTTCTTTGTCATTTGTCTATAGTATCATCATAAGTTAAGTAGACCACAAAGAGCAAGTGTATATTGTAGTTACCTGTTAATTTTCTATAGCTGGAAATGTAAATTACATTTTTTGTGAAAATGTAGAGGAATCAAAGCTCAGATGGTTGTTCACTTAGGAGTCTCGCTTTCGATCGTTTTAGCGAGCTCTCACGAGAGTTAGTCTTAGGGACTCTGCCACACCCCCCTCTCCCGCACCAAAGTATGGAGATCTGTGCTGGTCATTGAAAATCTCTCTTGCGCTGGCGCTGCGAGGCTGCACTCGAAGCCATTATACCAAGCTATAGCTCTCTTCACCCGGGCCCGTGTACATATATATCTGTTCCGTGTTTAGCATCAAGAGATCATCACTTGCAAACATTTTACTAATTCTTTCCTTTGAATTCGATTCAATGCGACTAAATATTTTGCGATTTAATCACTAAAAATACTTTTTAAAAGAATTTATACGTGATCTTTTATCATACAAATAAATTAACTCTTTAACATGTGCTTTTTTTTTAAACTACACATATTATATTTACAGTAAAAAAACACATGTTAAAAAGTTTTACTAAAATAAATTCTTTTACAAAGTAAAAGCAGCATTGCAAGTGGCAATATCTTGCTGCCTTACTCTAACAGTCTCCGAGTTTAAAACGGGCGTTCTTTTTTTCATTCGTGTGTTTTTGTTGTCACACTATAGTCGCCCTAACATTATGAATTCCATACTTTGGACCGTCGCAGGTATAGAGTAAGAGTGTGTGTGTTCTGAGTGGCACGGCAGGTTGAGGCACAGCGTAAGGTTAGCTTGTTGCGTGGGGGCGACGACCAGCAGTCACGCCCCATTCATTTATTTATTCCAAAGCAAGCTTCTCCAGAGTTCTTATCATTGATAAAACTCCGTCGCATGTGCCTCTGAAAACACATAGAACAGCAAGTTACTACCAGACTGACAAGACTCGTTGTTTTGATTGAGACAGAGTTTGCAAATTAACTTTCCTTACTATCCTTTTCATCCATCACTCATAACTTATTTAGTGCTGAAATATTCTGAAGTACTTTTCAATTATATATAAATTTACTTTTGTTTTCCTTATATTAATGTACTTAATGTACTAAAATCTAATATTTACTAAAAGGATATATTAAAATACTAAATTTATATAGTAATTGTAGTAAATCTTCAGATATCACAAGTGCTAACTTGCACTAACCTTAAGGTAAGACTTATACTAAATAATACATGACTAAGGTGGAAACAATTTTAACAATATAAATTGAAACTTTTTTTAATCATTTCCACCAAAGCGATTTTGATTAATTGATAAGCTATACCTATTTTCGCAGTAGATACATGTGCTACATAGATAAGACTAGAAAAGTTTGTAATGTTGATCAACCAATGAATAAGTCGAGTTTCAAAGCAGGTTTAAACTGACACTATTAGCTAGAGCTTCAGTATCAATCAGTCTGGCACATGCCGTTATCCGTTGCCACGTTTGAACGTCATAAGAATTTAAACCTTATCATAACCATCACAGCCTGACCCTTACATGATCTTACACATAAATTTACCGACTAAATCTTACCTAAACCTCTTGCAGCCACATCAGTTGCCACTAAAATGGCAGATCTGCTAGCTCGGAATTCTGAAGATGAATGAATAAAAATATTAGACATAATCAAATACAAAAATACAATTTTCATAATTTATGACTTGAATTTTTATATATAGGCTTACGATTTAAAACGTAATCTCTTTCTTGCTGACTTTTGTCTCCATGGATACCAATTGCCTGCCAGCCGTACCTATTGATCACCCTGGTGATCTCGTCTACTTTCCTTTTCGTTTCGACGAAAATAATAGTTTTGTTTTCTGGCTCTTGTGAAATCTCTTCTAAAAGCTTTATAAGCTTGCCTTCTTTCTCATATTCTTCACAGACATCAACAATTTGTAAAATATTATGATTAGCAGCTAGTTGTAGTGATCCAATATTAATTTGTATATAATCAGTCAAGAACTCTTCAGCAAGATTGCGAACTTCTTTTGGCCATGTTGCCGACCACATAAGAGTTTGACGGTCTGGCCTAATTTGTTCTACAATTTTCCTGATTTGTGGTTCGAAACCCATGTCCAACATTCGATCTGCTTCATCCAATACTAAATAAGTGCACCTAATAGAAAATTTATTTTTAATTTTTCAGTCTAATAGTTTATTGTTGTAATAATTAGCAGAATATATATGTACCTTCTTAAATTTGTTGTTCCACGCTCTAGGAAGTCAATAAGACGACCTGGAGTAGCTATGCAAATTTCAACACCACGTTCCAAATCGCGTGCTTGTGGGCCTTTAGGAGCACCACCAAATATACACGTATTTCTAACTTGTGATGAAACACCGAAATCTGCAGCAACTTGTTGAATTTGTTGAGCTAATTCTCTAGTGGGAGCCAAAACTAAAGCAATTGGTCCATCACCTCTGTTTAGACGTGGTTGGTTGTTTATATGTACAATTGCAGGAAGAATGTAAGCTAAAGTTTTTCCAGAACCTGTTTGGGCAATGCCAACCATGTCTCGTCCAGACAAAGCAATCGGCCATCCTTGAGCCTACAAAAATAAACATTATAATAGTACACTTAAAAATGGTCTGGATGTTATAAAAGAAAATAAATTTTTATAAATTATTATAAATTATAATTAAAATAAAATATCATGATGTTAAACTATGGCTAACCTGTATAGCAGTAGGTTCTCCAAAACCTTGTCTACGTATTTCTGTTAATACGTAATCTGGAAAACCACCTTCTTCAAAATAAACATTTGGACTAGGAATATTACTTCCTTTTACTGTGATTTCTTTATCGGATCTAAATGCCTCTACAACATGAGGACTTCGACCACAAACATTGGCATGTGGTTGATAAAAATCCTTGCTGAAAGGCTCTAGAGAACTCATATCCCATCTTGGCTTGCGTAGACGTTCACCCGGTTGTTTATTTTTAAAAGAATTATTTCCAAAACTGCTACCTCCATCTCGCCCACCTCCGCCAAAGCGGCTACCACCATCTCTGCCTCCACCACCACCTCCTCCTCCTCCTCCGTATCTTCCACCTCCTCCACGCATACTACTGCCGCCACCACTCCCAAGTCCTCCACCAACTCCTCCTCGTCGATCACCACCACGGTCGCGGTCTCGGTAAGCCCTGTTGAACAAATGTTTCATTTTTGTTATACAACATCCTGCTGCTTACTTGTGAACTTTTATTTATTGAAGATATAAAATACTCTATAAAATTTAAATGTAACAAAAATGTATAAGATATTAGACTAGGATAAGGTAAATCTTTAGAAATCTATGTGTAAATATGAGAAATAACAAGTATACAAAGTTTTAATTAAGCTAGAAGATCATTCTGCATTATATTTGTATTTTATTTAGTTAATAATTGGTATCATTAAAAATGTTGCATCATCTATGTACACTCGATAGAATAAACATCTGATTAAATTTGTTTGAATTTTTTTAAAATGCTGCAACTGTAGTGGATCAAATGCTCATTTTCGCTAATCTAATTAAAGGATTTAAAAAAAATTCAAACAAATTTGATCAGATGTTCCTTTTGTCAAGTGTACTTTAATCCTATCTGTAGAAGGCAAGATTGAAAATAACAACAACTACCTACCTAAGACAAATTTAATTGTCAATTTGCTTTATGAAATGTCTAAAAAATAATAAATTCTTGGTGAGTTTTAAGTGAAATTGCATATCTTTGAACTGCAAGGTGCATATTTGTGTATATGCAACTTGAGTAATATAGCTACACAGCTACACCCAAACAAACAGCTTGTAATCTTTCAGTGACCTTGAATGCATTTAACGTCGTAAATCATCAATACAAATTTTGTATGTACAACTTGTACAACAATATCTTTGACAGTATAAATCATTCGTAATTTACATACTGTACGCATAGTTTTTAACGTAATTGTACTAAAATTTATTTTTAAAAATAATTGTTTAAATAATTCATCGGATAAGAGTTTTCAAGTCTTAAACGTCGATCGTTTCATCAATAACCAATTATTATATTTTAATGATAATAATGATTCAAACAACTGCAACTACGTATTTCTAAAATCCAAAATCGCACATAAGTACAGGCATCTGTAACCATTGTATATTACGAGATCTCACAATCGCTGTCACTACCTAACAATTGCGAGAAATTTCCAGAAACAAACTCCATCTACACCTTCGAAAAACAAACCTTCCTATCGCTACCATCCATAAATATATCCCAACATACTCACATGACGATTATATCTGGAAAGTAGACGGAAAGTCGGGCCTAAAACTTAAACAAGTGGATAAAATTGGGAAGATCGCCGTTGAAAGAGTTACTGCGGCAGAGTCCGTGAGCAGGTCCGTCGGGAAGAGAGAGAGATAGAGAGTCTGTCAGTCGCGGCGGCAAGCAACGCTCTCTCCTTTATTCGGAGAAGACGAGAAGCGCGCAGGAGTCGTTGTGCGTGCCGCGGGCAGCTGCGGCGCACACAGGAAGAGCGACAAAATGGCGGCGCGCGCAGCGATCGCCCACGGAAAATAGTCCCCCTACAAAGCAGGACGTCGAGGGCGCTGCGCGGCTCTGCACGTGGCGCTATACCAGGTACAAATGTCATTTATATTCGCCTGTAAACGGGAAGCGCGGCGGGCGTCGGTCGCATTTTCCAGGGATTTTCGAAGCATTTTTGTGGGTGCGCAGGGTGCAGGATCAGGCACGGCGTCGAAAATGGACCTTGATTTCGTTTATTTTTGCACCGCTGCCCACGCTCGTCGTTCGGTGTGTGCTGTGCAGCGGCCAAGGAGGAGGAAAAGGGTTCTACTTCTATCTTGGCCGGGGAGTGGGGGGTATAAAGAGCCCACCGTACGACGCGTCGGTTTCATGAGGTGACACGGCACGCGCTCGCGGTTTTCCTCGCAGGCATACGCAGGTCCCATGGGTCGGCGAAATGCGGAATTACGAAGTTCGGAACGTCAATGCGGAGTGGTGTAGCGACCAATCGTGGGCATTCTCGGAAAACTGCTCTGATCTTCGATTGTTTCGTGTCTAGTGAAGTATTTTTATGTTTCTCATATTTTTTACTTCAAATGTACGTTTATAATTGTTTGCTCGATATTTGCCGATAGATAAAGTAGATATATATATATGTACGCTTGTTACTTCTAATTGTGTGGCGACCTTAAGGCAGATCTTTCTTTGAGCATGCGCACTGCCGTACTTTTGGACCGTTTTTCACTACGTTCCATTATGCATTTTCCACAGTATCGTGCTCAGAATAAGATGCAGGAACTATTCGAAATTGAAATAAAGAGAATGTCACGGCTGTAAGATTAGCGAAACGTGCAAAAAATTGAAAAAGTATAAGCATCCTGCTCTTAATAATCATTTGTGTACTTCTAAAAATACAGTTTAAAAATAAAAGAGCATTCATATTTACAATTAATAATTCCAATATAACATACAATTTTGTACCTTGATTATTATTTGCTGTTTCTAATTTCTATAATATTTCGAGGTTACAGGATCGATTAAAGGTATCCTACTTTACCGACTTCAATTTGAATGAACTATTGCGATGTTCCCTTTCCAAGAAAAACCACGCACTAAATTTACAATAGAGCTCCGAACTCGAATTATTAAATGTTTATTCTAACATTTGATTAAAAGCAAATCTTTTAACCAGATTTTGTCGCCACTACAACTATACGTATATTAGCAACAAAAAATAAAATAATTTTAGGTAAGGTGCATATTTCTTCATCAGTCTCTATATTCTTACGTGACACACTGGACACACAGTAAATTCTCAATCGCAATTATAATAAAATTAAGAATAAAGACTAAAAACACCGGCTAGCAGCGCCATCTACCGTTCTCGGGCTCCTCCACAATTTTCACACCGCTCGACGGTGCAGATCGGTGCACTCCCCCGCCTCGATCGAATCTCGCCGCGGCGCGCGCGCGCGGCCAGGAATCCTTGCCCTCTCTCTCTCTCTCTCTCTATTTCTCTCCCACCACCAGCCCGTTGCGTTCACGTTCTCTCTCCCCTTCGGCCAAGACGCGCGGGGCCGCCGCCGCGAGTTCATTCTCCTTCTCTCCTCTCCTCTCCTCTCCGTCTTGCGTTCGCTCTCCGTATAGTATATAGCTGTAGCGTATATCCGAGGTATAAGTATATAAGAACCGCACCGCTGGCGCTGGCTGCTCAGACTCACGGAGAGAAAGAGAGGGAGAGAGAGAGGCACCGATGCGATCTCTCGCGTATATACACCGTAACCCGAATATTTTATAATATTATGATCGATGCTTCCCCCCGCGCTCGGCTCTCTGATTTTCCCGAAGCTGAAGCTGATGCTGATGCTCGTATAATACCTATATACGTAATGACCGCGTGCGCGCATACACACGCACTCGCGTGTTAGAGAGAAAGAGAGAGAATTACAAGATCCCGTATGTAGCTGTTGTAGCTCTCTGTAGCCGCGAGAGGCTGTGTCTGTGCTGTGTGCGCCGCGGCAACGTGGAAGAGCACGGGAGGTACAATATAATACTACCAGTACTACCCATTGAAAAAATATCGACGTTCAGGGAGAAAGAGAGGGTCCCTTTTAAAATTGAAAAGCCTCCGCTAAACTATACATCCCCATCCTCCTACTCGATCTTCTCTTTCTCTCTCTCTCTCGTGCTGCTTTTCCCGACGCGTACCTATAGGTATGCACAGCCATGTAGGTATATATAAAACACAATGCGCGCGCGTTAGAAGGAGACATCAGAGCGGAGCTATTATGTGCATTCTGCGTTATACCATCTATCTCGCCCTCTCTTTCTCTATTCCATTCATGTATATATGTACATACAGTTATATCCCTGCGAGTCGCAGGAGCAGGGAATTCGTCCGAGCGCGCGCGCGGGAGTGTACCTATACTATATACGCACTTTCACTTCGTACTCACGATGTTGTATATAGGTGTAGCCAATACTTGAGCCGCGTATATATACGCATACATACACACGCACACAAATATTCATGAACGAAAAGTCGCGTAAGCTCGAGAATTATGAGGCCCCTAACTCATTGAATGCATTATACACGCAAAAGCTTCGCCGCTGCTGCTGTCGCTGCCCCGTGTAGGTATATATAAATGTGGGGGAAGGGCTCTTAATGAAAAAGACGCGAGCGCTGTGCCACGAGAAATCTGCATTTTTTCAATTAATAATCGGCCTTTTAAATATTCATTTTTGTATATATACGGCGCGGTATTTATTTGCGAAGAAGCATGGAATTATTGTCTTTTGCGAGGCGTATATAGCTTGTGTATAGCTCGTTTTTCTCTATATACAGCGTCTTATTGTTCTCCCGACTGAGCATAACATCTGCTATGTCCAATCTAGATGTTATATTGATTGAGGGCAGGTAATAAAAACTCTTCCAACATTCATTACAACTGTATACGCGACGCGGCCTATTGGGATTATGTACGTGTCTATAAGTCTGTGTACACACACATATGTGAGAAAAAAAATATATATTCAATTCAACGAAGTGTGTGAACCGTGAAGTCTCTCGGTTTATTCTGCTCCCTTGGCTTCGAGGGCGGCGGATTAGATGCTCCCCCTCGCTATAACTACTCGTATTCAGTTATCTCCGCGCCAAACCCTCGCTATTATGATGACTTAGAATTTCAATGCGAGAATTTATCGCTCGCGCGCTCCTTTCGTTTATTATTAATTTAATATTCAACGAAATTCCCTTTTTTCGGGGGATTTTTTCATTCTGGACGATTTGCGATGGTACAAAAAATTTACTTAAAAGAGTATAGGATAACGTTTTCAGACCCTACAAATCAAAATCCACTATTTTTAGAAAATATGAATACGAATGTGTTTGTGTGTGTGTGTGTGTGTGTGTGTGTATTAGGTCAGCATATTTCGAGAATGGTTAATCAAAATATTGGGAAGAAATACTGATTTTTAACTAATAACATATTATAATGGAGATAATATTAGTGACATTATTTCAGACGATATCTTTTCATGTTTTAACTAAGTGACATCGCATAAAGAACCTTTATCAGGTTACAACATTGTATATTTAGAGTAAAAGACTAATAAAATAAAATAAAAGTAAAATTAAATTAATTCAATATGAATTTATTTGGAAGAATTTAAAATTATCTATGTTTATCCCACAAGTTTCTTTGGATTTGCCATGATTCTTAATCGAGAATGACTAATATAATAACAAGAATCCAATACAAAATTCGCGGAGATTAGTGACATTTCCAACTATATTTAGTAAAATTTTTAGTCTTTATGAATATTAGTTTTTATAAAAAATCTTTTTATATCAGAATAGATTTTTTACATGAATATATCTGAAATAAAATTAAAGCAGTCCGTCTGAGAATCTGCAAAGAGGTAATTTTTTAATATAATTATGTAGGTATACTGAGTTCTTCGCGTAAAGCTTATTCAATTAATGAGTTTCAGTGATGATTGAGAGCATGAATTTTTATAATTTTTTTTTATTTACGTTCTCAGTCGAGAAGAATCTGAGAAATTTCGGTGGAATTTGGAATGTATCCTTTCGGGTGTATATTTTTCAATTTTCTTAAATAATATATATGTACAAAATATAAAATCTTTTTGAAAGTATAACATATATGTATGGTATATTGTATTTATAGAAAAATTCCGGATGGGTTTGCAGTTCACAGTGAAAAATAGAAACAATTGTTTACGTCTAAGGTAGAGCAAAATGTAAATAATCTATTAGCGGCGGCTTTCCCGAGGGCTTACCTTGTTGTTCCACTGTTTTCCAGGAGGCAAAATGACGACAGCGGAAATCGATCGCGACCTGTCCAAGAGATTTCTGCAGGCGTGTCAGAACGGTGATTTGGACAAAGTAAAAGTTTTGGTCGATAAGCATTGCATAAAGAATTGGACTGTTTATCGGCACAATACGACGGGCGACACGGCGCTTCACGTTGCCGCTAGAGAGGGGCACACTGGCGTTGTAAAATATTTATGCGCAAATTGGCCTGAGCTAGAATACAAAGCTAATGTTACCGATTTCGACATGAAAAGACCTTTACACGAAGCCGCTCAATTTGCAAGAGGCAATGTTTTGGAATATTTTATAGAGCAAGGTATACACTAGTTATTTTTTATTAATGCCACTCATCCCCTCTAATATCGCCGTAGATATACTTATATCCGGCTTGATAACTGGATGAATAGCATAATAGCATACGAAATTATAACGCAGAATAGCGTATGATAATATAGACACATTTTGCAGAATATTTAATATAATGCAATTACCCTCGATTGCTCGATAATGAGGAGCTGAATGACAATATTCGAATTTGCTTATTATTTTACATGAAAAAATTACGTTGAATTAGCGAGCATTAGCGAGAAAGGTACAGCGGCAAAGGAACGATGTTGCGCGCACTGCCTTTGTGCGCGCGCGCGCGCGCGCGCGACGAGTTATAAAACCAAAAAGTATTACGGCTAAAGTGCCTCTTGCCTGTTATGGCTGTTAGATGGCGCTTACAGTAATCAGTACAGAATCCCTTGTACACAAGTTCGTACCTTCGTACTCGCGTACTAAACGATATAACGCTTTAAGAGCGTAATACAACCGTGTTGGATGAACTTTTTTCTTATTTAAGCATAAACAATGCACTCGGTTAATTTGTAACAAAAGGAACATAAATATTAAATGAAAATTTAGCATCCTTTAAACACATGTTTTTAATTAGTGACAAATTTATTGGAAATACGTGAGATTTTATCATGTTTCAGGGAATACAGTTTGGAATTTACAATTGCGCGAAAAATTTCGTATCCACTTCAATTAACACTGACACTATTTTTAGACGATATCTTCTATTAAGAATACTAGCTTTATTACCGATTTATAAATAATAAATGAATAATATTTAAAGAATGTGTTTATACAATGTTTTAATACACTTTACTGAGAAAATCGCGTGATTATAAGATAAGCGTACTCAATAATCCTAAGATTATTTTATTATATACCTACTGTTGAAGTAATGAAAAAATTATATTTGAACCGGTTAGGTATAAAAGAAATATATAGCATAATAACTTATAAAAAGAATTTTCATTCGTTAAATAAACAGGGAGCCTAGTCCTAGAATTTATATATTTTGATACATCGGGATATTCCATAATAAAGGTTTTGAAAAATATGATAGAAAGTTGTCACTTACCAGCGCGTCATATTCTTTAAAAACATAATTTAACAAAATTAACCAATATTTATCAATATCGACTGCAAGATCATGTTCAGCGCAACACATACAGAAACACCTTTGTTTGTTATCAAAATACTCGTGACCTCTAGTACTCAAACATTGCGTCATTACATGACAAAGATTTTCCCGTTTTTGGCAGACGGTGGCAGTTTCTTACTTTAGTTCTTTGTTCTAACATACAGGTGCTGATATAGACCCTCTGAAACGCGCCGATTGGACACCTCTCATGCTAGCGTGTACAAAAGACGGCGCAGAAGCGCAACGTTGCGTAAACAAATTATTACAATCTGGAGCAAATTTATCTTTGCGCAATAAAGACGGCTGGACACCACTTCTGCTAGCCTGCCGTACCGGAGATCCAATCATAATTACCCAATTGTTAGACCATTCACCTAATTGCATCTGCGATAGGAGCAACAACGGCAGAACTCCTTTACACATAGCAGGTAGATTACTTTTTTAAATCTTAAGGAATTCAAGAATGTTTTAAGATTAGACCTGAGAATGATGCTGTATTTTTGATCTTCGCGTAATTTGTTTTCAGCCTTTCACGGTTGCCAAAGCATACTAAATACGCTTCTTACGGCAAAACCAGATTTGCTCGAGTCGCGCGATTCAGCCGGTTCAACGCCGTTACATGAATCTGTCAAGAGTTTAAATTTTAATGTAACGGATTATCTACTTAAACAAGGAGCTTATATCAAAGCTAAAGATGGTATAGGACAAAATGTTCTGCACGTTGCCGCTTCCGTTGGAAACTTAGCTGTGATTGAATATGTTATAGCCAATAATTTTATAGAAATAAATGAAGAAGCACATTTTGGTATTACTGCTTTGCAAATTGCTAAGAGGAATAAAAAAGTCGAGGCTATCCAGATTTTGTCGAGAAATCTAATAGAAAAATAGTTGTACCTATAATGTACGTGCATTTATTTACTTATGTTTGTTATTTGTATAAATAATAAAACAATGCAACTTTTTTATATGACTGAATGTTTATTTATTTTAATAATAAAACATGTTTAATCAAGATACATATGTTATTCAAATCCGCACATTATGCTTGTGCACGTAATGTAAATTTTAATTAATTATTAATTCATTTATTATTCAGTTCATCGGTATATTGAATATTCTGCAACAAATTATTACATGTTTTACAAATTAAAAATACATAATTAATTAAAAATTTATTTTAAGTAAATAACGTATTGAAAAATGTAATTAAAAACTTAAGATATTTTGAATAATTGAATGCATTTCAAACATTTCAAACAGTAAAACAACGCCTTTATTCGTGACCTATTTACGCATCGCCGAACTTGTATTTGCTCTTACGTTATAGAATTTTCTTCTTGTGGTTCGGCGGTGAAATAAACATCGAGATTACGTAAATAAAAAGCATCAGAAATAACAACAAATATTATCATATTTATTCAAAGAAGTTTGAGAAATCAGTACTAAGACAAAAATTACTGATAAGCTTTTTAATAAAGATTTCATACGTACCTCTTTTAAAAGTTCTTCGGGGTGATTTTCAGCGAATTTGTTGTACATATCTTGAATTTTGAAAATAATGTTTTATATATTATGTGAATTTTTACTGTATTCATAAAATAAAAGTATAAAAAGAGAAAATATAAATGTAAAGCAAATAAACGTTAAAAGTGTCGAGAAGATAAATTAATAATAAAAGGCATTAAAAGTGCAGATAAATATTTAAGATACTTAATCTATACTTTTATTTACTGAATAAATAAAGCTATTTTAAAGGGAACGTATAACTGTATAGCTGTATTTTATCGAACGCGGTTTCTCACGTTTCTTCGTCTGTCCATTCATGGCGGCACGTACTTTTCCTTTATCCAATCTGTTTCAAATTTTATGGTCGGAATAAGGAATATAGTAGCAGGTCTTTTAGTGATGTATGTGGATTGGTTTGGACATAAACATCCATGTTGTTTATTTCTTGTATTTATAATTACGTAAAAAGCATGTTAGTAATGGAGATGAAATAAAAAATAAAAGTCTTTGAAGATTGGTACACATTTATTTACTCCGTTGTATCATCAGACAGTCTTAGAAGCATACAAAATTACTAAACAAAGCCCGTTATGGACTGGAAATTATTTGCTTCACCCGTTCGGCGCGCTAGTTCAATAAGTGAAGAATATGAACTAACGATTAATTTAACGAACTCGTTTCAAAAAAGTACATTTCATGGCATGAATTCGGCTTATACACATAGAATAATTGAACAAATATTAACAATGAAAATTGTAACGCGTTTTTTTATATTTCAGTAAAAATAATTGACACGTAATGACTTTTGAAACGCATATTGCAGATGGCAGTGAAGCTAAATATTACTTTATCGATTGGCTAGAGATAAGGTAAAACGTGCGTCTTATCTGTCTGTCCGTTCGAAGTATATACCACTGGTTGTTCTGAGTTTGCTTTTTTGTTCGCTGTTAAGTTAAATGCCACACGACCGTTTCACGGAAGGCAGTTAAAATGCTTTTTTTTGTTCGACGAGTCTACTTCGATGGAATCTTTTTTTAAATATCAGCCAATGATTATTTAGGACTTTCCATGCTTTACTTTTTCACTTAATTTATTTACATGCCCATTATGTTCGATACTTAAACTAACGCGCGTTTCTTCTCACATTAACTGTTAAATTTGTTGCTACTTAGTAATAATTTTGCTTACTCGGATATTTTTCACATTAACTTTTACGTGGGTTGTCGTCAATCGCGCTTAAACATTACAAGTGTTCAACATGTACAAAGCTATATTTACACTATTTACAAAATTTCACGAAGAAATTCTCGGCAATAACGCTGCACTCGCAACTAACTTATATCCGCAACGACTTGAAAAACATCGTTATGGCTGTCGTCGTATTCCCGTAAAAGATACACTCGTTTAGACTTTCTTACAAACATCGTTCGTTTCGCGCAGGAACGAAGTTTTCCTAACATTACACTATTTTTCTCGATCACTCTGCTCCCCGAATTATGCATACACGCAAAATCTTAAGTGGATGGAATGCAAGGATTTTACAATTGAACGACGGTGCACACACCGACGATACGATTATCCATCATGGTTTTCCGTACTAGGAAATTTATCAATTTTCGCATTTAAGTAAAGTATCGCGTACCGGAAAGAATCTTTCTGATGCTACAATATAATTATGTCTTTGAAACAAAGGAAAAGTGGGTAATTTCTTTTCGCGATACTGCGGTGAATAGAATTTTCTTTTAGTGCGGTAACACGAGGGAACATTTACACACCTAACACAGCTGTTTACTATTTTTAATGCGATTACGCCTATATCGTTAAAAACTGGCTTGTCGCGAGTCTCCCGCCGCGGATAATCGTCCGGGCGGGAATCGCGCTTGTAGCTGATTGGATTAAAAGAGAAAACAGAAAAAGAAGAAACGTATACAGCATTGACGATGCCTTCTGAGAAACACTCTGTTTTCAAACAAAGAATTGAAAATTGGTCGTTTCGTGTGCAATAACATTGACAACTGAAAGACTTGGAGGATGTATTATAAGGTTGCTGCATGACACAAAAGGCATTTGGCTTCTCAGACGGCTTGGTCATGCAGATCAGAGAGAGATAGATAGAGATAGAGAGCGCAGTACACGTATACTGCACTCGATTAATCACAATTCGCGTACGACGTTCCACTTTTACACCGAGTCTCCCCCCTAAAAATGTTATTACTTTTTTCTTATTTTTTTCTTCTATATATATATATATATATATATATTTATATATATGCTATACCTTAGAAACGCTTACGAGTGCTAAAAAAATAAATAGCGCGCGGGTTTCCTTAACCTTATACGAGTTTATTAGATAAGAGTCGCGATTAGGAGATAGATACGCATTATTCTCATTCTTTATTAATTTTTTTTTCATCATCGTCCTCTTCCTCTTCATCCTCCCTTGTTAAAAAATAGTAAAAAACAGTGACTAAGTTTCGCTCTTTCCGTACATCGCTCGGGGAAATCGCTGCGTGACGCGCGTGTCTCAATCTCGCTCGGCGTACTGTACGTGTGTGTGTGTGTTTGTGTTTGCGTGTGTGTGTGTGTGTGTGTGTACGCTCGGCGCGTACAAATCCGTGTCTGCCATATACATCGCGTATGCATATCAATATTTATATATGTATACGTATATTTATATATTTATATTTATATTTATATATATATATTTATAAAAATAACATTCTTGGACTAAAACATAAGGCTCGAGATAGAGACTTGGAATAGAAGAAATTGGGTGACGAATGTACAGTGGTGTTTATCGGGTGGGGCTTTCAAAGGGTTATCGGATTCCTACAAAATGTGCCGCTCCTCCACAGCGGGGTCATAGATATGTCTATGCAGGTGATCGTCATCACAGAGAGTCTGATCCCTCCAGTCCCTTAGCACTCGCTGTAGGAGGGCGGCGCGAGTCCGCGGGCCGCGTACATCTCGGCCTGGGGCTGCAGATGGCAGACGACGGTGTGTCCGTCGAGGACCGCCACGGTCCTCGTGTGATCCGGCTGATTCTGGAGCTGCGGCCTGAGCTGCTGGTCGAGGTCCGTCAGCTGCTGCTGCTGCTGATGCTGCTGCTGTTGGCGGGCGTTCTGATGGTGAAGTTGCTGTTGCTGCTGCTGCTGCCGCCTGAGCTTGTCGAGGGCCCAGGCGGCCTCGAGGCCGCGCTGCTCGGCCGCGGGCGAGTACGGGATGAGCGGCCGGTGGTCGCCGTAGCTGCGCGACGACTGCCGCGACATGTCGCTCTGCCGGCGGCCGTCCTCGTCGGACATGTCCGAGCAGTTGGTCGCGGCCTGCTGGTGCTGGTGCTGCTGCTGCAGCTGGAGGGCCGCCTCGGGCAGGCAGCCGCCCAGGCCGCGCTCGATCTCCTCGTAGACCGGGTCGTCCTGCATCAGCTGGCCCAGGCCGTAGCCGTGGTGCAGCTGCTGCTGGTGGTAGTGCTGTTGCTGTTGCTGTTGCTGTTGCTGTTGTTGCTGGTGGCGTGCGTCCCGGATCTCCGTGTAGGTGTGGTTGTAGGGCGAGGCCGCGCGGCGGCCCGTCGTGGCGCGCGAGCCCACCTCCAGCTCGCCCAGCAGCCGGCGCTCGCGCGCCCTCAGCGAGTAGCCCTGCAGGGTCATGGCGCCGTGGCCGTAGGCCGAGCCGACCTGGCCGGGCAGCACGCGCGGGCTGTCCTCCTGCTCGGAGCCGCCGTGGCCCGAGTCGCGGGACTGCGACTTAAAAGAAATGTTCTGTGGACAGAGAAGAACGGGAGGGGGAAAAGAGCGCCACGAGGGCCTCGATTTAGCATCGGAGTTTGTCGTTCTTTTTTGGGGGGAGGAGATGCAAGCAGCTAATGCACACGGTCATAGAAGAATATATGGGGCGATTGAACAATAACACATTTCGTGGTTATTCGTGCTTGCTCTTCTGCTGTGAATATTTAAAATATCAAATATTTGCTGAAATCCAAGTAATTCAATTGTATTATTCAGTATTGTAGAAACGAAATTTTATTCTTTTTATCGAATATCAAATTTTATTAAAATGTGGAATGTAATTTTATTCTTCCAACAGTAAAATATAATTATATTTCAAAGTTATGAATCTTTGGCATTTAATCAATATTAATTTCTTTAATAGCATATAAACTCTTTTAATATAAATAAATATAAATACTCTACGTTTTAAACAATAAATTTAATTTTTTCATCAAAACAAATCAATATAGAACGTATTAAAATTCATTTTAATATTGTACCTCAAATATTATTTTTAATAAAACTGATTTTTTTATGACTTCTTTCACAAAATATTTTTCATAAATAAAAGTGTTCATTGCTACAATTAATTAACCGTATCGTTTATCGTATTTTTATTGATCAATAATAATAATAAAATAGTAAAAACTCTAAAAATACACACAAAAAGCACCACTGCTGACGTCACTCATTCAAGCAGAGTACGCCATCATTTAACAAGTATGTGTCAAGTAGTGCAAAATTTCCAAAAAGAAAAAATCTGCTTAAGTGGGTTGGCAGTTGGCCCGTCTATTCTTCTATCATCGTGCAAATAACACACGCAAACAAAACAGGAACAACACGTGATAACATAACACACACACACAGAGAGAATCACAAAACAATAACAGCGCGGCTAATACGAGAGCGCAAGCTATGCAGGTATAAAGCGTATAAAGCGTTTTTAGGCAAAGGCGCTCGCCTCGGTTAGTTTGCCAATTTACTATCGATTCTCCCCCAAATGCGCTTGAGTATATATACGCGGCGAGCAAGTGCGTTCGCTCGTCTATGTATGTGTGTGTGCACAGAGAGCGAGGTAGCGCGGGCGCGCGCGCTCGCCCGCGAGTTGCTGCAGTGCACCATTAGAAATTCATTTCGAAGCAATTTAGCGGAGAATCGAGTTGCATGCCCCGACGTATTTCGCACAATTACACGCGTGCACTCATAATTGAAGTTTATTACTTTTCGAGGAGAACTACAGGCGAATCGGAGGGAGGAAGGGGGTGGGCTGGGAGTGGGTGGTGGAAATGGGTGGCGGAGGTTATATAGTTATAGGCGATTCGCACGTAAGCGCATGCAAGGCCTAATGCGATTTCAAAACAAAATCATGCGAGACATGCTGAGTGAGAAATACATACATATACACGCACGTATCGCGCACAAAATACACACTGCACAACACAGATACACACGTATACGTGCAAACGGCAATAGTCAATATTTTACGGTTAATTTTCACTTGGGCAACTTTGCTGTGCGCGCAGAGTCGCTGCGTGGAATGCGTGGAATATAACGTATGGGGATTCGCCGAACGGACGGAAATAACGCGCCCAGGAATTCGCGACTATTCCGAACGCTTTGGATGTGTTTCGCTTATATATTTCCAGATAAAATGTTGTTGCGAATTGACGGGATTTTAGGGCTTCGGAAATTATTGCGTATATACCCTCGCTGCAGGTGCAATTTTTCGATTCCTCGTTATAATGTGTTTGGAATTTCAAAGCTTAGAATATGTACATTTGATTTTAATTAGAGTAAATAGTTTTGACTACACGTTAAAACGAATGCATCTAGATGTAGATTTCAAAATTAAATTGATAATAAATAAATAATAAAATAACTAGTCATTAGGAAAATTAAAATACTTGTGCTAAACGTTCCAAAAGGAGCAATACTTTTTTAAAAAATTAAAAAAAAATTTTGTACGTGTATTACGTACTCTCATATATGCATTTTTTATATACTCAAAATTATGGTAGTATAATTTCTTTTCTTTGGTATAAAAATCTAAATATTGTTGTTCTTTTAATGTTTTATGCTCATCTTTTTGAGTCTACTCGCTATATTTGAATTAGTGAAGCTCTCCAAGTAACTGATCATACACAATTATATATAATTTAGCACTAGAAATTCGGCAATTTGCATTTTTGAAACTCTAAACGCCTAAAACTTTAGAATTAGCAATCGAAAAATCGAACACCCAAACATAAGTATGCTATACAAAGGTGTAGTTCGAAAAAGACACTCATCCAGGCCTGTAAAAGCGAGACTGATTCGCGCCTCGTGCACTATGTCAAAAAAATAGCGCTCCAACAAGCGCGCTTGCGCACGGGCCGCCGATAAAAACGCAGCGACAAATAAAATTAAACGCGCTTGGCGATACGTCCTCCCGAAGTTTACACACGCCTCCCCTTTTAACTCCGCTCCTTTTACATCGCGCTCGCGAATCCTGTTAATACTCATTTTAAAAGCGCGCGCGCGCGCACGCTCGCAGGCGACTATATTTCGTTAATTACGATAATACGGATATGCGCTCCATAATGCAGCAGCTCCGCAGCTGCAGGAAGATCTCTTCCCCCCGTGACGCACGTACACATATATCGAGTCGCTCGTAAATAAAGGACAGCGCGAGCCGTGCACTGCTGCACTCGCGCGATTATAAGAAAAAGAATCTTTGACGAGCGCGCGAGAATAAATTAGTCGCGCGAGCGCTAAAGTTTGCAATAAATATCGCTCGCCGCGTGCAGTATTGAAAACGAAGGAGCCCCGATGCGTATATGTATATATAATAAATATGCACGCGCGCGGGAGATGCTGCGCTGCACGAACGCGGGGGAATATATATGTATGTATATACAAAATTCAAGAGGCGTGAGTCAGAGTTGGGCGCGCGCGCGCGAGAGCTTGATATCGAGGCGAAAAAAAGGTATAAAGAGGGAACGAAGGTACGAACGCGAGCGCGAGAGAAAGTAACATTTGTAGACCGATAAGGTTAATGGATTTGCAACGACGTTTCAAGGTGTGGTTTTAATCTTTGCGCACCTTGGCGTTTCGCAGAAGGCCGCGCTTGCGCTCAGACTCAGTTTCAAGCTCGCGCACTCTCTCGCTGATACTTTATTATAATGCTCGTAAAAGCCCAAAAAGTCGCTGCCAGCGCGCGCTGTCTAAGAGCGCTCCCCCCGTCGGGTTTTTTCGCCAATTTTCTTTTTCAATTCCTAAGCTTCTTTAGGGATTTTCCTGCCTTGATGCTCTGACAAAGACCATTTTTAGAGTATTTCATAATACAAATATATCTAACATTATACTTCTAAGCCTTGAGCATTTTTTATATAAGTAACATTTAAAGAGGGTGCTTAATATTTTTTAACCGATAATGAAAATAACATTATGAGTTATTCTGGTCGCAGTGAGGTCTTTAGAAAAATCGTCATGTTCGAAAATGTTTCTTAAAAAAAAAGAATAATTTACTTTTTATTACCGTTTTTAGTTTTATAAATATTTTATTAATTCTAGTTCATTCAGATTGTTATACTCATCTGATTATGAATATCAAGAATCATTTTGTTCTTTTCAAATGTTATCACTGCGATTCTAATAATTTATAATGTTGTCGTTATTATTGCTGGAAAAGTGTAATACACTCTTTAAATGTTGTCTAAAAATACTGCAACGTTTAAAATTTTAATGTTATTATTGATGCATTTGTTTAAATTTACAAAATTTTCTTTCATTGACAGAGCGTTGAACTAGCTAGAAAGCCCCTTTAAAAAGTTTCGTCAATTAAAGTAAATAAATGAAGACGTAACGTATATACAGAGCAACGCTCCATACCCTACTATACCTTTTCTCTAGAAACCACATCTTCGTTTATTCGCTTAAAGACACAAAAGTCTTTTGAAAAGTATTCTCAGCCAGCTATATCACAGCCGGGAAAAACTCGAAGAAAACATCGTGCAAGGCCACTAAACGCTGTAAAAGCACAAAAAGTAAAGTTGATCGGTCTCGCGAGAGGGCGCGTCGTCGGATAAAGCTCGGTGCGCTCCCTACTTTTTTCGCGCGTCTCGTCTTGCGATATTTGCTTCGCTCTCGCGTTCTCGGACTATACACCAACGCGGTTAATACCCCCTCCGGTCTACCTATACACACAGAGCGGTGTAGACGCCGTGCGCGAGTTATCCGTCATATAGCAGCGAGCGAGCGAGCTAGCGGGGGCGGCAAAAAATCCGTCGCTGCTCGCGCGCGCGCGCGTTGCGTTCCAAGTGAAAAATACAGGCCGTCGGCCGGGATGGATAGGGTGGGTGGGAAGGAGCGGAGGGAAAGAAAAGCACACACAGAGAGCGAAAGAGGGCGGGGGGACGTAAAAAAGAGAAGAGCATTAAGAGCGGCAGAGAGACGAGAAGAAAAGGGAAAGAAGAGAAAAAAAAGCAAATAGGAGGCTAGAAAAGCGCTCGAATTAGTTACCTTCCACGTGAGGTTTTTGTTAAGGGGTCCCCAGGTGGCAGTAGCAGATTTGGGGATATTGGCGGCGGCGGCGGCGGTGATAGCGGGAGCTTGGGGGTAGAGAGAAGTGGACGTGTGATGGTGTGAGGGTGGTGGCGGTGGTGATGGTGGTGGTGATGATTGTTGTTGTTGGTGGTGGTGGTAGTAGTGGTGTTGGTATTGGTGGTGGTGGTGGTGGTGACGCGCGTAGGGCAGCGTCGAGACGATGTGGGCAGCTGCCGGGGTGGCCGAGGGCGCCGGCGACGAGTCGGCAGCGGCGGCTACAGCGAAGTCTGCGGGCTGATCCCGCGCGTGCCGCTCACGCTGCAAAGTGCCCCAACCTGCGGCTCTGCCCGTGGTAGACACCAGGTACTGCAAAGCAAGCATTTTCCTCTCTCTCATTCTCTCTCTTTCTCTCTCTCTCTCTCTCTCTCTCGCATACTCCCTTCGCTATCGGACGCGCATGTGTATACTCGCCGCCTCCCTGCATGCTCTTGGCTGCCTTGCCTTATTATCCGATATATCCCTATGCATTATGTATACACACCTTTCTCTCTCTCGCACTTACTCTTGCAGCGAGCTGCACGGCTCATTGATTTGCGGCGCCGCTTATAATGCTCATCCAGCTTCGGCTTCAGCTTCACGCAGATACGCTCTCACTCACACAAGCAGCCACACGTGTATGCACGATACAGACTCTCACGACACCAGCGGCACAAGCAAGCGTTATATATATGGTGGTGTATGCATGTATGCATGTATGCATGGATGGATGGATGGATGGATATATATGCGTATGTATGTGTATGTATGTGCGGGTGAGAGGGGCAGCTGAGACGCGAGGCGACGCTGCGCGCGAGTTTTATGGAATGTACTTTGCATAGCCAGCTGATTAAGGCATGATTCATGCAAATTCCCGCGGGGACTTTAATATTCGCGCGCGGCTGCGGCGAACGAACAATTTACAGCGCTATCGAAAACTCCGTGTAGCTTGCGCGCGGAAACGCGACTCCCCTTTCCTGCTGTATGCAGCCTTCCAGCTTTTACCGTATCTTCTTGATTCGCTTTTTTCTTTTTCTTTGTCGTTAGGGGAAAGCGGGGCGCGATGGGCACAGCAGGTACACTTGATACCTCTTATATATTTTCCTACAATCTTATGTTTTCTCAATGAGTGCTATTTGTTCCATTTGTCATTACGATATTAACCGTAAATGAAAATAAATATAAGGAGCCTTCTACAATAATTAACACTTTTCAGATTGTCCGATAACAACTATTACTTTTTCAGAGATTTTAACAAAGTATTAATCTTTATTACAGAATTATACACAAAAGTGATAGTTTTTATAAAAAGTCCTTGAAAAGAACATTCTTTTTGAGAAATCTGAAATGCGCTAGTTTTCGTAAGGACCGTCGTATAATAAAGGGCTTTATGCATATTCAGTTTGAAAAAATACGTTATTGAACCAAGGCTTAAGAATTTCGTGTTCACCCATTATTCTAGGTTTTTAAATTTTCATATTTATAAGAGCTGGATAAAAGTCGTTTGGAGAACATCCAAAAAGGTATGAAAAATAACCTTAAAAGAGTACGCAAGATGAATTGCAATGTCACATATAAAACACTCTAGATAAAGAAAACAATGCTTTGATGATTGCCATTGCAATACAATGTATATCTTTACAATAAAAAAGTATTTAGGATTGGATAATGTACGTAGACCAGTAATAAAAGTGCCAAAACATATCATTATTATTGAAGTATCTGAAATTAGTCTATACGAAAAACACTATAATTATGACATTGATCATATGGTATTTTTTCCAGAGGTATCTAAATGTGACTGTGATACCTCTGAAAGTTAAAAACTCCCAAACGTACACGTATAACTGAAATCTATCGAAGCCGTACCCCGTATCATTAATAATCATCGCGATACACAGCAGCAATCCCAAGACCGTGCGGCCATCTCTCCCCGATCTTCCCCTACGAGTCTTACATCGTCGAGTCCACGGGCCAGGCCCGGAACACAATAAGCGACGGCGGTGGCCGCCGCACAAACAAGTGAAATGAAAGGGCGGCTCGGCGCATCTCACTCACTCTCTCTCTGTCTCTCTCTTACGCGCGCATTGCATTTCAATGCTCATAGTACATCCGCACAATTCAACTATAATGCTCGCAGCAGCCCGCATCGCGAGATATACGCCGGGGCCTCACGCACGTCTTGGCCCCGGTATATAGCGCGCGCGGGCGCAATCACGGCCTTAGCCGGCGGCGGCTATGCGCGCGAGGGCGAACGTGCGCCGCGTACCCTATTGAGATAGGTCACGCGAGAGAGAGCGAGAGAGAGAGAGAGAAGAGTCTCGATCCTTGCTGCTGCCGCTGCGTGCAGCGGGGGGAGGACGAATTTCGATCGCACGGCACAAGCACAGGCACGGGATTTATGTGTGCAGTGCTGCTGCTGCTCCTGCGCTTGCTCTCTTTTCTGTTTTTTTTCTTTTACGTCGGGGCATCGGGGCCGAGCTCGCGTGCTCCGGACACAGGCGAAATTCCGGAGTATAGAGCCCCGGACGCATACACACATAGTATACACACTCACACAGGGAGAGAGAGAGAGAAGAGCGTGAGCGCGGTCGAGGAGAATAAGCCGTAATGATAAGTGAGGCGATTTTCTTAAGGCTTCCGCGCGCGTTCCGGACTTCCGTGGACTGTATGGGGGCCTGTGCGCTCGCTCCTTCTGGTGATTGCCTTTGGCCTCCTCTCTCTCTCTCTCTCGCTCTTGCTGTGTACAGGTATATACCTATATGCGGTATATAGACGGAGCTGAGAGAAGTGGTGTATAGCGGGCACATGCCGCCTCGAATGATACGCCGCTTTCGCGTGTACCTGTACCTGCTGTTTTATCCCTTAGCGGCGAATGTACTAATGAGAACGGTCGTTAAGGGAATACTCGCGATTTATGAATTTTCGCTAACGATTTCCCCCACTCTCTGGCCGCGCTGCAGACGGCGAGCCGCCCCCCGCCTTTACCCGGCGACGCTCGAGTGCCCCCGCAGACGAGGGGAGGGTAAGAGAGTGAGAGAGAGTGAGAGAGAGTTAGAGAGTCCGACAAAGTAAAAGATGTCCTTAAGTGGAACTCGTATTATCCGCGCTCGCTTCTATTAACACGTTTTGGCCGGCCCGCTCCTTTAGTCCTCCGCGAGGGAGACGCTTGGGCTCTCCTCTTTCGCGCCGAACAAACTTATTAAACGAATTCCACGAATCGACCCTTTATTTTAAGCTCCGCACGCGCAAACAACTTTTCAAGCGGTGCGCGGCCCTCGTTTTAACCCGCGTTATTTATGGATTAATTCGCCTCATTAAACATTTTCCGATATACGGCTTTTCTCTCGCGCAGCCTACCGTCTTTCTCTCCTTCTCTCTTCCCGGCGCCTGCTTAACGTTCTTCGACGTGTACCCTGCAGCCCGGGGTTAAATCTTGAGAATGAGTGTGAATGTTTAAGGTCTGGCTTGAATTTTTTCTTGGGAGCTAGCTTCTCAAATACTTTTTTAGGCAAATATTATACCTCGTGAGTATTTTAAAATATGATCAGGTCAATTATTTAATTTATTAATTAAATCACAATTCTCTGAATGATGAAAATTAAAGTTTTAACATTAACATTCGTTGCAGCTCATTTTTAAAGAGAATCCAAGATAAGACATGTCATAAAAATTCTTTGAAAGTTTCAGAATGATTCATTAAAAAGTAGCCCCGCAAATATACATCCGGTCAATTTAAATGACTTTAATTTTAGTAATTAAATGAATTGTAAGCCATTTAAATAAAATAGTTGACCATACCAATTTCTAAAAAATATATGAGATCATATTTTACCTAAAAAAATGTTGAGTGCTTAGCTTCAAAGGAAAATTTCTACTAACACTTTAAACCCATATGCTTATTTTCTAGATTTAACCCACGATGGATTAAGGTATAGTAGTGGTTATATAACCGACGTTAAAAGTTAGTTTTTTAGTTATAAATTATAATAATTAAATATAGTAGTACCTCTTTCACTTTTTTAGTAGCATATATGGAGATTTTTAATCCCAATTATACCAATATATAAAGTATATTAATATACTTTAAAAATTATAAATCGAGTCAAGTACTAATTGATTTTTTTTAATTTTACTTAGATTTGTAATTTTTAAAGCTCTTATCATTCATATTACAATTCTCTACATTTCTACTAAAGAAAAAATACAAAAATTATTTCGCATAATTAATTATTGCAGTTTTTAAACAAAAAATTAACTTTTGACTCGGATTTGCATCCTATACAACTTTAACTCCTCTCTCGCGTAATTTAGAGTTCTATGCTCTTGCGCATTTGTAAGCGGCGCGCGATTAAAAATCATGTTTATTACTGTTTGTGAAAAAAAAAATAATTACTGCGTGAGGGAATTAATTAAGCAGCGTCTTTCCGACTAGGAAATGATCAAAAGGATAAGTGAATGAATGAGCGAATGAATGAATGAGTGGTGAATGAATGCCGCTGGATGATGAAGCGCTAGGATATGAAATGATGTGATGGAGTGAAATCGACTTGGCACATCGACTATGCGATTTTATATAGATTCTCAATGATACTGCGATATATGTAGGCGATAATGTATATAGGCGATATAATGCGTGCGTGATACTCGCAGAAGTGTGCGCATTTTTGCAAATATGTATTCTTACAGACTACTGACCAGAGATGGATAATTTTCTTCGATTTGTTCATGTTCTTGAAGAATGTATAGTGTATTTTAAAAAATGTCGAAAATGATTGTCCATCTCTGGAATATATTAAATACTGCTCCCTCACAGCCCAACTACGAATCTTCCGAATAAAGAGTATAGTTACCAATTTTCGTTTTTATACACATTTTGTTGTTTAAATTTTGTTTTTCTAAAGTATACAAGGATCAAAATTAGCATTTTGTTGTAAATGTAAAAAAAGTCAAGTGTAAGAACAAAGTAGCCAGCAACCGCCTAACACCAAACCCTGCCAGAAAGTAAAGCAAAATAAAGATATTTCACCACTGTTAGTAAAGCTCAAAGGAGGTCTTCACCGTACCGCATTTACAGTCTATTTAGCCGCTCGTGTATGTATATACATAGTCGTACACTTCAAGTGGTGCTTAAAAAGCTCTTTTATGTACGATTGAACGGGAGGTTGTTAGATCAATGCAGTGTAGTCTACATGCGTGTGAGAAAAAGCCACGACTGAAAAGCCGTGACGAGCGCGATAAATCTCTCTCTCATCCTATACAAAATAGCTGGAATCTCGGTGTCAAACGGCAAATCGTCAAATCGGAGCACAAAATTTTCATTATTACAGCAAAATTAGATGAAATTTTCATCATTATGCAATATTCCCGTTCACGAGTATCCTGTAAAAAAGTTGTTTAGGATGATAAATATTTACAAGTAAGACAAGACAAAAAGAGATTGTGGAAAAAAAAATATATAAGAGAGAGAGATATATACTTAGAGGTCATGGTGCTTCAAAGCTAAATAAGCATACTTCCTGTACTTTCAACAAGCGCGCGTGTAACACCGGTAGGAGAATTAGAAGAAGAAAGATTTTTGCATAGGAAAAGTATACACCTTTAAAGCCAGAAAATTCGCCGGACTTTGCGGTTTGTTTGTGTGCTCGTAGCTCAACGGTTCACAGAGGGAGAAAAAAAGAAAGAGTGAGAGCGACAGACCAAGAGTCTACTGTATATATTTACATTTTTCTGCAATTCTAATAACGAGGCAACGAGCAAGAGCTACACGGGCAGAGCAGAGAGCAAGTAGTCACGGGTGCCTCTTATAACTCTGCGTCCGCGGTATAGCGCGAGTTCGCTCGTAAATAGTGGGACGAAAAATCGTTGACAGTTTTTCACCGCGCGTAGAGCCAGGAAGGTAAAAATAAAGATCCACCGAAGATTGGCCGACTACAATCGGCCCAAGACTAGAATTTCAATGTCACTGTATTGCACAGAAGAAGTATATTTACACACGTAGAGAGAATTTGCTGGAACAGCAAGAATATTTGCAACCGTAGGAGGAAGGGTTTGCTCTTATATAGCGAAATGTTTTTACGACCGCTATTATAAGACTCGTGCTGAACTACACTGAGAAAAAGAAGTTGTATACGGCCTGTAGTGTGAAATCTTGGCGTAAAATTAGATAAAAGTTAAATTTACTTTAAAATTATGATTAACTATAAAACTACAAACAATAAAAAAATGAAAAGTTTATGTGAAATAATTTTTTTCGAGCAGATTTACGTTAAAATTCAGGATAATTTAAAAAAAATCGTCAAAATCTGGTATCACAAATAGATTATTTAATAACGATTGTCAATGAGTTTTCTCTCAGTGCAGCTACTAGTCAGCAAAAGCATCTCTTCCCGTTTGAGCAAAAAGTCTCCATCCGCGTGTTACACAGAGCGAAGAAGCGCCGAAGTGAGGATTTGCAAAAAAAGGTCGCGCCAGTGGTTGTCGCGTATATATAGATATATATATATATATATATATATATCCCGAAGGGTAGGTCAAGAGGATTAGAGGGATTGTCGGGGCGCGATAGCGCGCGTTCCCGCACATATATACATGAGAGATAGATCGAGCGGGTGGGTAGGTGTTTGGTGTGTGCCGGAGAGCGCGGCGAGGGCGGCGGCATTTGGATACCTTGCTGACTGCAGGTAGGATGCCTATTGTGGTTGCTAGGTGCCATGATGTGCATCTGGTGCGGCGGCCCGAGCTGATGAGGCTGCGGCGGCTGCAACCTCATCGACAAATTGCTGAGGTTCACGCTTATCGAAAGATTCGTATTGTTAGCGAGGTTGCCGATGCCGCAGGCAGCCTCCTGCAGCGAGGGACTAGCCATGGCGGTACCCACATTGCTGTTGTTGGCCAGGTGGCCCGACAATCCGGAGCTGTCGGTCGTCGGGGCCGAGGGATTCGAGGAGGTGTTGTGCGAGCTGCTCACGTAGTCCTTGCCACCGTGGCTGTGGCTGCCGCTGCTGCTGCCTCCGCCGCCCCCGCCGTGGCCGTGGCCGTGTCCGTGGGCGCCACCGCAGCCGCCGCCGTTGGCCCCGGTGCCGGCGCCCGATGTGCCCGAGCTCGCCGAGCCCGAGCCCTTCGAGCACCTCAGGCACTTGGGCAGCCACGAGTGCCGCCGGATGAACTTGCGGTACTCCTTGCGAACCTGCGAACAAACGCGCGAATGCGCCCCGTTTATATGGGCTAGGATCATGAGTGCGCCGCACCCTAGCACAATTCAAAACTGACGAGTCTCTGATAAGGGGAGACTTTTTGCCTTATTTTGGCCTACGGAGTAGTCTAAATTTACCCAAATAACAATCTCTGACAATATTGATTAACTACGACTGTGGTTTTATTCGGTCCAATTCAAATTACATACAAAACTGTTATTATAACTCTAATATTTATTAGCTGAACAGAATTTTTTTATTCAATTAGTACTATTTATAAGATTATAAGTATAACATTTGCCGATGAACTTTGCGATGATTTCACTCCCAATTCTTTTTTAATCTCAGATGAATAATTAATATTTTTGTAAGACAGTTTTCCTTTCTTTATTATATTTGACAAACTCAGTAAGAGACATAATGAAATCTACTATTGTACTGAAGGATTAATTAAATTGTGAAATAGAAACATTTGCATATTAAAAAAGGTCTTACATATTTTCTTATTTTTATATATATTTAAAGAGACAAATATAAACCGGTCCGGAATTTATAAATTCCATCACCGACACGTATCAAAATAAGGACTGGGTTTCGTCTATTTTTACGTATAAACTTTAAATCGCTAATTACATGGATTTATGAGTATGCAATTATTTACTACTTTCACTTATTACATGCAACTACAAAATTTGGTGGCACTAAAAATTAAATTACGGAAGTTGGATGCTTTACTATATCCTTAAAAGATTACCTGCACTTGGGATGAAAAAATTAATTTTTGGAAAATTACATTTTCCTCAAATATGGTACATTATCTCGAAAATGTTCCATGTCAAATACACTCGATGCACTTAAAACTTTAAACGCGTTCTTCTCAAAACGAATTTTTCGAAAATGTCGGTGTTTAATGGCCATCACGCGATTCTTCCAAAACAGCTGTATTGATTTTTCTGATATTTTGCACAGTTCTTTACTGCGAAAAATGGTTGATATTTGTACATTGGTAAATTATATTACTACAAAAATGGTGATTTTTATAGAAATTCGGGTATCTACCTAATAAACAAAAATAGTTAGTTGTACCGTATCATTATAAAAAACTAGATATATATTGTGCAGGTGAATCCCGTTCGGAATTTCCAGTCCCGAATGTCAGTGGTCTCCGAACACCATTAAAAGCCAATAAGTTTGGGAAACGTTAATATATATTTTCATTTACAAAATTTTGTGGACGTTTATAAATATGTACATTTTTAATATAATACAAATAGTTAAAAAATGCACATATTTTTCAAATAAAATTCCCCAAAAAATCCTTTTTTTAATTCACAAGTGCAGGTGGCTCCTTAACGTCGAGCTAATTGAATAATAAGCATGTTTGATATACGAAACATAATATATGTCGCTTATTAAGTAATATACCGTAAGCTTGAAACGTGTGTACTTTGCTGTTATATTGGAGGAAGTTATTATAAAGCGCGACCAGAGCTAATTTAAATATTAATTTATGCTTATTTCTAAAACGACCCAGCCGGTATTCAAATTAGCATACTTCGGATATTAGAAGGCAATACCTTCCGCTATAATTTAATTAGAAAACAGTTTTTCAGTTATTCTGAACTAGGGCGATACTAAAAACAAGTACGCAGTTAAACAATAAACCGTATAGAATTTAACAAAGACTGTTACGCTATTATGTGTGCGAATAAAATACATACAAAGTTTTAATTAAGTTAGATCATTCAATGATTCTGTATTCACTGAATGACTCTTAGAACTATAGTGAATGGCGTTTGGGCTTGGCGCGTTAATGGAATAATACGAAAAAAAGCTTACAATTGTGCGCATTCAATAAAAATACTTTCCTTCGGTATTTTTTCTAATGTCAAATATAAAACAATTTGCATCACCACACCGTGAGAGAAACGCTATTGAAATTCGTCATTTTTTCCAGCCAGTCAGATAAGATAATAAGCGAAACGCAGAGCCGTCTATGCTTTTTATCTGAGATAACGATTACGACTATGCATAAGATAAGATCACGGACAAAGCCATGTGTGTAAACTCACGAACAATTTCGAGTTATTGATTATATTCGAAAGCGAGGGCACGACTGTTGCTGCATCCACTAAATCTCTCTTTAATGTTGCGCTCGATGCCCCGATTTTCCAGTTTACAGGGAAAATCAAAGCACAGCTGTTACACAAATGTGGCGTGACGAGCGAACGAGCAGCGTATACGAATTGTGTAAGGCGTATTTTTTGTCACCGTCGAACGGAACGAATCGCGCGGGACAACCGGAGCGAATCGAAGTCACCCTCAAAAAGTTCAAACAGTGAAACGGAAGCTTTATGTGCGTGAAGCATTTGTTTGCGAAAGTTAACGAGTGAAATATAGGAGTTTTTTTTAATGACTCAATTCGCTCCTTTTATCGGAAAAAGTAATAATTGCGAAAAAGTTCGTTTGCGTTAAAGTTTCCAAACATTTTTTGCTGTTGTTATAATGTACATTTTTTATTACTCAGCGTTACTGTTATATCACTGGTCAAATATTTTGTGATTAAAACAAAAAATAATCGCTAATACTTTTTAACAAACGTATAAAAAACAGAATTTTAAATAAATCAAATTCAAACATACGTAAGTCATAAATATTAAATTTTGACGGTTAAAATTTTGAAGTCAACAATAACAGCTTGTACATTACTTTTTTCTATTCAATTCTCTTCATAATACACGTCTATTTAGTCTATTAAAAAGCATAGAGAAAAATGATCCTTTTGATTAGAGATGACTGGGTTTGAAAAAATTATTATATGTACATCATATAAATTTACTGACGCTTCAAAACGAATCTCCTTTGTACAGCTCTGCTGAACAAGAGGATCATTTTACTTAAAAAAGCATTTGCTTTTGTTTCGAGGCGAAATTCCTTTTCACCCCTAAATTGAAAGGAATTCTTTTGACCTCGCGAGAGAGAATTTTTTACTGGCTGGATGCTAATTTTTTTCGAAATATAATAGTGGCGTGTTTATACGTTTTCTCTCTGGTGTAGGAGAGCCCCGCACTTAATAAAAGATATATGAAATGAATTCGAGTGTAAAACGGTAATTTAACGGCGTCTTACCTTTTCATTTTGCACGCAGTGGAACACAAAAATAAATAGTCCCTGCAGGCTGTTTAACACAGTGAAGATATACGCCATGACCACGGATTCTTGATTCAAGTACAGCAGGCCGAACGTCCAGGTGAGGCCCAACAGGAACACTAAGACGATTGCTCCCCTTAACCAGGCCCTGGCAAATCGTAATTTTCGAATTTATAACGCGCTGCGCTAGCAAATCACACGCACCTAAGGTCTTATTCTTGGAGAAAAATTTAATGAAAAATAAGTTTATAAGTCATTTTATATGAGTTCGAAACTAGGTATATAATATACAATTTTAAGTTTAATATCGGATTTCTCTGATTGATCAAAATCTACATTTACGATGAAAGGTGATTTATGAATTTCTACATGGTGTCACTATTTACTACATAGAATCTGTTCTAATTTACCCAAACCAAAATAAAAAGAATCATGCTACAATACTACGGTACAACTGCAATTATTTTTTAGTTAGTATATATATACAAAACAAATTAGTATTTTTTAAAGATTACTTTTAAAGTTTTAGCCAAACATACTTTTGTGATAAAATGCTCAACATTTAAATAATATTTAATTATGGCAAACGTCTTATTTAGAAACTTTCTTTCATCGACATTAGCCCAAATAGTTTAAGTACATATATAGTACAAAAATAATGAAAAACTTTGCTTAAACAAATATAAAATGGCAGAAGTTGTCGAGCGTTACACATACAGCAGTTTATTTTTCTATTAAAGTTAGTGTGTATCTAGCCTTTACTTGTGTGTTTTTATAAAAATCGTGAATTCAGTGACTTTTTAGTGATAAACAGCAAAAAGACAAAAAAGTTAATGAAAAATTAAAGTAGGTGAATGATTATGGAGAAAAATGAAAAAATAGTGTGAGAGTTAATAATAAATTGTAAATATCTTACAAGTGCGCTTGCAATTTGTTGGGAAGAGCATTCTCTTCCTTTCCACTACCAACCAACCACGCCATGCAGAAGAATGTAGAACAGTGTAGACAGAAGTGGGTAGAAGTTTTAATACAAAAATGAAACAAGACAGCAATAGTTAGGTGATTTTACCGACACCATCAGTTTTTTTAAGTATAAATCAGTAATATAGTCAATCGATTAATAATTTTACTCTTACTTATTACACGATTCGTATTACTATCACTGAATATATTACAACATACAGTTAAAAAAACGTTACAAACTTTCACCTTCAACTATACTTATTTCATTAATAGTAATTCGAATCTACAAGACATGTGAAAGACAATAACCAACATCTCTCAATATAAATATAAAAAATATACGTTTTACTTAAGAATACAACTTTATATACGAATGCAAAAAAGCACAAACCACGAATCATCTCAAGTATTTATTTATATAAATCAATAACGGCAACATTTTGAGAAATCGAATATGCTCAGCTGTCAATAATTATTACGGGAATTCATATACGTAAGTATTGAATTACTATTGCCTCATGTACAAATGATATCGGATAAACTGATTGAGATGTCGTAATTAATATTGTTCTTGCTCGCGTGCCTTTACCGATAATGAATTCATTAGTCGGTCTGATTCGATACTATTCATTATGAATTCAACATAAGTACTGTGCATATTGCATATAATTATTTTTGCGACGAGCGTGTATTGTGTGAAACGCAACCTGAGTACATTCCAACAAAATACTCAAACCAAAATAAAATAAAATAAAATATATAATAAATAAATAAATAAAAAAATAATTAAATGAAAACCAAAAATTAGTGAACGTTGCCAGTGATGCGTATAGAATAATTCTCTTTTTTCGTTTTAGAATGAAATTCGTGTACAAAGCGAGTATAATAAAGCTTGCGTGAAAAAAAAACTCTAAGCGCCAAACAAACACTTTGAGAACTACTACTCGACCAGAGATATAAGCCGCGTATTATCGTAAATATATTATATATAATACATATGGGTAATTCCACGCCAAGCGAGCATGTGAAAATTTAAAAATTTCTGAAACTCTGGGAAATGGATATACTTGATGCTAAAAAGATGTTTAGACTCTAAAATTAGGAGTAAAAGAGAGGAAGAAAAAAACCACAAAGCAAAATTATATAATATATGTAATAGAAGTGCCATAAATACTTAAAATGGAATTAAAGTGGAATTTCTTCTCGTGACCTTAAGAGAATATCTTAAAGTCTAAAAAGTGTAAGATACGTTTCTATCATCAAGTATAAGAATTTCTCTTGATCGCTCGACGCGTAATTAGCCACACGTAGTGCACATCATTGTGATCTACCGAATATTCAAAATATCTCGACATATGATATTCGTCGTTGATATGTATACACATTAGGCGCCGAGGGCGTAGGACGGCTTATTATTTTTTGTTTCTTTAACGAGGCCACGCGGTTCTCCTTACCTTGCACTTGCCAGCCGCGAGTGTTCCTTGCTCTTCATGGAGACGGTCGTGTTGGCGTGCCTGCACATCATGTAGATCGCCATGGACAGGAACACTAAGTTCGCCTGTGGCAATGCGAAAGTACGCAGAAAATTCATTGTTACGCGGCAATAAAAATGCGTGGCGCGCATCAAGGAGGAAGGATGCGCAGGGAGTTTTTAATTAAAAAAATAAAGGTTGAATATGGGCTCGTTTTGTTTTTACAAGGTCGTTAATTCGTAAAAGCGCGTTTGGGGTATTTACGCGTGTAGGGGGGGAAACGGGACGGGACGGGACCGGACGGCGTATATGATATTGAAATGAGGAATAAAAAAGAGAGGAAGAGGAGAGGAGAGGACGGAAGGTGGAGAGGGTTAAAAGGAGCTTAAAAAGTGGCAATAAAAAATACCAGTATGACAAGTATGACTGGTCCCACGAAGCTGAATATGAAGTAATTGTCCGCGCGGAGCCAGCAGTAGCGCTCCGTGCCGTAACTAAGAGGATCAATTACACAGGAGATTCCAACGACGAGTAGCGGCGCGCCGTAAGCTACGAGGTAATACCAGCGGAGCCTCGACTTCTCGGCTTCGAATACCTCAATCAGCATGACGTACAGCTGGAAACCTAAAAGCAGCGGAGCCGAAAGCGCCCGAAATAGTCAACAGGCGCTTCTTTCTCTCTTTCTTTCCTTCTTTCTCTCTCCTCCGGCTCTCGCTAAACTTTTAGCCTTTTAAGCCCATAAAGGATAAAGAGCTTGTTTTATATATAAATGTGCTCATGTGCGTGCGCGCATGTATACCGTACCTTCGAGGAACATCCAGGCGAAGGCGCACAAAAAGAAGAAGTGCAAGAGACCCGCAACGATGCCGCAGACTACCCTCGTACTCGTCTGTCCGATTCCGCAGATGAAAAGGACTTCTGCGATGAGCAGGCACACGCAGAGATTTTTATGAATCGTCGTCCTGTCAGACTGCGAAAATGTACAGGAAAAAAAAAACGAAGGCACCGGTTTTATATTCTTTATCTTTATGAAGCATTCCCGAATAACGAGTCCCGGCCCGCGCGCCTATATATTTCTCTTTTCCTCCGCGCAGTACTTTTACGAGTAGCCGGCCGTTATAAGTACAAGCGAAAAAGAAGAAAATGAAACACCGAAAAGAGGAAAAGGGAAAAATCAACGGCTTTCGGGCAAAGACCGGTGAAATTTTTAGCAAAATGGCAAAAAAAGAAAGATTTTATAGGGAAATTTATTATTGTGTTCTTACATTCTCTTTCAATCGTATTCCAAAATATTTTAAAAAATTATCAGAAATATTTCTTACAGAAAAAGCAATAAAGTTAAAAGTTATGAGTCACTTCTCAAAAATGCATATATCTCTTTTTTCAAATTTCCATTGAAGATTCAAACGTGCAATTAATACATACAAATAATGATAAAGTGATTTTGTATACAAATACAAATAATTACCGCTAAAACCTACTGCCAAAAAAACCATACCAAATTGTAAAATATTATTAACCTTAAAATATTTAATAATAACGAGGTATCCGTTACAAACTTTGGTACGAGAAGCATCTGGCTTGTTTTTAATTTACATACTATCGACGGTCCCTAAGAAGAAGGACGTATCTCCTATGCTTATACGCAGGAGTTACATCCTTCTTGTTAGGGACCGTCGATATAAATATTGAAGTTACTTAAGATAAACAGACTTTCAAAATTTCACTGATCTACGACCTTAAAGAGCATCTTGCACTCATTGTGTGGATTTTTATATACTTTTATCAATTTTCAGATCCTAAATTGAACAAAAAGATAACTCAAAATTTCATTATCTGAATTTCCGTACAAATTATCGCATAAATTTATTGAAACTGAAAAATTCTCATACGTATGACTAAAATGTATAAAGTTAAGATTTTCTTTGCGATGTTGTTGGTAGCCCTAATTTTCGCAACCAAGCGTACGAGTTCAATTATCAATTCAGTATATATATTAAACAATTTCCAAGTGTTATCCATTCGATGCAAGATCCTCGTTAAAGGGCCGCGGGAGGTCAGTATAAACGCGCGTGTGCCGCGTAATACCTTGAGACCGCGGAACAATTGGAAGGTGAGAATGGCGAGGACCAGGCAGACGACCGATATGATGCAGCCGATATAGGTGATTATTTGAAGTGCCATCTCGTGGGCCTTGCTGGACTGGATCCCGTGCACGTCCATGAGGATGGCGAAGTTCGTGAGGTGATTGCACTCGCATATCGTGTGCGTCGCGTTGCTCTCGCGAGTGAAGCAGCCGTCCTCCGACCAGCCGCTGTAATTGCGTCAAGTGAATTATGAGCTTAGCCAAATCTCTGCCTCCTCTTCTCATTCTTCCATTTTTATCTGTCGAGAACCCGTTTCTCTCTCGCTCTCTCTCTCTCTCTCTCTCTCTCGCACGCGTGCGCGCTCGGGCGCTCTCCGACTCGTTTTCCGTGTTGCTCTCTTTCCTTTTCCGATTTCGATTCGCTTTCTGGCTCTCGAGCCACTCTCTCTCGACGCAAACACGATAAAGACCATAATTTCACATTTCATTCCGTGTTCCGCGCAGGCGCGCGCGCGCGCACACACGTGATTATTCTAATTTGCATTTAATGAGTGTCGGCGTATCGATTATTAAAACAAGGCCAATTAACGTCATTGTTTAATTGTATTATCCTCGTAAACTGCAGCGCGCGCCCTGGCCGCCGTGTAATTTCGGTCTTTTATACTTTCGCAATCGATTTCGATGTCATTTTTCAATTAACCCGCGGACGCCGGCAATTCCACCGCGCTCATTGAAAAGTCGTAATTGTCACTTCTTTGCTACTATTAGCCGTCTTTTCCGTGAGGCGGAATTTAAGCAACGACGAAAGAGAGAGAGAGAGAGCGCGAGAGAGACTTCCTTTACAAGCGCCTCCTTTATTTATGAGAAGCGGCTGTGGGCTCTTTGCATAATCGCGCCGCGATAAAACACGCAGTATTCTTTATATTATTGAGCATTCTATATAATGTAAACCGCTTTTAATCTTATTGCATTTTAAAAAGCAAAAGCGAACTGCGCTTTAAGTGGTCGAGAGACATCGAAATAAAGCTAGAATATTCATGTTGCTTTATCTTCCATTAGCTTCTTTTACAAAAACAACTCTGCATAAACCGTATAAGTACATAATGGATATATATAAATATGCTAAAGTGTGTATATGGTGATTAAGCAGTTGCCACTTACGAGAAATCTCACAAAAATAAGGTTTCGGTGAATTCCCGAAATAACATCTTAAGCCAATTTTTTTGTAAATTGAGTATGCATAAAAATTTATGCTTAAACGAGGCATTTCTAGGTGAACAAATCTATTATTAAAAATGATAAAGTGAATAATGACTTAAGTTCATTTGAGTATAAAATATGTCCCTGAAAAAGAACTTGCATCCATTTGAAAATGGCTGATAATGTTATTCTTTTCTCTGAGACGTAATTTCGTTAATTCTTAACATATTACTTTCGGACAATTCGTGTGATTCCGTTGAACAGTTTAATGTCACCAAAATACTCAAACAATTTAAGTTCATTTTCGTAGACAACCTACACCGACAAAGCTAGTCATAATTTCAGAGCGCGTTTGTAATACATTATGAAAGATACTTTTTGTCATGTTCTTTATTCATGATTAGCACTTTTCGGTGCTTTAATCTCAAATTCTAATATCTCTTTTCCAAAGAATGGCTTAAGTTCAGATTAGCCTAGAAAATACGAAAAATGAAGCCGTTATTCTAGGACGCCACAAATATCGCACTCCCAGGGCAAGACTATTATTATCGTATCTGGACTTAAGCTTTAATCGAGTCATGCTTTAATATTTAAAGTGGAATAAAATTAATCCAATTCGACTCAGATGAATAAAGATTATTTTTCTCTATTTTTACGTACTACATAAAATTGATTTATATACGTAGGATCAATATTATTTGATGGTAAAAGTTAAAAAAAAGTCTGTATTAAAATGAAAGTCTAGACACGCGGCATATCTGACAACTCAAACTTTTTCAATCTTGATGCTACATTAGTAACAAGAAAAAACTCATAAAATAAAATGGGTGGAAGACGTAAAATGTCAGTTGGTTCACGAAATACCCAGAATTTTGAGCGGTCATAGTCTTGTTTTGGCGATGCGATATAAGCTTCCCAAACATTGCGAAAATCGCAGACTGCTGAATCACCCCAAATACACACACACACAAAATGAAGAAGCCGATAAGACACAATAGCGATAAAAAAAGGAAGAAAAAGGCCAAGGCTAGGCCTCGCAACTGCACTTACTTGCTGCTGAAGTTCCAGAAGACGCATCTCGCATTGCTGACGTTTTTGCTCTTCAGGTGCTCGAAGTAGAGCCTGACGTGCTCTTTGGCGGGTAATTTCACGTGCTTGCCGCCGCCCAGGGAGGCCGAAATCACTTTGCTGTTTAATATTCTCGTGACGTTCTGGTGGTAGTGGTGCCTCTCCTGCGAAGGCGCGGAGGGCGGCGAAGAAGGAGAAGAAGCGGACGAAGAGGAGGACGAGGAGGAGTAGGAGGGCTCGGTCTGCTCGCGCCTCTCGTTGATGGAGTGCGTGGAGCCGGCGTCTAAGCTGTCGGGCTGGAGTATCTCCTCGAGCCTGTCGAAGGCCATAAAGACGAGCCTGACGAGGCCGTCCCGGTTGTTCTCGTTTCCCAGGAGGGCCCCCCTCGTCAGCTCGACCCGCAGCTTCTTCCATCTCTCCCGGCTGTCCTGCTCGCGCGGGAACACCTCGAGCTCGTTCTCGAGGTTGCGCGCCTCCAGGACCCGCACCTCCATCACTGCAGGGACCGCGGAGGGGGGACACACGGAAAATCCAATTCACAACGCCGCTCTCATTCGTATTTTCGCAATACTTATTCTTATGCTATGC
This sequence comes from Gastracanthus pulcherrimus, assembly GCA_949152435.1. NCBI lineage: Eukaryota > Metazoa > Arthropoda > Insecta > Hymenoptera > Pteromalidae > Gastracanthus > Gastracanthus pulcherrimus. The sequence goes on from OX424573.1 coordinate 153,247,233, forward strand.
TCTCTCCTGCCGCCCAGGCAATCCCCTTTCTTGCTTTCCCTCGGCCTTTTTTGCTTCTTTTTACAGCCTTATATACACGCGCAAGCGCGCGCTACGCCGGCTAGTATTCCTTTTTTTCTTTTCTCTCTACACGCGATGGGGAGGAGGAGGGCCATTTGTTAGCGGACGCGAATTGATAGCGCCCCGGGCTGCGCGTTGCCATTTTTTGTCTTTTTATTTACGAGGCTTATTAACGCGCGACGAGACTAATACTGTGTCCTTTATATGGAAGTGAGGGAAGTTAGACGGAGAAAGAGCAGTGTTGATATTGGCATATAATGGGCGGGTATACAGTAATGGTTGTTGCTTAACTGACATGACATTTTCTTTGATACTACTTACTTTTTAGTTTTTGCAAGTATGCATACTAGTATACTTTAGAAAGTTTTACTCAAAAAAAATAAATATACTAGAAATAAGTAGGTTATAAATGTTTATAAATGTTTACTTACATTCTGTTGTATTCTAACTTAATTTATAAATTAAATACATAAAATGTTAACATTTTCATATGTTCTTAATTTCAGAAAACTAAAATGAATGATTTTTCAGAAAAAATTATTTTTGAAAGTTTTCTTTAGATTCATAATTAACTTTCATATTTAAAACACTTTTGGAGTTGCTCACTTTTTACTTTTTTAAGTTGCATTTCTAGTATGATTCTTTCTTAAAGTAAGTAAAATCCTTTGTAGTGTAGTATTAGTATCTGTTATGTTAAGAAAAAACGAGGATCCGATTTCCATTAGAATTTACGTGGTGATTTCAAATAAGCAATTTCCGGAACATTTTGCTTATTCTATGAATAACTTTTCTTCTAATGGTATACATAATTACTTGCATTACTTACAAATGTTTGTATTAAAAACTTGCGTGAATAGGTTTCAAAATGTAAACCAAAAATATTCTTTATGTCATAATCAACTAAATATATTAATTTATGGTAGAGGGTACTGAAATTTGGATCTTCTAAAGTGTTGAATATAACTTTCTGAGGTTTTGCACACATGTTTGCAATGTAAATATGTACATAGCTCTGAAGCAAATATCAGCCCGTATGAACCACACATTTGGTTGAAATAAATTAAAATGTAAAAGCGCTGGTATACGCTAAAAAGTTTCTGTGCAAAAAATAATTCTTTTACCTTTTGATGTGAACAAAATTTATGCCACAGTTCAGCAAATTTAATTTCACGTATGTCTTTGCTACTAAACTTCAATTTTCTCAAATACAATTATTCCAATTTTCCATATATAATGAAATTTCAGTCCCGTCTTCCCTTTTAACTCAACGCTCACATGCTACCCCAAACCTTCGTAAACCATCACAATATACGCTAACGTCAATAGCACGCCTTTCCCAGTGCACCGTGTACGTCTATACCGAAGCAAATAGAAAAAAGAAAATCAGTCCTCGTCCAAAGAGAGCCGCGCCCCCCCAGCAACCTTCCCCCTACCCCCTTTTATCCGAAGCTCGAAGTCGTCATAAATAAAAGATGCGCTCTCCTTGCGCTCGCGCGCGGGCGGCGCAAGTAATATTTACGGAGTCAAAGGTGAATCGGCTATATATAGGAGGCGAGAACAGTAGCTTAAAAGTCTGCGGCGTCGGCGGCGCGGAGCGAGCGGCGGCGCCCCCTCCCCCCCCCCCCCCTGGTTCTCCTCCGGCGCGGCACCGGCAATAGTATTGATTCACTTCACCCCCGGGGGCCTAGAGCAGAGGAGACGAGTAGCTAGAGACGTGCTGCTGCTGCGAGGCGCGCGCGCGCGCTTTTAGAATAGCTCTTTTTCGAGTAATCGTCTTTGTCAGTGCAGCAGAGCGCGCCGGCGAGAAACTTCCGTGTTCCGTGCGGGAGGAGTCGCGGGCAGAGAGAAGAAAAAAGCAGTGCGAGGTAAATGTCCCAATTTCAACCGGCGCCACGAGTTCCGTACTTGCTTTGTGTTGTTTCCTTTGGGTATTAAGGATTCTTTTTTTTTATTAATAGTTGTTAGTTTTTAATTGAGACACGAAAAGCTTGAATATTTAAATTAATGTAATGCAGTTGACTGAAGTAATGACTATTATAAAATATAATGAAATATTGTAAATGTTCTGCATTCCAGTTTTCTAGTACGAAGGTAATCTCACTCATCAGGTATATCATTAACTATACTTGAAATAATTAGATTAACGGATGTTTTACATTTAAGTTATTCCAATTATTTTAAATATATATAGTTAATTTTATACGTGATGAAGAAGGTACAAGACATTGACTTAAAAATTTCGTTTACAATATGCTGTTAAAGACAACCATCTAAATTTATCAATAAGTAGACGTTATAGTCATTTAAATATGAATTCTCCTTCATAAACATATTTACAAAATATTCAATTACAACTAGTATATACTTTCAATTCTTAATATATTTATAAAGTTAAACAACAAATTATGTACATATAAATCTCAAGCAAAAATGTAAAACAATTTACGTCCACTTTTTGAAATGTCGAGATATTAAGGCTTGAATTTTTAAATTGCCATTTAAACCTGTGCAAAAAAGAGCATAGATTATGGATAAAAGAAAGTAATAAATGAACTTTTTACTTTTTTATATGAAAATATACCATGCGTAGATACCAAAATCACTGAAAACTCAATTTTAAAAAAAAATGGACTTAAGTTGTTATGCCTCGAGTAGATAATATATACATTATAGTTATATTCATGAGCACAATTACGTTCATTTAGTACCCTCATATTTAATTAGCCATTTTTAATAGTAAGTCTTCTAAAAAAGAGCCTTTTTCATGTATTTTATATAGTTGGAAACATTGCTGAAAAGAAAATCCAATTCTTTTTTAAAACAGATTCCAGAGTAACTTTTTATACATCTTTTAATGCACATCGATGCTTAAATGAGCTGAAATTGGGACATTCGCCTTATTGTTGAGCAGCGCTATATTTTTACACGCTATATCCAGGACAACTCGTCGGAAAATCCTTCGCGGCGCAGAGAAAAAAGAGAAAAAAGCCATATCCGACGGAACGTTTCGCGTATTATATACGAGTCCAATAAAAGTGGCACCATTTTTTTCGTAGGAAAAAATCAGCTTAGCTCGCCGCTCGCTCGCGCGAAATGTACATCGGTAAAAAAGAAAGTACAGCCTCGGCGCCAAGTGTAGTAATGTTTGGCGTATTCTCGCTCCCCTATTTCGCGGAGGAAAACGGTAAAAAAGTAATAGTCCATTAAAGCGCAAATGGCGAGGTTATACATAGCCGGCGGCGGCTGCTGCTGCTGGTGCCTACAGCCGGGCCGAGTGTAGCCGGCGCAGTATACATGTAAAGGGGAGGGAAAACTCCGCCGGGGCGCAGGAGAGTGCAGAAGTCAGGGAGAAGCAAAAAAAAAGATAATAAAAGGTGGAAGAGAGGTGTACACTTTAAATTCCTTGGGCTCAAATTTGAGTCCAAGGAAGTGACTGTACTTGAGTCCGAGGAACGGATCGATTCGCGTAACTCCATTGGATTCAATTTCAGTTTGTAAGTGAATTTCATCTTTGACGGACCAATCGGAGCTCATTTTTAATCCAATGGGGATTATAGCAAATTTCATATGCATAGGGGCATTGATATTATATTAATATAATATTACAATTAAATAATTGAATAATTTAAGTTACAGTGGAAGTTTGAAATTCGAACCGTTAATTCGACAAGTGGAATGATGTGGTAGAAAATATTCAAATAACGTCAGAGTCGGAGAAGCCGTGCAGTTAAGAACACTCATATTGATTATTATTTTTGTGAAATTTTAATGAAATATATTGAATATATTATATGTACGTATAAAATGAAGATAAAGTAAAAAACTTGAAATTTTTAATTAAATATACGGTTTGGTACTCTTACAAATATCGTCGGGTAAGTCAAATCCGAATATCTACAAATGTTTCCTTCTTCGAATTACACAAGTTTGAATTTCTCTCGGGACCATAATGATACTTTGAAACATGGAAATTCGAAATTCGAGTTATAGAATAATTCTAACAATGAATGCACAGGAGTGTTATGATTGGCGATTTGATTTATGAGACTTCCACTGTAGCAAAATAGTTACTCCGAAATTCTTGTTCATAATTGAGTTCAAGGGAGTAAAAACGACGATTGAATCGTTCCGACACGATAATAATATCGACACCCCTTGCGAAGACTAGCACATTTTAGATTCTTCAAAAACAGTTAGTTTTCTTCAGAGGCCTCTTATATAAAACTAGCACTGTTTATATTTTCTAATTCATACTAAGACTTTCTCAGACCTTATGCAAAAATTATAGTTTTTAAAATTATTATTTTTCGAAAATGCTTAAACCTGCTAGTCTTCGTAAGTGGCATCAATATATTACAATGGTGATATCTACTAAATTGCTGATTCATATTGGTTAAAACCTTTCCTACAATTGTAACTGTCACATCTACATTTGCCTAGTGCAATATCAAGAATCTTACAGTACATGTAGTCAAGGTCACAAGTTGTAGCAAAGGCCAGCTATAGGAATTTCATTAGAAGGAAAGCTCGCAATGCCAAGTCCAGCGAAATTGACAACAACAACAACTCACGTATGTTCTTGCGCTCGTGCACGATCTTCTTCTCGTAGGTGAGCGTGTCGGCCAGCAGAAAGGCGTTCTCCTCCAAGCCGACGAGCAGCGAGGTCGCGACCTCCATCTGCTCGCGGTGGCTCAGGTCGTTCCAGGACGCCGACTGGGCACTGTCCAGCAGATTGCTGCCCGTGGTGACGGCACCCTGCAGCAGCTCGGCCACGCTGACCTCCCTCTGACTCGGGTCCTGATACGTCCTGATGTCCTGGGCCATCTTCTCGGCCATGTTGCGGATGATCTGCGTGGTGATGAGCATGTCGCCGCCGTACAGCTCGCGACTGTTGTTCGTCACCTGGCTGAGGTCGCTGCTCACCCCCAGGATGAGCTCGCCCTCCTGGACGCGCCTCGCCAGGGACGAGAGCCAGACGCTGCGGCACTCCTTGAGATCCGGCGTGCCCCGATCCCAGACGGCCGTGCTGCTCGAAATATCCTCGTCCTCGTCGTCGTAGTTCTCGGTGAGGCGGAGGACGCAGTGCCAGCGCGCCATACCGTTGGCGCCGCCCGGGCAGTTCTGCTCGACCGTCTCGCCGGCGCGCGTCGCGTTCCACGTGAGCGTGCGAGCCACTTGCCGGGGGCAGAACGGACCGTGCTGGCCCGAGATACCGCTGCCGCCGTTGTAGACGTTGCCTGTGGGGGAGGGCAGAGAGAAGCGTGCGTTACCTAATATGCCGTTCACAGTCGTTCTTATTTCTTATGAATATTCAGGGCGAAAATGCACTTTGGAAAGTACTTTATATTGTACATAACCCTTGCATTGCCCAAAGATTTGTATCTTCTGAAACTTTGCTCAATAAATTTCATTTAAACGTGTTAAGAGTCAAAGCTAAACTGCTTGTCAAAATTTCTATAATAGCTTTAGAAAGAAAATATATTAATATTTTAAATAAATTTTTATTTACCTATATATTTACCTATTCTATTCTATATATTCTATTCTATACGAGTTTTTTCTGATATTACAAAATTTGAAAAACTACTTTGTTTCTTAAAAAATCGTGCTATGCAACACATTCTTCGAATACTATCTTGTTAATTATATGTATAAATGCTCAAACAACACCTAAGTAATGTAGAAAAAACAAAAAAGTAACAGTAATCTATCAGATCGAAGAGATATTGCATTGAAAAGTGGTTATGATTGTTAATTCTACTACTCCAGCTAATTCCCTACATTAGCATCTAAGAGTTAACATACGTATTACAATTACCTTAATAAATGCTAATAGAAATCATCTAAAATTTGATTTTTGCAATTAACTTTGTATATTTAATGTAAAATAAAATAAAAAACTGTTGCTTATCTTTATCAACCGTTTATTGCGTTTTCTACATTTCAGGGTAAAGATACTAGCAGTTGACCACCGTCTCTCATTTCGATCGATCACTGAGTTCCCATAATTTTTTTCTTTTGTTACAATGCTTGTCATCTAATCTAGGTGATAATGATATATAAGGGGTCAAATGAGACACTAAAACGATGTATTACTTCTCAATTAACTAAAGAAAATGTCTACATTCCTGCTAAAATTTGATGTAATATAGTAGTTTAGTACGAGGGTAGTTCAATAAGTCTATAGAATGACCAACAGATGGCGCGCGAATCGCTCCAAATCATCTGTTTTCAGTCAGCACCACTCCCGACTAGATATATGGTGCAGTCACAGTCCACATCTTCTGAGTTTACGTGTTTTTATAACCAATTGAAAAAAAAAATTGCTTGTTAAGAAAAATGGAAAAAAACGAGTTCAGAGCGGTAATTAAACATTTTCATTTAAAGGGTTTAACTCCATATGAGATAAAAAATGAATTGGACTCAGTTCATGGCACATCTGCCCCTGCCTTAGCAACGGTTTATAACTGGGTAAATGAATTTAAGCGTGGTCGTACATCAATAAGTGACGAACCACGTTCAGGAAGGCCCGTAGAAGCAACTACTCCCGAAATCATCAATAAAATCCACGATATGGTGTTGAAGGATAGAAGATTAAAAGTGCGTGAGTTAGCTGAGGCCACAAGGATATCTATAGGTGCAGTTGTTTCAATTCTACATGAAAAATTAGGCATGAAAAAGCTATCGGCAAGATGGGTGCCGCGTTTGCTCTCAGCTGAGAATAAACGCAATAGAGTGGTCGCCTCTGAGGCTCTTTTGGCGCGCATAAGTCGGAATCCTGAGGAATTTTTTCGTCGATTTGTGACTGTGGATGAAACATGGATACACCACTACGCTCCTGAGACAAAGGAACAATCCAAACAGTGGATTTCCACAGGCGAACCAGCTCCAAAGAAGGCAAAGACCGTAAAGTCAGCTGGTAAGGTTATGGCTACAGTTTTTTGGGATGCACGTGGAATTATACTTATTGACTACTTGAAAAAGGGTAAAACAATTACTGGTGAGTATTATGCATCATTATTAGAGCAGCTGAAAGAAGAAATTAAAAAAAAAACGACCACATTTGGCGAGAAAAAAATTCTCTTTCATCACGACAACGCCCGAGTTCACACATGCTTCGTTTCAATGGCTAAAATTGAAGAACTAAAATTCGAATTGGTCGAACACCCACCGTATTCACCAGATTTAGCCCCCAGTGACTTTTTCTTATTTCCAAACTTGAAAAAATGGCTCGGTGGACAGAGATTTACGGACAACGAAGACGTCATTGCCTCTGTAAGTGCTTATTTTGAGGAACTTCCGAAAACGCACTTTTCTGAAGGATTAAAAAAACTTAAAAAGCGATTGACCAAGTGTATAGAGCTCCAAGGAGATTATGTTGAAAAATAAAAAAAAATTTACCCAAAAAAAATTGTTTTTATACTTTATTCTAAAGACTTATTGAACTACCCTCGTAGCATAGTCGAATCCCTGACATTGTACCTTCGGATATTGTATATATCTGTTTGACGGACACTGTAAACTCTCACTCGAAGGCTCATGTACAAAGCACTGATATCTAATGTATGAATTAAATTGATTAGCGCTGTGATGACAATGCATTACAGTTTTCGCGGTCATCGGTCCCGCAGGCTTTATACAGTGTCCGTGGTTTGACTGTAGTGAAGGTTGTACCGGATATACATCAATGCCAAAAGTAAGTTTTATAATTAAAAATAGCTGCACCATCTTTCAGTGTACATTACAAAGCCAATACAATCATAATTATAATAAATACTTTGTCAATTAAAATGTCTACTATAAGCAACTTCCGAATCATATCTTGTACAGTAATATTTCAATTAAAAATTAAATTTAACTTTATATTATAAAGAACTTAAAGATCACACGGTCTAAATACATTAACATGTTTTAAATTTCGAATGTACTTACCTGTATGGAAAAAACTCTCAAGTTGAGTGTTATTTCGTACCCTCAACTAAATTTTTATATTGTATAAGTCTAATAACCCACCAAATTTTAGTTGAGGGTACGAAATGACACTCAACTTGAGAGTATTTTTCATACGGGTATCGTTATTTACTTTCTGAAACAAATTACTTATTACACAATTTTTTAGGCAAAAAACCAATCGACTATAAAATGGCCGCTTGGGAAGAAATGGGTTAAAGGAAAGAAGCTTTAATTTAATTAATATATTAAATTTCGGAAATTGATATCAAATAAAAAAAGTACTTTTCCTGTAATTAAGGAGTTTTCAAAAATTTTAATTACTACATTCATTACTTGCATACGTCGAATAACGCCAATTATCATTTCGTAACTTTCGTATTCTTTAAAAGACGAATCTTGAGAAGAGAAGATTTTCATTTACATGACTTTTATGCTCTGCTGGAAAGAGGTAAATGCCATAATAAAGAGCTTGTACCATTCCAGGTTCACTAACATTAATTAACTTAAAATAAATACGTAAAATCTAACAAAGCGTATTAAATATATTTTCCGAAGAATATAATATTATTCCATCAAATTACGCAATAAAATTTAATTCCTCGGACATTTTAATCACATTACACATTCTGAATTTAAAGTCTCAGTGAAGGTATCTTGAAAACCTAAGATCCATTAAAAATGCGCTGAAACACGTGTCCTATTTTTTCTTCCCAGCCAAGGAAACAGCTCGACACGGCAGTCCGAGGAAAATCCGCGGAAACCAGAGCCCGCCGCGCACTCTCCTATTTAAACACGACGAGCGTGCAGCAGTAGCAGCAGCGCGCGCGCAGAATTAAATTTTCTCTGCGCGCAGCGAGAATATTCGTCTTTAAATCAAATATTTCATCAGACGAAATCCAAAGTTACTTGATTAAAATAAATTCCCTCGTACTAATTGAACGACGCTGCCTTCTATATCAAAGAGCCATTGACTCTCTCTCTCTCTCTCTCTCTCTCTCTCTCTCTCTCTCTCTCTCTCTCTCTCTCTCTCTCTTTCTCTCTCTCTCTAAATATTTTACATCATTTTCTCCCCGCAAGCGCTTGTTTATTTAAACTCGTGAGAATTTTTTTCCCCGCCGCGGACGCGCTAATAAACTTGCTGAAAATTATAAATTGCGGTGAAGGTTCCTTTCTTTTTTGGTTGTTTTACTGCGCGCTGTCTAATAGTTTTGTGTTTTAAAGGCTGAAATTTTAATTCGGATAAGAGCATTCCCGAACGGATAATAGGTTGGCATTAGGCTCGATACCGGTTTATTATTAGCAATAGTCGATGCTATCTCGCCGCAGTAACGTCCGCGAATTTGTGATGCGTTCCAACTTGCGCACGCGCGCGCGTCTTGGTTTTTTTCAAACTAAATTCGTGAAAAACTACCCTGTCATAATGTGGCGTTCGCTCGTATCATAGCCGATCGTCTTATGAGCATTTCTCCGACAGTTTTATACGCGCAAATCGTTATGTCTCACGATTAACATAAATTTCTCGTTTTAATTCACAGTATAAACTTTGCATGGCGTTGGCTCAAAATTTTATTAAATTAACACGTGATACTGTCGTAAAATCAGCGTTTTATTGCCGACTGCCGGACTATGCAGAACTGCGCCTGTAACAATGATATTACTCTGATTCACGTGTAATTAAAAAGAAAGCAAAAATGACTATTGTTTCGTTTTAAAAGCACGTACTTGCGTGCGCACGATAAAGCCAGTGTGATTCAGAATAAAGTGTATTGCAAGGCTTGACTACTTGAGAACAATCAGTGAATCAAGAAAGTTATTCACGAATAGATATCTATGCCTAAAATAGGATTATAATGGAAACATTAGAATACAAAAATAGTCATTGCATCAGTTACTAATATTATTGCGTTATTAAACTAAAAACAATGTCGTGAACAATAAATAATGCAATAGAACATAATTGTATTTTGAAAACTTTTGTAATAAGAAAAATTAAAATCTAATAATAAATAAAACATGATTTATAATTGATTGTTGCAATTTAATTTAAAAGCAGTACCTGAATGACTTTATTGGAATCTTTCAGCAACGAAGAATATTCAAATCTATAAATAACTCTTGTAATTTACTTTAAAGACAATATAGATTACTTCATTCAATCCTTTAATTTGATAATTATATTCCAGAACAAAATTACTCAATCGAAAATTGATTTAAATTATGCATACACAGACTGGCGTGATTTATTTTCACTACCATTTTTTTTTCATTTCTGCCTCCAATCTTGAAATGTTTAATAACGCGCTCTCGGAAAAATCTGTATAAGAACGCAAGCACACACAAAACCAAAAATCCACGATAAGAATCCGGCTCCCATTCGAACATCTGTTTCCACACACATACGCACACACACACATAACGTTTCGATCCCTCGATACCACAGAAGCAACCGCTGTGTAGTTATGTAAATATCGACGCATCGCATTAGGTAAATAATCTCTCTGCGCAGGCGGTCTGGAAAAATCTCTGGAAATGTGTCATCGCCCATTGCGCCCGCGCGATAGCGTAAACCGTAAGAATGCGTTATTAGTCACGTCTCACGTATATACACACGGCGACATATTACGGCCCTCAAGAGCCGGCTTTGTGTTACGCGCGCGCGAGAGCGCGATTAGGAATGTTTATAAAAACAATTATACATACACTACTCGACGTCTCCGATGATATTCTATATCCAGGCGCGGGCGCGAATAACGCCGACTTTGAATGCTAAAAGGCTTATCTTATCGGAGCGTATCCCATTCGAGGCGAGAGCGCTTTATACATATATAGCTATATAGCATACAATACACATGTACGCGTATATGTATTACGTATATACCATAATACACATATAACAACGTGTGCAGCGGCGAGCATTAACGCTCACACCTCTCTCGGCTCGCCGCGCGCTTTTTGCATTTTCTCATCTGTTTCGTGAAAGAATGTGTGTCTGCAGCCGTGGCGGCGGCGGTATTAAAGAATCGCGGCGTACACACACACGCGAAGACACATTGCGCACATGCACACGCCGCGCGAGGATTGAAAGTATGTAGGCGAACGAACGCGGGTGCGCGCACCACGAGGCGAAGGCCGAACTCTGCGCGCGCGCGCGCTCGCACAGAGATAGAAATAAATGAAAAGTAGCGACTTGTGTGCATACGCGATGCATGCGCTCTATACAAATCTCGAAAGAGAGAGAGAAAAAAAGCATCACCGCTGCCTTGCGGAATAAAGTAAAAGGTGCAGCGCCGGCGGAGTCTGTGTTGCACGCTCTTTATCTTACGGATCGACGGAGACTCGGCTTTAGCTTTTCTCATCGAATAAACCTTATGTCCTATTTATGTAAACAAAACTTAATTACTCCTGACAAATGAATGAGAGATATACTATGTACTTGTGCTGCATGTGTACTCAATGTAGCTTGATAATTATTATATGAGTCTTATTAAGGTATACACATCAAATTACTTATTTTACAACTGGAAATAAGGGCATCTAGTCTGATAACAATAATGCTGCATGTATAACATCTATAAATGGGGATAAATGGTCATTAATAACCGATTACAAACTATGAATTAGAATGATTTCTAACAGGGTAAATTTCAATTCCAAAGTACATTTTCTGTTCTCAGCACTGGTACCATAATTTCGAGTCATCTGTACTGCAATATTACCTTTTCATGTGAAGTCTCGATTCTAATCATTGTAATTCTACTGCGGTACACCGATCGACAGTGAATTTACAGTCAAAAGGTTAATTCTACGTCATTACTGTGACTACAATTTCAACTACACTAGTAAAGGTAACAATGTTTATGATTTCAAATAAACTGTTGGCAATGAAAGATTAATTCCAAACATTGATTAAACTTGCAGTGTCTAAAATGACCACAATTGTAATTCCAATTATTTTATGTAGTTCAATATGAAGTACTATGCAGTCCTCTTCATATTCAATTAATTTTGTTTAAAATTTATATTTTTATAGTTATGCGTAATGTTATAAATATCGACAAAATGAAACTATAATCGATTTTAAAAAGTCATATCTTGAAAACTAATATTTTGCTATAAACAACTTTAAGAAAGATCTAAATTATTATTAATATTGGCCAAATTATCTTAAAGATTAAAAGTTAAAGTAAGTCTCTATTGATCATTACATTCCTGTATTTTTCATTTTTATCGAAATAAAGCATCAATCTATCTAATCTATTAATCTATTCCTAAAATTGTTCTTTCTATTTTTGAATGTGACAATCTATTTTTAAAGTTTCCATTCCTTTTTATTTCAACATTGACGACACGTATGCCTAAATGAATACAAAGGTGAAAAATGACTCATATTATAAGTGCTGAATGAAATTCAGCGAATGGGTGAAATAAATTATACAAAAAAGTTTACCAGCGTTTTCCTCTTCTTTTAAAGTTATCATTGACTCAAATTAGGATCTTACATGATATTGCTTTAGGTCATATTTTGGTGAATTAAGGGACAAAAATTAGGTTATATTTTTCTTTTCGTGGTTAAACAATAATTAAAATATAAATACAGCAGTTTGTATCCCATTATAGGGAAGAGTCCCCCAGTATGACCACCCATGGCTATTGTACTGTATATGCTGGAGTAGATGCATGTTATAGTTCTATTAATATTATCGGAGGTTCTTGTTTTTTAATCACAATTCCGAAGATTCTCACGAGAATAACGAAAAAGCCATTAATTTCCCTGTCAAAAGTTATTTCCCGAGGGTTAAATACATGCCCAATATATATGCTAATTAAATTCTAATTATTTCATATATGATTTAAATTAAAATACATTTAAACAACATACTATTTTATAACATTTACCTATCGTTGAATCAGTTTTTAAGCATTTAGAGCAAAAATACTCTTCTATAACAATTAGGTGGTCATAGTCAGAGACACTTTTTCAAAAACTCAAAATCCTCATTCTTCGTTATTAATCAATACGTTCATAACTCATACAACTTATTCAGTTTAGAAATTTTAATTTTCACCTTGGTATACAAAAGTCATAGCTAAAATAGCTATGTGGGTGGTCATACGGAGGTACTCTCCTCTATATCTCCATACCTATCGAAAATGGAGAAAGTTTCTTAGATCTACAACTTTTGAGTTGATCACATCCAAGAAAAAGCAAAAATACGAGCCACCTAAAAATAAAATTTTTCATTTCTTTCGCGCGTACAGACATCCCAATCGCTCGAATGTTCGACCGTCCGCGCCGAAGCCCGTAGCTCAATAACGCTTGCGTCGCCCATGAGCCGCTAGACAAAGTTCATATATACCTGTTGGCGTTCTGCGACTAGTCTTCCAGGGCGCCAGCGTCGAGGAGGAGTGCGAGGTGAAAGGCGGCTGAGGCTGCTGCTGCTCGGGCAGCCTAGGATTCTGCTGCGTCGCCGTCTCGTGCGATACGCCGCTGCCGCCGGGCGCTGCCGGCGCTCGATTCGGGTTCATCGCGTCCTCGTCCTCGCCTCCGCCTCCGTCCTCCACCGCCGCCGCCGCTGCCCCCTCGTCCTCGTCCTCGTCCACCTCGTCCTCGATGGACTCGTCGTCGGTCCATGCCCTCGTCGACGACGGCCTGCTGTATAAACCACACCAAGCAAATATTTTCTCTCCTCGCTCTTTTTCCTCTTTTTCTTCTTCTTCTTCTTCTTTTTGGCGGCAATAAAAGGTGTCGGATGGCTGGGAAATGTAGGGATCAAAGCCGAGGGGATGGCTTCCTCGCTCGCGTCCTCAATTTTCTCTCTCTATCGCTCGCTCGCGCTTGGCTTTATACTCGTGTTGGATTGCCTTGGGGTTGGGAGTAACTTGGCTTGGGACAGAGAGAGGGAGATGCCGAGGAGATTGCGTAGGGAGGAACTGTCAATTGTTTTTGTGATCGCGCGCCGCGCGTCGAGGCAAGTGTGCTTAGTTCGAGCCGAAAAGATTCGGCCGAGATAAGAGGGGTTATAAATGTAGCTTTCGCTGGATCGATGATTGGCAGGTGGATTTACACACGCGCGCAATCGGAGAAGTGCTATCTCGAGCCGAGAAGAATAATATTGAATGAGTTAGCGGAGAGAAAAAAAGATTCTGGACGTTGAAACTTTTTTCTGTTAGCTCGAGAGGAATCATTTTGCTGCGAGACCCAGGCCATCCTTGCCATTCAAGAAGTATACGTGCTTTTAGTGTGCTTATTTGCAAATGGTTCAAACAGAAGAAACCAATATGTTTGGTCGACCGAAAAAGGATAGAGCACTATGTTTTTCTGAATGTTGCACAAGCGTTACATTAATGTCTTTTTTAGACAAAATACTGCCTACACAGAGAGAATTTTCGGATAAAAATTACCGTCATAATCATTGTAAACGTTGGACATCCTGATCTTAGAGGAAAAATTACCCTGATGAACGGTAAATATTAACATTATTCATTTCCATTCAGTATGGTCAATTTTACCTTTCATTGGGGTAAATTTTCCCCTAAAGTCAAAATGAGCCACGTTTACAATGATTGTACGGTAAGTTTCAGCAGAAAATTCTCTCTGCATATAAATTATATGTTTTTTCAACCACGCAATAAATGTTTCGTCCCGATCCGAAGTTATGTTTGTCATTTTTTAAAAGACTTCAGTTTTGAGCTCCTGTTTTGGGCGCGGAAAAGATTTTTTTTATTTACGAATGCTAATGGCTTAATCTTATCTTAAACTATGTAGCCAAACCAGTACGAAAGTTAGTTTATTAATTATATTGATGTTTTTAGCGATCTTAAGGCTTGTGCGTCACTAGTGACCCATACAATGAAAGAAAACTCTTCTTGGATCAAAATGATTCCCTTCGAATTATTAGAAAAAGTTTCGGTTCACAATGATTCTCGCCTTAACAAATCAATTCAGATTATTCTTCTTAATTCAAGAAACTATTTTTCTAAGTGTGTAGGAAAGCTACAATGAGAAAACTTTATCGCAATTTATATAATATATATATCGTAGAGTTTGCGATATATATTTTAAATGTTACGATATTAAAAATCGTAAAATAGAAAATTTACATTGACCTGAAAAAAAAATTTATTAGGAAATTTTTACGATATCGATATCGTAATATTTTACGGTATGGTTTTCTCAGTGTGCGATTCTTGTAAAGTAAGAAGGCAATTCTGCAAAAAATGAAGGCTTTGAAATTCATGAGTTTAAGACGTAATAGACTTTTTTCTCCGAAGTTGCGTCGTTGCAGAAGTTATTGGGAATTTTGAGGAAGAGATGAAGGCTTTTTTTCAGATTCCTGACCAATATCGCATCGATTGGAAGAAGCTCAAAGAGTATTCTTAGAAGAAAAGGCGTACGGGATTAAAGGAGAGCGCGGACATAAATAAGAGTATCATATATTGAAAAGACATTCTATCGCGCAGGTAGAAACCGCATTTTAAAGTCGTCCGTAACCGCATAGTCATGCGACGACTAATAACGGAAGCGCGGAATGATGCGTTATACTCGAAAAAATGCGCTATTGCGCCACGCGGCCGACGAGCGCAAAACCAGAGTATTTATAAAATACTTACACTCGAAATTGGAATTTGGGGCGACGTCATTTGCGCGCACACGCGCAGCCGCGACAATGGTTGTCTCGCATATTTATGAGCTTTAAAATAAACCTCGCTTTATAATATATACTAAATTCACGGCGTTTAAGGGACAAGCCTGATTTAAAACTCGAAAAACAATTTAAATATTTAAAGCTTAACCAATTTTTCCCCTTTTAACCTACACTGTCAATATTTTTTCTTCAAATGAAATAGGTTTCTTTTACGGTATTTTAGAAGGTGTAGGGATGATTTATCTCTTTTTGTTGGTCCATAACACTTGGAGTCGTTTAACTGACAATTTTAGCATCAACGTTTTTGAGTTGTACGATTGTAGAAGCAGTTTCTGAAGGATTGACATGAAACTTGCAAAAAATGTTAAGAACATAATTTTCTTTCAAATAAACGTAAACCACAATTTCGAAAATTAAAAATAACTGTATTCTACAGTAATAACATTCAATAAAATTAGAGAAACTGTACGTATTCAAAACTTGTATTAAACAAATGAAGTTTTGTATTATCTCACTTTCTCTAAAATCTATTTAGCTGCGCAGATTTTCTAAAAGAGTCAAGTTGATTGTTTAAATATTGTATCTACAATCATGAACGTTGAGGCTAAGATTTCCATTTCAATGATTCCAAGTATTATTGACCAAGCAAAATAAATTATCGATCCCTGCACCATAAAAAGTAAAATAGGTTAAAAAATGAATTATTGTTTTTCGAGTTTCATCCGAGGTTTGTCCCCTTAAAACAATATAGTATTGAAAAATGTAATTAGAAGCTCAGGACACAAGGCGCAGAATTCAGACAAAGCGCGTATGCGGCCGAAGGCGCGCGTGAACGAGGCTAAAGTGCAAAGTAATTTTTTAAAAAGCACTCTGAAAAATTAAAAGCAAAGTTTTTCTCCATAGTTACAGGAAACAAAACATTCGTATCGCGCGCACATACCAAAGCCCGGCATCGCTCGGCTGCAAAAATGCTTATCCTTCGTTTGCGAAAATTTACAACCAAGCGCGAGCTCGGTGGCATTCCGCCTATATACAATTTCAGAAATACGGAGAAAAATCGTAAAAATCGAATACCCACACGCGCTCGCGCCCCGAGTCACACACGGCTCTCCCGATTATAATAAAGCCAAAGTAAGCAAGAAGAACCGCAAGAGCCGTCTTAGATTAAAATCTATTCTCCGGCGCGTTCCCAAAATATTTAATCCCCCAGAGTCAAAACAGTTGCTGTGCGCGCGCGCGTTCACTCGCTTGTATATATAGTGCTGCTGCGCGTCTCTCATCCCGTGATCGTCCCCCCGGCCGCCCGGCCGGCCGGCCCTCGCTCCGCTCTTTTAAAAAAGACGTCGAGTAAAAAGGAAAAAAATGGTTATCGGTAGTCCAATTGATCTTCCAGAGAAACAAACCAGTTTGAGATTCCGCGAGTGAAAAAGAAGGACTACGAGGAAAAGGAGAGGAGGAGGAGAGGAGGAGGAGAGGAGGAGGAGAGGAGAGAGAGAGCTCGGCCGTGCACTGCACACTGTGCACTGCACTCACGCTCTCGCTCCTCTGCGTAATAGAGAGGAGGAGGAGAAGAAGTAAAGGTAAAAGCGTTGGCGCGCCGCTTTATTAAAGGAATCGTACATATACACACTTTCTACGGGCCCGATGGTTATATAAAGTTTTTCTATTACATCCAGAGTCAGGTAAAGTCTTGCGCCTGCCACGGTGTCCTCGTGTATATGTATGCATGCACGTACGTATGTTGAGTGTACGTGTACGTGTTGGTCGCGGCGAGTGATTAGATAGCATTAAGGTGACGCATAGATTCGGTCGTGGGGTCAGGCGTGTCAGGCGTCAGTGTCGTAAATTTAGCTTTTGTCTAAGGAAACATAAAAGGAATATATAGTCGGGAGAGCCGAGCAAGCGGCTCTGCGGTTCTGCGGCTGTGGCGGCGAGCATTTTGCGTTGAATGCTCGCTCTTACTCTTGCGCCGCGAGAGAGCTCGAGGAGAGAGAAAGAGAGAGAGAGAGAGAGAGAGAGAGAGAGAGAGAGAGAGAGAAAAAGACAGAGACCGAGGAGGCTGTGTGTGCAGCGCATAGCTGTATTATACCTATGTATGCGCGCATGTATGTATGGACGTGTGTTTAAGGAGTATTCACATAAGTGCGGTGCTGCGCTGTAGGTACTCGTGTACACTCTGCCGTCTCTTCCGATTTCACAGAGCGTTTAATTCAACTTTTGAATAATTTATATTTCTTCGCACTATTTGCGAGCTTATAATGCCAAAGATTAAAGATTAAAGATTGGAATAGCTAGACATCAGAGATACGTGTAATTTATAGTTTTTTGCACCTTTTTCTGATACAGACCTGTATCCATATATGTCATAATGATCTAACTGATGTCTATACGAAAAAAAATCGGATAGTTCTATTTTATTAATTTTGATGCAAAGTTTAACCAACCGTTTTGTATTTTAGGAACTATCTTCCAATATCCGTTTAATGGTAAAATATTAACATACAAAAAACTTATCATAAATTGTCTCTATTCAATTATGGTGCAAAAATGTATAATCAAGTTCAAACCGGAATGGAATTATCCAGTTTTGTTTCGACACTCTTCAACTATTCTTATGTTTCATCTTTGAGATTACGTGTTTAGAAAAATACGAACAATAATAAACTACATGGAACTGAAGAGCTCGTTACGTACTAAAGCAACAGGAAAGTACGACTGTCTATGCAATAAAGATACAGGAGCAGTATAGAGAGGAAATTTATTCATTAAGGAACACTAAATAAGTTAATTTATTCCTCTGTTTTGGTTACTTTTGCTCTTTATTGTTCCTGTTCTTTTTGCGCGTAATGGTCCTAACAATAACAGTAACAGGGACAATATAAAGGAACAGTACGAAATAGCTAGTAGGAATAAGCGCTTATTCTTATTGTCAGGTAACCTAAACTCGCTACCCAATTGTCACAGTGCCGCATTGTAAATTTAGTCTTGAATCCATAATAATTTAATGAACAGAAATACGTAATGTTTACGTCAAAGAAGTCTTCATGATTCAATACAATGATGAATCTATATTGGGTATAAATATTAGATTACCGTACATAGGAATAAGTGCCTATTTCTCTTATAGCGATTCCTCACAGATCCCCTGCATAGTTGCTGTTGCTACTCTTGTAGCTTTAGCGTCTAATAGGTATAACTAGTCTTGTGATCATTAATATTACATATAGAAAAACTCATGGCTAATGTTGTCTGTACTTCAAGAAAGTTGTTAGCAGTCTAGTTGCCAGTTCACAACCCACAGACTCACTTAAAAATTCAAAGAAACAAGGGAAAGGACCTATAATGATGTTATTTAAGATTAAATTTCAATAATATATCTTATAGGTCTGCTCATTGTTTTATTTTCTGAACTAAACTGTAATTTCTTACAGTGGTGACTTGTCCCATGTACCACGCACCCTGTTCCGGAATTCAAACAGGTAACATATGTATGTGATCGATGTGTTCTCGGGTCATTATAGATGGCCAGCTTTGATAAATAGTTTTGCTTGACCAATATCCAATTGCACAGATACTATTTTACAATATAATATTTTCAAATTTGACTCATGAACATATGGATCACATAAATATGTTCTGTATGATTCGGGAACATCAAACAAGATATAAGGTACACAGAACAAATTACAAAGGGCTTAGATGAAATCCAGATGATGTGTTCTATCAAGGTATGCCTGTCTTTTTAGTATGTTTTTCAATACCACAATTGTAACGTTTCGTTGTAAATGTAAAATATCCATCTAGATATACTCTTTACCGTCCATTATCATCCTTCGTTATTGCTTTAATGAAATATGAACCGTGTAAATAAATGATTAAATTGAGCAGAAAGTTTAAGGTGAATGAAAGTCTCCGGCATTGAAAGCGAGCCACAATGAAACGGCGTGAAACAGCCTGGGACGACCCATGCACAGGCATACACATCTGCATTGAGCATTATGTAGGAAGAGCCCCAGCAACTTTCTTGAACTTTAGCCACGGCAAGTTTTTCCATTGTAGACGCAGCCTCAGGTATGCGCGCGTGTGTATGTGTGTAAGTCCGCGTATATACATGTGTCCGTGCGAGCTCGCGCTCTCGCTCGAGAAAGGAATGAATCGCTCTCAGCGCGCGCTGGGCTCGCTTGAGAGAGAGAGAGAGAGAGAGGAGAGAGAGAGAGAGATGGAGTTGGAGAGAAGAGAGCGGTACTGACCTTGGGGCGCTGCTAGCCGAGGGAGCCGCGGTGGAGGAGGCACTGCTCGGCGAGTGCGCTGGCGCGGCGGCGGCGGCGCTTGCCGCGCGCGCTGGCGTCGTAATCCTCGAGGGAGAGCGGCCGTTGCCGCCGCCGCCAGCCGTTGCCAGCGAGGCCTGCGTGGCCGAGGGACTCGTGCTCCAGACCGAGGGCTGCGACGTCAGCAGCCACGGCGGACTCGGCCGCGACGTCGTCGTCGTCGTCGAGGCTGCAACAATTTCAAATCGACATGTTGCAGAATTTCTTTCACGTGGCCTGCACTCGAGATAGAGGAGAGTAAGCCTGCCGCGGCTTTCTACTGCTTCTTCTTCTTGCTCTTGCCGTTTTTCTTCTTGTTGTTGACCTCCTTACTGTGGGAATTGGTACACTGGGGTGAAGAGCTGTATCCCGATAGTATAGACCTGCACGTACGCACACACTGACCGAAGGCTTATTTCAGAGATGACGGATCTTTGCTGTGCAATTAGATTATGGCAGATAATGCATACCTATTGTGGCCAGTACAGGGTACGCGAGAAAATTGAATGAAATTTGGTACGAGTTCAGTGACCTCTGCTATTGCAAACATAACCTAGCTTTTCGACTGAACACTTGTACTGAAATGAGTAGAGAACTTTTAAAAACATTTGTTTCTCAGTACATTTTCTAAAAATCCAGAATATTGAATTGTCCTATTCTGGGAGTAGGTACAATATTTTAAACGACAACAAAAGTTTAGAACAAAATGCTTCATGCCAAACCGTATCGTGTTATTAAAAGTAAAAAGTTGACACTGACTTTTTCCGACTCCAAATTACAGTTGGCCCTAAAAAATTTTCACAGTACACGCATATATTACGTGGAACACACGACGTCTGTCACATTAATTAAACCGACGAATTGCTTATTAAATTTTTAATATAAAAAAACGTGGATTCCGTACGAAATATTCACTTTTTTATTACAAGAATTTTTTACTGCTAACGGTGTTTCGCGTGAATGTTTAAGTGCGGATATATTACAATTTTTTTTATAGCATTTCTTTTCTGAGGTAAACCATTTTCCGCTTTTCAGTTTGTAAATATATTCCAGACACATGCAGTCGCACGTCAAGCATGCCTAAACGAGTTAACTTATTACGAATTTTCTACATTTCGTACTTAGAAATTGCTAGAATAAACTCGTTAAAATAATTAGATTTGTTAGTTATCAAAACTTTTGATGCCTGATAAAAAAAGCAAGAACTAGAAATTTTTTAAATTATAAAACATCAAAATCAATAACTGAATTATAATTTTATCCCCTATTCAATTGCTGTGATTCTTTCTAATTTTAACGTTTAAAAATGTAAGATAATGCATTATTTTTATATTTTACTAATAATAACGATATCCTTTCAAAATCATAAAAGTAAAATTTTTAAAGTTGCTGTCGTGTCGTGATTTTGGCCTGCACAATGCAAAAAGGGTATTTACATATAAAAATTACTGTTGGTACTTTAAAGTGATCTGTTCGCATGTCATCCACAGATACATTCCCTCTGCCAGAATGGATTTTTCACGATGCACGTAGCAGCATTTTTACGAGCTGTGCATATGAACTTTTACAATGACCTAAATTTTTCATAAACACGACAAATGCATACGAGACTGTCAAGTGTGAAATACTTTTTAATTATTTCAATCCAAACAAACGCCAGAAATCATTTTTTTATATAAAACGAAACTTTTTATGTATACAATATAAGCTTTGATCGTTTTGTACATACTAATTAACATTCAATGAACAAAGTAGTGTTTATTTTTAAAGTTCTATTAGAATGAATGCAGTATAGTCATTTAAACGAGTTACAATAAAAAAAAGTAATTATTGGTTTGCATAGTCTTCATAACTCACTAATTAGAGGCTTGATTGACTTGGTCATAATGTGATTATCAGACTTGGCAAATACAGTTATTTCAAAGAGCAAACGCTTTACTTAAGTTCATTGTATTACTCACTTCGTTCTGCAAACTTTTTTATTTTAATGACCCAAACAATACTATTTTAATAACTATTTTATTTTAAAGATATTTTTATTTCAAAGTAATATAAATCAATTGTTAATTAATTTATAATATTTACAAAGAGAGTTTAATACCTTTGAGAAACAGATTTTGATCAGCCTTTGGGAGGTATTTTCCGGTATCTAGAAATTAAGCTCATCATCCATAGTATGTATCAATGGCCTTTGCCTTTGTTTTCGAAGTAAGAGCTATTTTGCTTTGAATATTACGGTATATTTTAGCAAAATACGGTACTTCTTCTTTTAAGATAACTTTCCATGAATTTAAGAAAAGTGACCTAAAACTTATAAAAGTATACATGAAGAAAATCCGTTTCCCAAAGGTATTACTCTCTCTTTGTTATTGTTAGAGGACAAAATTCTCAATAATCTCCAAAATTTCGTCAGCTATTTCATAATTTTCGTAAAATTAGTAAAACTTTCCAGCTTGTTAAAAGTTAAAATTTATTACATTATTATGAATACAAAATTTAAAGCTTATAACAGTATAAGAATCTTTTGACAAAAATAGCCTTAATAATCACTGCACTTGAAAAACATGTTTACATATAACGTTAAATTTAAGAACAAATGAAATAGACGTTATCAATCAGTCCATTAATACTTCGTAATCAAATGATTATACTTAACGATAGAATTAACAGACAGCAAAGGTACAGAGTACTTTATCGTGGTCGAATATACTGAAGTAAAATCAATATTATAAAAAATGCATAATATCCATTATCATTAATAAAATATAAATATCAAAATTAATATATCTAAGTATATTATTTTTTCATTTTACTATTAACAATAAGTACATTTAGTGTAATAATCAAACGCTTAATTAAATCTTGTATCGGAATTTTGATTTCAAATAAGACGAATTATACCCGACAGTTAAAATATAGACGCTCTTAACAAACACAATTAAAGCTCGATTACTCGCCGAATAAATGGCAATCGCACAAAATTAAACTCTACCAAAGTATTTGCATTTTTTATTCGACTATATATAGGTACAAAAAGTTTCAAAAAAACATCTATAATTCATCAAATTTTAACGTCAATATTCATGCACCTCGCTTATATACACACAAACGTTTATATTCAGCCTGAATATTTGAAAGACTGGCGCACGAAAGTTCGTATTTACATTTTAAATTCTGGCCAAAATTTCAAATCGGTTTATGCACAGTTTACATTTATTTAAATCTGCTTGAATTTTTAATGTCCCTATACAGTGAGTGACGGGCCGTTTCCAAAACACAGCGCGCCGAATGAAAAGCGCGTTTTGGCCGCGCGAATGAAAGGCGAACAGGACCCGTACAGTATAGAGGCATCGCGAACGAGCGCAACTACACGTATATAAAACATGAGTTACCGCTGCTGTGCAGCGTATAACGTGTATACTGCAGTACAGCACACGTGTCTTGTGACGCTCGGGGACTACCCTGGAGGTCGTCTTAATTTTCGGAATATGTAGTGCACCGGTCGCCTTTCAGGCATCATTTAGACCGCGATGCCATGCTATTCATGTCGTGATTATCTGGATTAAGGCTCGGTGAGGTACAATTGCTATACTCATTTCATACGTTTTCCATCATTATGTAGATTTTATATAAAAAATATGTATACTTACAAGGAGAACACCAACCCTGCGGAACTCGGATTTTGATGAGGCTTTTGGAGGTGCTTTCTGGTACCTAAAAATGAAGTCTAACATCCTTAGTTTATTCTAATGGGCCTTTGTATTCGATATATAAGCTATTTTATTCCGAACATACGTTATTTTAGTGAAGAAAGGTACCTCTTCTAGTGATTATAAATATGCATGTATTGATGATAGTAGAAAAAAATGCATTGAAAGATAATAAAAGTAGACAAAAAGAACTTTAATTTAAGACCTGCAACGTTAAAAAATATTAATTTGAGCCAAAGTTATTAACAATTGAAGATGATGACTAAAACCGTATAAAAAATCAACGAAATTAAAACAGTTTAATTTCTACAAATATTCATGCGCTTTTAGGCATCATCTTCAATTGTTAATAACTTAGGCTCAGATTAATAATTTTTAATGTTACAGGTCTCAAATTAAATCTCTTGCTGCCTAATTTTATTATCATTGAATTTATTGGCATTTCTTCTAGTGTCAATACATGCATATTTATAATCACTAGAAGAGGTACCTTTTTTCATTAAAATAACGTATATTGGGAGTAAAATGGCTTATATCTCGAGTACAAGGGCCCATTAGAAAATACTAAGGATGTTAGGCTTCATTTTAAGGCACTAGAAAGCACCTCCAAAAGCCTCATCAAAATCCGAGTTCCATAGGGTTGATGTTCTCCTTGTTAGTAATTGAGAAGCAAGTATACTTTTAATATTAAAACTAAAATTCTTGTAAAATATAATGAATTAAATTAGAAAAAAATGAATACTAAATTAAGTGTCTCTGATTCTAATTAAGAAAAATACCACTGTGATTCTACACGGAGAGATAATAACAATAACGGTTACTAGCAGGGGCTTGGACTTATTACTAGACTGCCTAGTAAATGAAAATCATAAGAAATGCAGAACTGAGTTCCACGACTAAAATGATAAGTAGCGTTACATTCATAGAGATAATATCTCGAATAATTCAAATAGTAGGTGAGCCGCCTGAAAAAGTGTCTCGCCTATAGAAAGAGAAATAAGATCGCTGGTCCCTCTCTGCCCTTGTCTAATGGTGCAGTAAAAAAGGGAAGCTTAAGAAAAAAATGATCTTTGTTTACATGAAATTTTGTACACATTTTCGTTGTACATGTAATTGTTTAACTATATAACTGTAATATGTTGATAGTATACGTTGTACTATCACATAATCATTATTATTAATGTATACAATAATAATTCATGGACTTGTGATGTTAGGATGTTTACCCTGCATATTCATATTTGCATACATTTTTATATATTTTAATTAAATGTAGGTGAATAATCTCTCGTTAATATTATATGCTAATGTAATAATTTATATAAATTATTTTTAAATAACATCTTATACAGTAACGCAAATTAATTTTTATTAGTGTAATTGATTGAAGTTATGAATTTTATGTTAAAAATTATTTTTAAATAATATGTTTTCAATTAGATAACGTATTATCTCTGTTCAAAAAATTATTGTTAAGTACTGAATATTTTTGCGTATGCGTCATTAGACAAGGATAGAAAGAGCCCAACAATATTCTCTCTCTTTCTATCGGCAAGACGTTTCCACTTAAATACGTCCCTCTGGATTTCCTCTTCAAATAAGGAAACCGCCCGAGATGTCCACCTCCGATTTTCCTGAATTTTTGATATGTTGTAGAGGACCGAAAAATAAGGGATACGTATTTTTTTATCGACCCAATCCGATATTAAAGGGGTGAAAACCGCCCCTAAAGTTTACCCCCGAAACGGGGTTTTTTAAATACCTTCTGTTCTAATTAATGTTTTGAAATGAAACAAAATGGAAAATACTTCTCTTTGAATGACGAAACTAGCAAGTATAGTTTGGTCCCCAGGGGTGGCAACCCTTACTTTTTATTTCAGAAAACCCTTATTTTTTAAACTATTTTTGCACGTTTAAATAGTTTAAAAAATAAGGTTTTTCTGAAATAAGAAGTATGGGTTGCCACCCCCGGGGACTAAACTATACTTGCTAGTTTCGTCATTCAAAGAGAAGTATTTTCCATTTTGTTTCATTTCAAAACATTAATTAGAACAGAAGGTATTTAAAAAACCCCGTTTCGGGGGTAAACTTTAGGGGCGTTTTTCACCCCTTTAATATCGGATTGGGCCGATAAAAAATACGTATCTTTATTTTTTGATCCTCTACAACATATCATAAATTCAGGAAAATCGGAGGCGAACACCTCGGGCGGTTTCCTTGTAAATATATTATCTCTATGCTTACATTACTTTATCTATAGTACAAATATTGAATGTTATTTTGAAAATAAACAAATACAGTAACAATATAGATGCATAAGAACCTTTATTCCTATGATTTTTCTTAGGGAGTTGTTAATAAATGAAAATATTGGGGGTTATGTCAGATAGCATTGCCCATCTGTCTTGTAATGAACCCTAGATACTTGGGTAATGAATTCCTAAATTTTACATTGTACAATTTTACTAGACAGTCTAGTAATGGTTACTATTATTTTTCTTCGTGTATATTTCAGTATATATAAAAAATCTTCCTAATATAATTTATTTTATTACTTTTTATTTTTTATCGTGTATTTATAAATTAAAATGCAACAAACTATGGAAATATAAATTGTTACAAATGGTGAGTTTATAAAAATAATCGATACCTATAGCTACATTTCGTATATAGAATCAATTATATCTAGTGCCCTCTGCTTCATTGAAGTGATGTTCAACCCTTCTGTTACCGGCAAATACGGAGAACCACATTCTTTATTTAATTTTCAATTTTGAGAAAATATCTATTTTAAAATTGGTCTTTTATTGAGACAATAACGCTTCAAAGAGATATTTACTCAGAATTGAAAATGAAATGAAAAAAGTTGGTTCTCGAAAATGTCGGTGATGATTGGGTTTATCATCACCTTAAGTTGTTCATTATAATAATTAATAATTAGTAAGTCTTTATAAAATTACAATTCGGATTCTACATGTAGCATATAAATATGCATATGCACGTCACTGCACTCAAGGTACCTAGAATATTCTAAAATTTAATAAGGTCAATTCTATGAATTTTCTATAAAATCAAAGTTACTATAAAATTCATTTCATTATGTACCATTTCATCATGAAATTGTCAACAAATCGATTTGCCATTCATACTTAATGACCTTTGTAAATTTGAAGACTCTCTTAAGCTATCATAATTTAAAAAATATCGAGTGCATATAGCTTCAAAGCACGCAAATTCTAGCGAGGCCTGAAACATTCATGCTCACTTTCACGATTTAACCCAGGCCTGGTATACCTTAAACGAGCAGAAATTGGGACATTCACCTCGCTTGTGTGTGCGTACGTAGGTATGTGATACACTGTACAGGCATATACATATATATATATATATATATATATATATATATATATATATATATATATATATATATATATATATATATATATATATATATATATATATATATATATATATATATATCGGTACGATCGCGAGCGTCGGCGGCGGCTTGGCATGGAGATCGAGCGGAGGTGAATCTTTGAAGAGAGAGAGAGAGAGAGAGAGAGAGAGAGAGAGAGAGATAGATATGCAGCTCATGCAGCGATGTCGCGGTTAATCCGAGAATAGGAGGCGCGCGCGCTCTCTCCACGTATTTCGCGAAGCGCGCGAGGCTATCTCTCGCTTACCGGCCATCTTTATTGGCCGAAGGGGCCTCGCGCTCGCGGCCGATAAGCTAAAATACCGGACGTTGCGATGTCCGTTACCGATAGCCCCTTCTTCTCCTCCTCCTCCTCCTCCTCCTCCTCCTCCTCCTCCTCCTTCTTCTCCTCTGCTGCTTCTTCTTCTTCTTCTTCTTCTCCGCCTCTTTCTCGCTCGCTTGTACACGCTCGTCTCTTCTCTTCTCTATCTCTCTCCCTACTTTTCCCGGGTATAGGCCGCCATGACTGCACACGCGCGCGGGCCCTTACGTATATACCATCGTCGTCCCGTTTCCGGCGCGCGATACATAACAAACGCGCCGAATATTTCTCTTCAATAAAATCGAGTCTTCCTCGTGTCCTCTCTCTCTCTTATTCTCTCAATTTTCTCTTTTTTTTTCTTTTCCCTTAGGGGCGCGCGCGCGCAGGATAGATTGATAGAGGGAACGTGCGGGCGCACTCGTGCGCACATAGGCCCGAATTTATAGTCGTATCGCTCAGGCTCAGGCTCGGACTTAGATGAAGCTCGACTCAAGGCTGTTTATGAAATACAGTTGGGAATATCGATACTGTGGCGTCACGCTTTGTAATTGTCTGTGAGGACATGTGAATGCCGTAAAAAGGGTTCTAAAAATGTGAACGGTATATAGATACTATTATAGTAAAAAATTATTGGAGGAGGAAAATTAATATTTAGTGCACGGTAGAATTGACTTATTTTATATAAAGCGAAGGTTTTATATAAGCTTTAACCGTTTTTTACACACGTATTACATTCCACGAACAAGTGGTGTTTATTTTTAACCATTTATATTAGAATTTTTTATTAATACAATAATTCTTTGATGGTTTTTCTTTCAGACTCATTACATTCAATGAGAAAGTAGTGTTTATTTTTAAAATTCTTATAATAAAATGAAGGCAATAAAGCCATTTAAGAGTTGCAATAAAAAAAAGTCATTATTGGTTCGTATAGTCTTCATAATTGACTAATTAAAGACTTGATTGATAAGCAAAAACGTTAATACAAAAAAAAATGACCTTAACACATTGCATCCTACGAGAACATATGAATGTCGAATGGTTTCTTGTTTAGAAAACGTGTATAATAAATTAAATTGTTAATGACAAATATGGATTCTAAAAACTGACTCTTTTCAATTTTCTCAGATAATTGTTCAATGTAAGTATAAGTCAAACATTTCACGCGTAATGTAGACAAAAAGAGCTTTAATTTGAGTTTTGAATTTTATAGAAATATTATAGCGATGAAAAATGCATAAAAGATTACCGAATTCAAAACGAGTTAAGAATGAATGCATTATTCAACGCCATCTTAAATTGTTCATACTTTGAAAATTAAATTAATATTTTTATACGATACAAAGTTTAAATCAAAGCTCTATCTCTCTACTTTAATATTCATTTTGGTCAATTTTTCTAGCGTAAGTAATTTCAAAGTTACGATGAAAAGTAGAAATGCCCGGGCACTTTTCACTAAAATAACGCATATTTGGAGTATAAAAAAGCTCATAACCGGAACCGAGAAGGTCTGCGGGATCAAGCTTAACGTGCGTCGAAGCACCATTTCCCGGTACCAGAGAGCACCTCCCGAAGCCTCATAAAAATCCTTATCCCGTCTCCGCTCACACTCACTTTGTCAATCGAGCTTGAGCCTGGGCGTGAGCCACTACTATAAATTCGGGCCTGCACACATCCAAGCGCCTATAGCGAGCCACCAAGAATCTAACGTAAACTCGAGCCTTTGAGCAGGAAGAAGGAGCGGCGCGGCGCTATGCGGAAAAATGAACGAGCCGCGACCGGCTGTGTCGAGGAGAGCCCCTTTCCCTCTCCCTCTCTCTCTCCCGCGTAATTGTTCAATTTCCATATCTTTATCGTCAATTAAAGGCTCATAGCCGCGGTCGGTCCCGGCTCCGCATTATAGATCGGCTTGTGTGTATGGAGCTATGTGCACGCAGCGATCCGAGGCGATCCTCTCGCGTCCTGCCGCGTACACATGCACATATAGCGCGCACACACGCACACACCTCGAGCGTGCACGGGGCGCCGGAGAAAAGTGTGTGCATGCGTCGATAAAGTGGGAGCGAGAGAGAGAGAAGCCGCGAGAGGTTGTGGCGCGCCTGCGTATATGAGAGGTGGCCCGCGCGCGCACATGCTAGCCGCTGCTGCTCCTGCCAGAGAGAGCGAGAGAGAGAGAGAGAGAGAGAGGGTCCCCGGTATCAACTGAACCATAAAGCCCGTAATAGCATGACGTGTTCCGAAGGCAGAGCTAGCACTCTCTCGCTTGCTCTGCTTCGACATTATAGGTACTGACGCATGAAATGAGATCGATATCGCGCGTGTAATGAAATCCTTATCGCGATGGGCACGTCGTGCACAGTCCGGATATGCGCGAGCGCGAGCACCTATAGTGCGAGCCAAGCCAAGCCGCGCGAACACTCGCTCGCGATCATCCCGCCTCTTCTTCACCCCCTTGTGTGGCCTTTTTTCTCTCCTTCTTTTTTTTCTCTCACCCCACGCACCTTGACTTACCTTCCGCTGCTGCTGCTGTTGATGATGGTGCTATTGCTGGAGCTACATTAGAATTGGACATGTGTATGTATGTATGATATATTGGGGAGAGTCGCTTACTTTGGGACAGTATACCGCTGCTTTGAATATCTCGCTTCACAGCTGCGGGTGCAATCGCTGCGGTTTTGGTGTCTGAACTTCGTTATGAAAGATGTTGGTTTATAAATTTTAGTCTGGGTAGTTAGCACAACAAGTTAATCGGCTTGTTGAATTTAATTCAAACTAGATGTTGCTTGCTACTAATTTTGGAGGCTCACGCAACAAGATAATAGTACATTATGCAACAAGGGAATGAAATCGACGATTATAAGGGTAGTAGTCACCCGAGGGACTAGTCGGCTTTATTCCCATGTTGCATGTAGAACTTTATTTCCGACTTAACTGTGGCCACTTTATTGACTTGGAAAGTGGGACCCACAAAAAGAACTAGAAGTTATTGAAAATTTATATTAATATAGAAATAAAAAGTTCAAAATTGAAAAAAAAATCAGAAGAAGCCTGCGGAGAAACAAGAAATTTGCGGGAAATAAAGTATAAGAGGGAATCAAATGTCACTTTCGTCCAGCTTTTTAGGTCATTAAAGTGGTCTTTAAAGTCGGGAATAAATACATTTGCAGCACTATACTTCTTGTATTTTTTTATACTTCTTGTGTCAGTCCGTATAGACACTATTATCTTTTTACGAGACACTTCCACCACCCTTGCGTGGGAACTGGGAATGTTTGACCCTAAACCCAACGTATATGTGCCTTACTGAATTCCCGCTATCACCCATCAGAGACATGCCCTGTAACGTGAGGAAAACTTGAACAACCAAGAAAACCTATTACATGAACCAGCCTATAAGAAAGTCGAACTTAGGCACCTTTTACTTCCTCGAAAAACACCTAAAGGTTCGTTCCCCAAATGCGGAAACATCATTGTTGGGACGGGGTTCCCGATAGGTCACCAATCCAAGTACAACCAGCGCCCTGTGCAGCTTAACTTTGATGATCGATCGCTCGTGCAACCCCGGACACCCTTGCAACGATGCCGATCCATTTGTAGCACTATAAATTCATTTTAATTGTCATTTTCTAATAACTGTAATTTGGTTTCCTGATGATGCTCATGACTGAACCAGGGCTTAAATTAAAAAAAAATTAAGTCCTAATTCACTCATGTGGCTTATTAGGAAACCAAATTACAGGTTTCAGAAGATGTAAAAAAAGCATCACTAAATGTTAAAAGTTTTGGAGGCATGCCCATAAATATTATGAAAATGTACTACTTTCTTTAAAATCTGGCAAAAATTAGCAATGAAACAAGTGTAAGCTATGATTAAAACTAGCAATCTTTTCCGATAAGGCCCATGTAGCATAAAAATTGACGTAGATGTCGTACCGGTCGTATGACAGTGTCGTAAGTGCTTGTATGCCGTTGACGGAGGTATCGCATAAGAAATGTCATACTGTTACGACATCTACCTTACGTAGTTGCTGTGCTCAGCGCTTAAGGGCTGTAACAGTTAGTATTGTTGTAAAATTGATATTGATTGTTGGATTTTAATGGGAAATCATTCCAATAAACCGATCAGAATCAGCTGATGACACATAGCTACAGAGCCACATCTATTTTATGGTAAATATATTTTGTTTACAAATTATATTTCCGTGTTTGTTTAAATAATACACAAGTGAATTATTCGCCTATCTCATATTTAAGCAATAGCGAAACCGATGTGTCCGTGATTTTAATTATTAACGGAAATGCTTGACTTAAGTTTAATCTCTTCATAATTATTCAATATAATCTGCAATGATTATTATTAGTTGCCGAATTAATAAAGAGGTTTGGATAACACAAAACACAACAAAGACCGGTACCCATCAGCGCTAAAACTGATTCTACATATTCGGAACTATTTTCCAGTAATCTCCAACAGTTAATACCAACTTTACGACTAATACGAACTGCTGGAGCTCTAATCGGAATATATCCTGAGTTAAACAAATGTCCTAAAGTGGGTGACTATGCTCAAAGTTGGAACACTTATATCTGTCTTATACATTCAATAGGATTGACTACTAAAATGTATTTAAGCGGTAATTATGCAATTGATATGTAGTATATTTCTTTTTGAATATTTCAAATTGAAATATATTTACATTTGCTATAGCTTGTTGAGGGTTCTTTGAGTGGTGTCAAGATTACAAGATCAAAGGATTCTGCAGCAACAACATGATATCACAAAAACTTTAGGCATCACTACATCTTGTCAATTTTAGGGATATCACAAAAATCCTAACAATTTACAATAAATCTATGCTATAATATAGGTATCAGAATATGTTATTAGTTGAAAATGAGCAGCTGAACCAATTGTAACATCAATAATAAAAACTATGTCCAGAAGACTATACTTAAGTATTAAAATTTTATCAACAACGTAGGTTTTATATACGCCCAAAGTGGGAGACTCTCCCCTGTCCATATTATGATATTAGATGCATAAAGATGTTACGAATGATAATGCAGCAAATAAATGCGTCGTTACTTACCGGACACGCACTGGTAGTGCGCCTCGAGGTACTTGAGGGTGTTGGGGCATGGATCACCGAACTGCGTGGTCGACGCCACGATGCTGCAGTTCTGATGCTGATTGCACCTGTATGTGTGTGTGTTCAGTGAGCGAATTCAACCCAAGGAGCGAGAGGCACACAGGCGGGACAGAAAAGAAAAACAAGCCCCCGTTTAGAGACATGACAATAACAAACCTCTTGTGCAGCTGTCGATCGCACACTCGGATCGATTTCTCGCTTTTTCTCTCACATATATATAGACTCGCTCCGCGCCATGGACCGCACTGCTATCCTGTCTCTATGCCTTCTTTGTGTATACACTGTATACAGTGTACATGTATATACCCGAATACCGCGTGGGATGGGGAAATCGGAAAAGCGAGGAAAGGGGAGCGCAAACTTAAAGTAGATAAAAGAAAAATGAGAAGAATAAGAAGGAAAAAGAAAATAAAAAGGAAACCAACCTAAACAGTCATATTGAACCTCGATGTATTTGTCAGTGCCGGGGCACGGATCTTCCTGGAAATTGTCGCTGCCCACCTCCAGAGCGCAAGAGCGTCTCCCGTCGCACCTATTTATTGCACAAGGTGATCGCGCGTTATTCGCAACACCACAAATCTTAGATCAGATTATTTATTCTTTCGTTAAATTTGCATGTGCTGTGGGCTTCGAGCAAGTTTAAATCAAAACTGCTTGCGCCTCTCGGATCTATATCGAATATCATTTTTAAAATCGCTTGGGAAGCCCATCAGGAAAAGTAATCAATAGAAGGAACTCGAATAAAATAATTTTTTGTAGGGTATCATGAATATTTTTAATGAAATATACTGAACTCAAAATAAATGCTTAGGCTTAATATCTATTATCAGCTTCTAACTATATTGGTATTTACTGCTGCAATATAGATTTTAAGCTTAAAAATGTTACTTTAAGTATCTTTCATTAAAATTAACCTACAAAAATGATCAAATATGAAGTGTATTCGCGAATTCTCCTAATAGCGATTATTTTCTTTTTGGGCTCAAAAACATCGCGAAACATCATAGAAACGTCATTCACAAAGATTCTCGAGGCCGAAGCACTTTTAATTAAAACCTGATCGAAGCCCAGCGAGCACAATTCAAGCGCGTAATTTTCATCGCTCTCGCCGCGCATCAAAGCAAATGACAAACAACAACACCCAGCAACAACTCGATGTAGGCTAGTGTAACCGAACCACTGCACAATGGCATTACACGGCAAGTCTCGCGAGACACGCGCATTAGTGTGTTAGTAGCGTACAGGGGGAAGGCCGGCGGGTGTGACGAGAAATGAATGCGAGAATAAAAGAAAAAACCAACCAAACTCCACACAGCGAATAAAAAAAAAGCTCGACAGCGAAAAGGGCGCATGAAGCATTTTTCCAGAAGAGAGGAGAGAGGAGAGAGGAGAGAGAGCATTTCCCACAATCGCCGGGGCGTCGGCGGCGTTTCCGCAAATCCACACTGCCGCACAAAAAAAAGCTAAAGCTACAAACAAAGGGGGGAGTGGGCGAGAATAGCTCGCGAGTGCCTCGAGGATACGAGGGGGGGGGGGGGAGGGGGTGGATGATGAAAAAAAAGGCTCGCGAGCGCGCCGGGGCACTTGCAGCTTTGCGCGCGCGCGCCCCCCTTTGAACCGTTAAACTGCAGGGCGAAACACGCAGACGCGGCGGCTTTTTGGATTTTCCACGCGCACCATCGAGTCGCTCTCTCTTTCTCTTTCTCTCTCTCTCGCGGGTACGGACTGCTGCAGCGTAACGCGATTTTCCGTGGCTACGCAGCAGCAGCAGTAGCAGCAGCAGCAACGAAATTTCCGCTCGTAACGCAGCGCCACCTCCCTCCCCCTCCGCCCCCCTCCCGGCCATTGTTAGCTATAAACAAAGCACTGGGGCGGATGCGCACCACCAGCAGCAATGCAAACGAGCGCCGAAAAACTAGGTATGCGCGCGCGCGCCAGGGGATAATTACTCGCTTTTTATACCCGCGAGAGAGAGATGAAGCTTTCTCTCTCTCTCTCTCTCCCTTATTACCCCCCTCTCCATCTCGCCGCTGGGTAAATCGAGTAGCGGAAATGAAGTGGCAAAGAAGCGCCGCGCCCACGCTGCCGTTATATATAGTTGTTGAGGTTAACCTAGACTCGTATTGCGTGCGCGTCCTCAAGTCTCTAAATCAGTGATGCTCTAGGTGGGCAGTATTTTGAAGAGTATTTTTATAGTATCGATGAAATAGTGATAACGTCTGTGAATATGAAATTTTTACAGATGCAAACAGTGGCTATATATTATATACTAATGCACAGTAAAGTATATTATATACGACTTCAGCAGCTCATAAAAGTTTGCCAGTAGAACAAGTCAGGAACGCACCGGCACATATTTGACAAATAAATATAAAAGAAAGTATACGCTAAAATGAAGCGAGTGTAATGTTAAACTTTTGACAGAAAATACATGTAACCTCTTTTCAACGATATTTTCACTCTATTGAACGAAAATTTTTAAATTACGAGTACATTTTTACTCAAAACAAAACCCTCGAAATTTGATTATTATTCACTAAAATATTATTTAGAGTGAGAATTCACCTGAAAAGAGATTAGCTGCATCATTCTCTCAAAAAGAGTGAACACTGCACTCACATTATTTTACTGTGCATATAATCTATTACAAGCCGCATTTATTATTTCATATTGACTGTACAATCTCGATTTCACTTCCCGGAAAAAGTACAAAAATAACTCCTGGATATTATAAAACATTCATTGCAGGTATTGAAAAACATATTTTCCGTTTTTTTTTGAAAATATCATCATTGTTGAATTAAAACAAACATTTTTCTAGATAAAATTTACAATAACATTTTTCTATATGCACACGAAATCAGCTTAAAAAAGTATACATGTTGTTTTATACCTTATACAAACGAATAAAAAAAACATACATATTATATACTTGTAGCCATTTTTGGACTATAAAAATTATTGAACAAAAAAGCCCTCTAGTATAAAAATGATTTATTTTGTCGGATTATTTTATAGTAAAATGTATTATTCCACTGTAATATTGAATAATAGCTCTTAGTGAAAACAACTATTTTTCTACCAATCATTTTAATGTTGTAATATTTTAAAAGTAAATTTAAACTTTCATGATTTCCATTTCCAATTTTATTTAACTTTTCATGCGTTTAATTAAAAGAATAATAAATAATACTTTCACTTTTAGTATACGTTATGCTCAAGTCCTTTTAATTATTACTACTGCAATACCAAATTTTAGTACCGAATACTTTCTACTTTCCTTGGTGCGGTACGAGAGTGAGGGTCAACGAATTCTGCGAGTGCATGAAAATGCAAGCGCGAGAGAGCGACGCCGATTTTACGATGATGCGCGCGTCGGCCGATGATTTACTCGCTAATAGCGAAAACTTTATTATATTCGGAAGGGGGGAGGGGGAGGCTTGATAAGTGCTGCCAGCCGGCCGACTAATTGACGTGCGCTCGTCCGAAACATCGCGTTACACGTTGTACACGCGCGGCCCCTCCTCGATTTTCCTCCATGCCCATACCGATATATCGAGACAGAGAGAGAGTGAGCTCGCGCATTTTCAAAGCGCTGCGCCCACCACACCGCACGCGGCTTTAATAATTCAGGGGTCCTTGAGAGCTCGCCGGAAAAGGAGGATATATACAGTATATGCGCTCGACGCCGTGACTAATGAAAAATTCACTTTCCCGAGAGTGTCCGAATTCACCGGCCCGATATTTCTGGATATAATATAATACGAGTGGGCCCGCATTGTATTGCGCACATCTGCGGAGAGACGGAAATTGAAAGATGCACGTGTCGCCGCCGGGAGCCGCAGTTCTATAATAAGCGGAGGAAATTGTATTTAATGAGAGTCGCGTTGGATGGATTTAATCGACGACGCGGCTTTGCGTAATAGTTTATCGATGCTGTATTACGGCGA
This sequence comes from Gastracanthus pulcherrimus, assembly GCA_949152435.1. Lineage (NCBI taxonomy): Eukaryota > Metazoa > Arthropoda > Insecta > Hymenoptera > Pteromalidae > Gastracanthus > Gastracanthus pulcherrimus. The sequence goes on from OX424573.1 coordinate 153,283,749, forward strand.
CAAATTAAGTAAATTGAGATTGCTTTGTACGTTATACCAGGGAATAAAGCTCTTTTTGCGGTTTGACGAGTTCTCGGTAAACTTTGCTCGCTATTATAGACTGGACTGTTTATAGTAATTACACACGTTTGTTCAAGCTTATATTTGAAAATGCAAAATCAAGAGTCTGAAAAAGTCAACAGTCTCGGTTACACATTAGGAAAAGCAGCTAATTGGAGAATAAACCATGCTGTCGTAAAAATCTCTGTGATAATGAATGCGTTAACTACATCTTGTACAATGATGAATTTTGAAAGTATGTTTTATATCAAACTTTTGAAAGCCAAATTCGCATTACTTAAATTTTACATAAATCTCTTCAAATTCGAAACAGTGAATTTCATATATAATAAACAGTATAAAATTTTAACGAACACATGAAATCCACGATTCAGGAGCTTCATAATTCAAAACTTCCTAACGATATATTTTCACCCTGCAATGATAAAAATTAATTTTCGACTATTATAATCCCCGACACAGTGCGTCTCTCCAACTGGTAAATCTCTTCGTCAAATCCAAAAGTCTCACTAATATCCTTTAAATTCCAAAAACGTTCTCCGCTGCACGCCCATAACACTATTCACTCTCTCGGCTAGCAGCGCACGTGGCGCGAGATTTAGACGTAAAAATACGAAATTTACAAGCTCGACGTAATCCCAGGCGGTATATGTATTTTTCGCACGCGGCGCACCGCGGTATGCAAATCGGCTTACACGGCGAGCGCTCGCGCGCACAGCCTCGCGGATCCACAAAAAAATAATTTTGCCTTGCTGATTTTTGGTTGTTTTCACGCGCGCGCGCGCTCTCGGCATTGCCACTTGCGTCACCATATTCATAATACTCGCCGCGCGTATTGCGTATTAGCGCGGTCGTATAACAACCGTATTGCGCAAATGGCGAATTCGCGCGTCAACGCGACCGCGGAGCGAAGACGCGTCACCGAGGATCCTCATTTTTTCTTTGCTCAACTCGCACACGCGAATGAAATTGTAGACACGCGACGGGCTTTTCATTGAAGGTGGAGATGGTTAACCGCCGAATTCGTCTGCATTTGTAGGGATACTTACGAGCCCTGAGTGGCCGAGTTTAGTGTTTGCTTTGAGAATGTTAATCTGGGGATCATAAGGTGATTCTTATGATTCCTGGGCTTTGTTTTCACATTCAACACTTTTTAAATTCTTTTAAACAATCTTTTTTTTATGGGATCAAATTCTTGTATAAGAACGCAGACATAAATTGTGATAAAAATTACTGTAAAATGCATATTAGACACTAGACATCTTGACTTTGATGAGAAAGAACTTGATGAACGGTAAAAATTGTCGTAATTTAAGGTAAATTTACTCTACGACACTGTAAAAATTATGACAAATAGCGTTCATTTTTACCGTTCATGATTATTTTCAGGATGTTCCACGTTTGCTTCATATTATTTTTTATCTGAAAATTATTTCGTATATAGACTATTGTCAGCTAAAGAAGCGCGTTTATTTCTGAGACGATGCCTTCTAAGGGTTAAAATTACGGATTTAGAGTAAAGATTATTATCATGTAGAAATTTGAGTGTGACTAGCGTAGTGGATATTTTTCTAGAATATGGCTGCACTATATCAGACTTTTGGCTAAAATAATGAAACAAGAAGATTGCGTTCTGTCAAGTCTGTAATAATTTAATTACTAAATTATAACGTTTTATTTAAACTAACTCTTTTTACAGATATTTAAATTTGAAGCACAATGATAAAATGTAAAAAAAAATCTATACTGATTAACCGAACAATCCAGTTTTTGTTATAATTTCATTAATATTAAATAATAAATGAGGTACTATTTCGATCCGTGATTCTTTGAATGAACTTCTCTGACATAATTCTATTAACAGCAATCTATAGCATAGTATACAATACCATACTTGATAGTATTCTTCCAGACTTATATAGCTAAACTAAGTTCTTTTTGTAAAATACGGAAACGTTTCAAATCATTTTTATTTTTTAAGTCATTTTGATGTAAAATTTAAATTAATTTTCAAAGTTTATATCCTTCTACGGATTGAAAATAGTTATCGAGACTGAAATTCTTCTACATTTCAGTGTGCGCAAACGTACGTTTCGTCGGTAACGGGTCAAACACGGGAGAATTTTCATTATGCTTTTTGATAAAAAAGGCCGCGAGCCGTTTTCCCTCCTCAATCTCTCGCTATATATACATCCGTCTCTGTCTCTCTCTCTCTTGAGCACTGCGTCCGGCCCGCCACTACATAGAGTTTCCTGCCGGCGCTCCAGATGAGAATCACGTGAGTAAGCATAATTCCAGACGAGCAAATTACTGTCAAACACGAAAAAATGTCGTTTCATGGTCCGTCGTGGAAATGTCGCCGTTAAGCACGTCGTGAACGGAGAGAAAGAAAGAAAGAATAACCACTGCCTCGCTCGGCGGCTCGTGTATATATATCGACCATCTTTTTTATATTTCATTCGAAATCATATTTAACGACGACGGCGCGCCGAGCCGACGGTTCAACGCCATCACAATTTCTTCGCTATATACTCGCGCGCCCCGCGCTCGAACAAAAAAGAAAAGCAGCCACGGCGCCACTCGCCGCGTATTATAATACACCTACAACCCGTGTTATACATTACTCGCGCATGATTGATATTTACCGTAATTAAAGTGTAGAGCGCGCGCGCTCCCGTGTATAGCGATTCGATTGACGCTGCCTATATATGTGTATATACCAGCTCGAGAGCGCACGAGGTGTATGTGTGTATACGCTATGTATACACCGCACTATACGCCGCTGATTCCGGCGGTGGCCATTAATTTCAAGACTCCTTAAATTAAGTAAGCTGCTGCGCGCGCTCGCTCTCTGCTGATAACGCGCGCGTAAACACGCACCGGCGATATAATCAGCTGCGCCTCGCGAACGAATTTCCAGCTTCAAAGAGTGTAGAGAGCCCATAGGCGGAATTATGGATCTTTGACGCCGCGGAGAAGCCTACCGACTTCAATACGACTCTCTCTGTGTGTACAAAAATAAACCAGCGCTAATAATAATAATAATTCAGATTGAAAAAGCCGCTGCCGCGGCTAAAAGAAGGCAATTTTTTCATTAATGCCGTGGCCGTAAACTAGGTTAGAGCCTTCTTGCCCCCCTTTTTTTTTCTTTTTTTCATAATACACAATTTGAAAAGCCCGCGCCGCGCTCCCGCAGCTTAATTATCCGGCCAGTGGTGCACACCGTATACATATACCGCTACATATTCCCAATGGGATTTTCTGATCTCGTTTGACGAGTTGTCGCTCGCCGGAGAGAGCGCACGCGAAAGAGCTTTCAATCGACGCCCGCGTATATACCTACACCTGCAGCCACAATAACTTTGGTGCGGCGCGGCGCGCGCACGCGCGAATCGACCCGACGAGAACGCGGCGGCTCGCTCGCAGCTCGCGTCCGAGTTAAAGGGCGAGGGGCGCGAAAAAAGGCGAAAAATAAAGCGAGAGCGAGAGCTTTTCTCGAAGGCGCGCGAGCCCCAGCGCCGTTAATACAATGGTTAAAGAGCTCGCGCGAGTTAATCGCGCACTTGAGAGATTCCTAAGGGTATACGCGAGGAGAAAGAGAAATGTACGAGAGAGAGGGAAAATGGATTTTCCATATATCTGGTGGGATATATATATATGTGCCCTCGCGCTCACCTCGACTCGCTCTTTCTCCGGCGAGTGTGCAGCTAAGCTATAGGAGGCGCGGGGCGAAATTCATTTCAAACCCCCGAGCTCTTTAATTAGCAAAATGAAAGCAGCGCGGGCGCGCGAGAGAGAGAGAGAGACGGACTAGTTGCTTCAACAAATTACTCGGCATCTCTATCTTTCTCTCTATCTTTCTCACTCTCTTTCTGGCTGCGCCCGGAAGAAGGTGAATCGTTACTTTTTCGGTAAACACACGCGGCTGGGCGCGGTTATTAAAAGCGTTTTAATGTCGGCGGCCTTTTTTCTTTAAGCAAACAAAGCGTCGCACCGGACGCTCAGCGAAAAGCAAGGAAAAAGAAGAGTTTCTGTAAAAGTCAGAAGTCAAAAGTGAAAGCTCGTACTTATATACGGCTGTAATATCGAAAGTGTTAGAAGTGAAGTTTGGTAGACGCTGAATCGTAACTTTCTGTGCGTATTCGCTGTGTGTGGATGATATTATACTTATATAGCGCACCCTGTTGACGGGCTAAATTTCAACTTTCAGGGAATGTAATATGCATTGAACTTATGAGGAAAATGGATCTGTTGTATTATAAGTCAATAGAAAAAAAGAAATTATACAAATTGATTAAAAAATTTCAAAAACATTAACACTCGTCAAAATCTCAGATTAAAAAATTTTCATCGTTACAAAGCTTTCTCCTTGAGAAAGCAAAAAGGGTTCATATCAAGGAATCTGTTTTTATATAAATTTGTATAAGTCTATATTAGAACTCACAGAAATATAAATATATCAGTCTCATTTATAGCGTGTAATCAGCCATTCATGGTCTATCATATTTATAGCTATGTATTAATGGGCGATTACTGACTTTGAATGAGATTTATTTTTACCAGAGTAGTTATAGTATACGTAAACTTAACCATCCTAATAATGGAACTTCAATGGTACACAAATTTTTTATTTTAGAAGTGGGAAGCATACAAAATTTATTTTTTGACCGTTTTTCGAGCAGATACATTAATACAAAAAAAACTTGCGGGGGTCACTGCAGTGATGACATGTAACTTTAAATATAGCTGTAACTATCTTAAAATTCAACGGATTTGAGCAAATCAAAAAAGGATATTCTTACCAAAGCCTCAAAATGTCAAAAACGTTTTAAATACATAGAAAGGGCCACACAGTCTGCTGTTTATGTTGTAGGTGAACCACTAAACCGGTGAAGCACCGATTTATATAATGACGCACACCGTGTCCTCCGAAGTTTTAATTCCACTGCCATATCACCAGGCTGCACACAGCGAATAGCGCAAGCTGCGAAAAGATCTCCGTGCGAAATCAGAGATCCAGCAGCCGCGTAGGCCAAACGACAAGTACAATACAAGAAAAAGATAAAGGGAACGCGAGCGCAAGGGGGTCGAGAGTTATTATTACTGCGCGAGCGCGGATTACATACAAAAGAGGAGCAAGCTCTCGCGGTTTCGCGCATCGTCTTTGTACACGCGAGTTGGGTGTACATATGTATATACCTATATGCATATATATAGCGGCGCAGTACAACAAGGCGACCCTGACTCCTCGCATAGATAATACCCAGCAGATATAGACGAGACGAGACGAGACGAGACGAGGACGCGCGGCTACCGGCCTGTGTTACGCGACGCGTAAACAAAATGCCGACGACACGGGGCAAAAGCAGCCGAAGCTATATAATACCCCTTTGTGCAGTCGCCTCCTCCTCCTCCTCGTCGGCGCCGTCGTCGTTTTCCCGGGGGATGATTCCTTTGCCGCCCGTCCGCGCGCGCAGGGGCAGCGACATGTATATATGCGTATATATATATACACACTTAGGAGTATGCGCAGCGAGGGGACACTTTGCGGCGCACGCACAAACCTCAGCGAGGTATGTACATACACACATACACGGAGAGGACGAAAAAGCTTCCCAAACGCCCTGCGCCGTGCGAGGAGCGAGGAGCGAAAGAAAAAGAGAAAGATGAAGGAGGAACAAAACAAACTGCACACCCACACACACGGCAAAATGGTTAAACAAAGAGTAGTAGGTGCGCATGGCGGCGGAAGGACAGGGAAAAGCGCGCGGAGAGAGGTATTATTAGAGGGTGTAAGGCAACGGGTCAGCGGCGCAGAATGAACGCAGTGTGAAGGACGCGCGCGGCACATAGCGCCGCGGCGGCGGTGCTGGAGCGCTTGTATGCTCACCGTACCACCGTGCCTATGTGTATGCGCAATGAGAGACAAGACACCAAACGAGAGGATCCATGGCAATGCATCGCGCGCTGATTTCAAGCTTGCACGCAAACACGTCAGGCATGTAACACGCACACCACACGCTTTTCACACAGTTCTTATAATATATGCCTAGCATTGTGTTTTCTTTAGTGTTTTGGGTGTATGTAATGTTTCTTGTGTACACGGAGAAAAAGCTAGTACGTAGCAGTTTGTACTGCGGGAGTTGGGACTGATTGTTAAATTGACTGGTCAATGATAAGCTGTAAGAAATGCGGAATTTAGTTACACGATTTAGGATGGTGAATACCCTTTGATCGCTTAAGGGAGCAAGTTATTGTTAAACTGTGGACAAAATACAATAATATACTTATTAATAAACCTTTTGTAAATGCTATTAGGTGTTATAAAACTATTCTTACCTAAAAATGGTATATTTTGAAGAAATTTAAGAATATTTAGGCTTATTAATCTTCTCCAAATCACCTACAATCCACTATAGTAGTACGGACTGTTTTTTGCTAAAACCGCTTGAAGCTTTCGGGAAAAGTTTTAAATACTTTCCCGTTTTCCTCAGAAAGAGTACAAAACATTCATTCAACATTTACAAATTAAAAATTTATACGTAGCGTAAGCACATATATATTATTTAAAATAAGTTTGTAATTATTTAATAAAGAATTATCATACAAGAAATCTAGTTACTTTATAGAATGTATTCTACAGGTTTCGTTAAAAATTAAAAAAAAAATTTAGAGACATTAACTTTAGACAAAAAATAGAGTACTTGATTTTGAATACAGTAGAATACAGGTGTTTGGGTGGAAATTGATAAGTCTTACAATTATGCCCTAATTAGTCCAAGATATATAATTTTAAGGTAATCATAGATTCGTAACATCCAACGGAGCTTAAAAAAGTAATTAATAAAAGAGATTAATATTTAATAATTGACAAATTATTTTGATTACGCTTGTAGTCTTTTCTCATAATATTGGTACATTGAAGTGTAATTTAATTGTTAGACTTAATTATCTAGTATTATCTGCTGGTAATGAGTTTGGATTCCAAAAACCTATGAGCATACCTAAAATTCACCCTCGGTTTTACGTACTTCCTAAAGAGTATACACTGAAAAAAATAAAAAGCAATGTCAGCTTTGTGAACCCAAGTAGTATCTATTTTTTAGGTGCCAAGCTACTTTTGCTCAACAGTTCGGTAGCTTCTACTTGGCTCCAAGTAGATTCTGCATTCTGTGAGAGAGCAAGCAGTAATCATTGGACGCGCCCAAGCAGCTGTTGCTTGGTTCCGGAAGTAGCTGTAACCTCAGTACAATTTGACTAACAATAGCAGTTATTATTTTACTGTCGAATTGATATGACCTGTTATTTTTTTTCAGTGTATAGAATAAGTGGAGTACGGTGAGTTAAAAGTAATTAGAGTTAATGATTTTAACAAATAATGAATTAAAAACTATATAAAAATTGTTAAATGAAGAACTTTTTAATTTCTCAGAAATCTGTTCCACTTAATTTATATATATATATATATTCAGTTCATTTGGTTCATCGGTTCAAGAGAGATGCATCTGTGAGAGGTAAATTTTAATTACAAATATGAGTTTCCAGAGGCCTAACTCATTATCAGCAAAAAGTTGCAGGTAATAAGGTTTATCGGGGTTTAAATTACACTTTGAAGTACCGATATTGAGTAAGGAAAGTTTCACATTATATAAATGTAATGATAGCTATTTGTTAATTATAAAATATTGTTCCTTTTTAGATATTAAACGTGGCTTGTCAATGGCAAGTATACATAGTATATGAATATTTAAATGGATTATGCGAAAAGGTACCTTTTAAAGCCATTTTTCTTCGGCAAATATGAAATGATTGAAATTGCATATTCGAAATCTGATAAGTAACCTCTAATATAAATGTTACCCAGTTTTATTAGCGTTTTTAATAGAAAAATGGTTTTAAATATTTAAACATACGTTGCAGTGGACCTTAACACTTTTACACCATCCAATATATCCACATGAAACAAAATGACCTTGCTTTCAAATATTATTCAAAAAATGAAGATGTTTGTGATTATGTTAGATAACATTCAATGATTATCCGTTTAGGACACAGTACCCACCTTCTTATACATATGTAGATATATATATTTCATATTAAATCAGAATTACTAGATTTGTCTAGTAATGCTTAGTCTTTTTTTCTCCGTGTAAATGTATTACATGTCTAAATATAGGTGCAGGTGAAACGAGAGAGAATATTACTATGTCAGTGACACAGACGGCATCGCATGTATAAAACCAAATAAATGCGGGACTTTCCTGCGATCGAACGCTCGGCCGGAGTCTGGACGTCCGCCGCGCTGATTGCACCCCCGCACGCGTGTTTACTTTTTGGGATTTCATTTAGCGCCGAGGGTGATTCCACGCGCCCGCGCGCTTTTCACGGCACGACTGGCTGCACGGTGCGCGCAATATCGGCCGCCAATTCAAAGAGACCTTGCGCCACCCACAGCCTTTTCACGTGCAGATATACATTTGCGTTTCGCGCCGCTAACCCCCGCACGGCGTTAATACACATAAACAGTGCGCCGAGGCGCAGAATCGCTCGCCAATAAACCTACATTCAATCTGACGAAATGAGCGCACTTTGCGGATGTGTATGTGTGTGTATACGTGTATCTGTGATTAGCGCGCAATTAGGCGCAGGCCTTTTGGGATTTTTATTATGGGGGTGAATGAGCCGTGGGGGAAAGGCTCGTGTGTGTATAATTGGCTTGAATGGCGCGATTTGTAAGCGGAAAGAGCCGCGCAAAGGCCTCCCGCATGAATCTTCAGCGCTTGACACGCTTATATAGGGCGTTAAATTTTAATTGCACTCTAGGTAGAATGAGCGGATCGTAAATGGAGTGGATTGTTCACTCTAGTCGCAATTTTACTCTAATATAAAGTGGAGCTTATAGGTATATAGCTAACAAGAGTTATTTCATTCGCAATTGTTACATCTTAATTATCTGAACATTGAATAATAGCATCGAAAGAAGGATCTTAAAAAACTATGAGATAATTCATTTCATGAAGTTTAAAATACAAATAAATAATGAAGATTATACATTCCCTGATAATGAAAATTCGCTTTTTAATATTCTCCTTTGTATATCTTAAATCGTAGAACTTTTAGAAATAGGTTTCGTTTTAAATTAATGACTCTCTTTAGTTCATGAAGTGAATTGAATCTAAAGTCCAACTGAAAAGCTAATATTGAAAAATTAATACAAATTATAGAACACAGAAAACCAATTGTACTGAAGTCGAAATTTCACTTAATGAAAAAGTAATTCTGCACTTTAAACAGTTTCATTATACCAATTTCACTACTCATTCTAACATTCACCATTTTAAAACATTAATTTTTGCTTATATAGAAGTGGTTGGTCATTAATTTTTACCGTAAGATAAGTAAACATGACTATGGCTGCATACTGATTGTTACAACTCCGATGAATATCACACTCGCGAAAGAGTCTACTCTTCAATCAGTTTAAGAAAAGAGTTAATTTTATCCGAGTGAAAATGAACTTTATCAGAGTGACTTTTCCCTTTAAGAACTTTAAAGAGCACTTCAATCGATACCCATTGCAAGTGTTACGCAGCGCTGAGAGGTAATACATCTTCTGCGCTATCTGGCTCAGTGCATTAAATTTTAATTGCACTCTGCAGCGAAAGTCCACTCAGAATCGAATGAAAACTCCCTCGTAACTTAGACTTCCACTCGTTCCGAGTGGAAATTCACTCCACGGTTCGTCCTGCATACACAAGCAAGTTTAGCGTGCATACGCACAGCGCTTTATAAAGCAATCATTCGCGTAGCATGCTATTTAGCACGGCAGAGAGTGCCCGCGAGAGTCCCCTAACTCCTGTATACTCCCGCGCGAGATCCGACTCACCCGCAGATTAGACGCTGCATGTAAGCATCCTGAGCGAGCCTATACAGCTACGGGCCGCTTCTCTCCCTCTCTCTCACTCTTATATTATTCACGCGCCATGCTTAGGAGCTGGAGTATTGTAGCCCATTGTGTACACGCGGCACGAACGTAATTACGATCTCTCTCCTCTATGTCCCGGCACGTGTGTGCGCGGTGCAAAGAAAGTCTGCGTATACGAATCCGCTCCTATATACGCATCATCGCTTAGATTATACTTGTACGTATATATACAGTTATACAACTATACGCAGCAGCGCGCGGGCCTACAGCTACGTGATGAAGATTCGATCGTCGTTTAAATAACACACACGCGCACACGCGCACGCGCGCGCGCGACCTGCAGTCATAAGCATGCAAATTTTGTAAGTCTGCGAGTCCGAGGAGTAAGTCCTTTCTCTCTCTCTCTCTCTCTTTCTCTTGCTGTGTGTGTGTGTATGTCTATCTTTCTTATTACGTAAACAGCGCATGTCGCGCGATCGAGGTGTGACGGCCATTTGTCGCGCGCGCGCGGGGAATATTACACATACACACAGAGCGCACCGCCGCCAGCAAAGCGCGACAATGCGCGCGGTGCCTTTTGTGCCTCCCACTCTCTCTCTCTCTCTTTTCTCTCTTCTTTGCCGAGCCGAAAGCGGTAGTGTATATTATATAATACTTTGCACGCCGTCGTGGGCAAGTATCTAAATAATAAAGTAGCTTATGTATGGATTACAAAAATATTTCTGCAGCATGAGGCACTCACATTTAATTGAATTAGCCATAGAAAACGCACTTAAGTCTAAGAGACCCAAGTTTAATCGAGGGGCTACGTACTAAAATAATCGCAAAAATAATCTCTGGCGATCTTAGTAATCTTCACGTAATCCGCACTGATCGAGTTTAATTTATCGGCTTTCGTAAAACTATAATTGTTCCGTTGCAGAGATAAATTTGCTCACAAACATTTTTCATTTATTTACAGCATAATGTTTAATTTAAATGTTAAAAATTGTGAAACACGTTGCTTAAAAAATTTGTTTGAACATACTTAAATTTATTTTAAAGCTTGTGAAGAACTGCTTTTAAATATTTTCTTTGAAGGTAATTTGCGGTTACGGTCTCAACACTGTTAGGTATGGTGTAAAAAGTTAATTTTTTACTGTCAAGCTTTTTTCTAAGAGTCGCACAGAGATTCGGTGTAAAAAGTTAATTTTTTACTGTCAAGCTTCTTTCTAAGAGTAGTACAGAGATTCATGTTTGACTAGATAATCTAGATTATAGTAGACAAAGAAAGAGAACATTAAAAAAGATTGTAAAATTATATTTGTTTATCTGAAGGCGCATTTATTTAGATAAATATCAATCTAGATAACGCATTATTTTACTACAATTGTATAATGTTGTTTGTTACTTTATTAACTAAATAATTAATCTAGATACTTTGTTTATCCACATAAACTATCTAGTCGTAGAAAATTGTTCAAAATCAGTTTCAAAAGTCATAAACAAATACTTTTAAAACGTTACAGAGACTCTTAAAAAAAATCCTACAGTAACATCTAAAATTGCACATAAATCAATTATATCCCTCATCTTCATCTCTCCCCGAAGATAAGCACTTTAGCCATAACCGTCTACAGCAATCTACACCAGGGATAGGGCATCAGCGTATAATATAAAAGAGATCGGTGCGAAGCCTCGATATAGTCGGCGAATAATCGCGGCTCATTCGGGCGGCCTTACTCCCCCCCGACTACCATGAGCACCGCGCTGCTATTCACGCGCGCGCGGCTTTATGGCTGACGGGGGGGAACGTTGTGCACAGAGTGCAGAGGCGACGGAGAGAGGCGTTTCTCTCTCGCGCGAGCGCAACGCACCGCACCGCACCGCACACTTTCTTTTGTTCCCTTGGACGCTGCTGCTGCTGCTGCTTTTTCGGAGCTGTGCCGCTGCAGGCTCGCAAAAAATGCGCACAAACTAGCGGGACACACGACACTCGACACGGCCCCACGACACTCGATCCTCTCGCGCTCTCTCTCTTCCTCTCGTTGTGTGAATATAGGTATATACGCACACACAGAGAGTGTTGCTGCCGCTGCTGATCCCGCGTGTGTGCATGCATGCATGCACTGCATCCAGCAGCGAAGCCGCAAGGTATAGGTGTATAACGCGCGTTCCTTTTTTTTCCCTCTTTTTTGGTATAGCCCCCTCTCGCCAGGTATACTTTTTATTTTGCTTTAGCGCGTACGCAGCCCGTTAAATCTCCGCTCTCCACCCTGTACAGCTTTTACACCGCGAGTATTCTCAAGAGAAAGAAAGAAGGGGAGAGAGAGAGAAGAGATGATGTCATTGTTTGTATTTAAGGACTTTTCGCGCAGCGCAATTCCGCGACTGTACACCTTCGTTTGCGCGCTAAAATATAATCTGCAGCTCGCGCGCGCAACTTGGTTAAATTGCAATTTCAATTTGAATGCGCGCGGCGGCCGAGAGGAGAGGACACGCGAAAATATAAGCCGCGCTCGCGTTAATAGATTCCGAGCGTCTTATACGTATATATGCATATAAGGGTCGTTCGCTACTCGCTCGATACTTTTATATCGCTTTCCTCGCGACCTCTCCCGTGTGCAATATTCCTATATACACAGCGGATTCACACTGTATACGGTCCTATACATTTGAATATACACTTTTAAGCACCTCTCGCTCTCGGCGTTCTAAAGTCGCCGCGAGCGCGGCTCTTATATTCCTTTTAATTTCGCACGGATTAAACAACTTCTCGAACGAAGGCAGGCAGGCAGGCCGGGATATATCGTCGAAAGTCTCGTGAAAAGATAGATTAAATAGGGGGAGGGAGAGGTTTGTCGCATCAGCGCGTTAAACGCGCCGAGTTTGCAAAAGTATCGGCGGCGAGGAAGTCGTCGATGGGTGTATAAATGAAGTGAAGATTACTGCCGCTGCCGCGAGAGAATGAGAAAGGAGAGAGAGTGAGAGGGGGAGGGGGGGGGGGGAGAAACTGCGAGCGGGAGAATGCGCAAGCAAAGACGTTCAAGTGACTCACTAACAGATCTAATGAGAGTCTCTCGCGCTCGCCGACTTTTCTCCCTCTCTCTCCCTACTCTGCACTCTCTGCATTACTTCTGTTTAGGTAGAACCTGTCGATTCGAGGGAGGACAAGGAGATGGAGATGGAGCCTGGGAAAGTAGAAAGTGGAAAGTTTTCTCTCGCGCTCGAGTGTGAGTGTGTATAGGTATAGGTATAGGTACTGGGAGAGCGGAGCGCGCTGCAGTAAACACAGTGAACTTGGAAGAAGAAGAACCTCTTGCATTTTCTTTTCGCGCTTTACTGCTCCTCCTCTTCTTCTTCTTCTCCTTCTTCTACCCTCTTTTCTGCCTGGCAGGCTCCTCTCTCTCCGTCCTCCATTCCTTTTTTTCGCCAACTCTCGCGCATCGTCGACGAAATAATCTAGCGCGGTTTTCGCGAGGACGTCGTCGTCCTCGACGACGAGCAGGGAATATTTTAATTTTTGCCTGCCGCGGTGCGCGCGCCGAAATAACGAGACTTTTATGGTAAACAGCTGTACAGATATCCGGAATAATTACAATGGCCGCGCGCGAGCGCACGGTTGAATATTATTAATTGAGAAAATGGTGGGAAATTTAAATACAATGAATACCATTATATACACGCGTCGAATCTTGCGCGCGCGCGGCTGCTGCAGAGCGTTCGATATTATCGTAATGCCGCGCGCGCGCGCACACTCGCGGTCAATACGGTAAAGCTCCGCGCGAGCGCGCCTTTCACCGATTCACAGAATATTTCATAACTCTTCGAGAGCGTATCTATAAATTGCGGTAACATAAAAGTCGGCATCTAATGGCTCGTAAGAGTTGTGTTTAATCTGGGAACTGAGCGGCAAAATTTGCAGTCTCGGATAGTGGATATGCCGGAGGAATTCTTTTCTACGTCCATGCCTTTCGAGTACATCGAGTCTATAGACTCGATTCGCCAGCTCTTTGTGGAGCACTTCGAGAGCAGGATATAATGCGCTGGCTAATAGTGGTTAATTTCTATTGTTGCGGGTATATACAGGGAGTTTTGGCCGAGGTCATGCCCGGAACGTTTGGAAAAATTTCGCGCACGTAGTTGAAAATCCCGATACTTTATGTACCGAACTTCTGAGCGGAAAGTTGGCTTTGCGCGTTGAATATTTAAAATGGACACGTATTTAAGGGCTCTTTTTCTTGCGGGCCGAGTATTTTATTCAATGTTTCTACAAATTGCGCGGCGCTTTTTTCCGCGGAATAAAATTATGTTTCGCTACGCGATTATAGAAGTGCGATAAAGTCGGCTATGCTATATCGCAATCTGTGCTGTAATAATTCTCTCGGTGTAGTACAGAAAGTTATAAAACGTTTGCTGCTTTTAGAACGGACTTAAAAGATGTCTTTTGTGTCAGTTTATTCGTTAAGCAAACCAAGAATATTTAATGAAAATATTAAATTACAGTATCAAACAATTCCAAGCGGAGCGAACATAAATGAATATTTTATATTGTCATTAAACTTGTATTACGCCATGTTTTATATACTTATTTATTATTTATTAAATTAACTTGGATAATTGATACTGACTTTATAGACAACTGTATACATAAATCATTATCTAATTAATAACCCATTAACCCAAAATTAAATAAATACTTTTCTATTCATTTATATAGCTCTTCAGAATGTTTTTTATGTTCTTCGAAATCTAATCATAGTTTTCCCGAAAACTGCATAGATTTTATAATATGATAGTTCAATGTACAAAAAACTTAGAAATAAATCAAGACCTCTTTTGTAAACTGAGTTTATTTCTATTACAATATTATCCACGTTGAAATTAAAAATTCTGCAGGAACATTGTTACATTCGATTGTCATCGGTTGTAAAAAATCATGAAATAACGGATAAATTGTAAACGATATTTCGAAATATTTTATAATTTTGAGATTATATGGCAACAAAGACTGGTGATATTGAATGTTCATGTCACGTCCTTCAATTCACTAATACAATAAAGTCCAGAATACGAAAATAAAATAAAACAAATATGGGAAAAACTCGTATTTTATTCAGAAAATTGGATTTTCCGAATTAAAGCCGCCATTTTGTGCTTTCAACCGAAATTGAGCATGTTATCATAGAGAAAAAATAGTTATAAAATTGTTTTACATTTTTTCCAATTCTGTTCGACTTCAAACCACTATATTAGAAATGTATGCAATTTCCGAGAATTGAAAAGATCCAGGACATGAGAAGTGTATCCGTACTTTCACGAAAAATTACCAACGTTTTCACGGAAAACTAGACAGGTAAAAAAAAAGAGTAAAAAGTGTGAAGTGCTGAACGTTAAACGGGTCAACTCCCAGCTTCAAAGCTAACCATTTTCAAACTTAAAAGGATCCTCGAAAAAAAATCTCATTTTTTCAAACGCTCATAACTTCTTCGTAAGCGCATGAAGAAAAATTACTCCTGGCATACTGCACTCCTAGCGTAAATAAATAATAAAACACGGAACAGTGTACCCAGACGCTTCAAAGCGCGTAACCGAGAATTTTTAATTAAAAAATTACATCTCCCGGCTAGACTGCGTACGAAAGCGAATCTCCCCCGCACACGCCAACAAAAAAAATTCATCTAATTGCAACAAAAAAAAAACGCGGGGGGGGCACAAGCCCCAACCTACAATCCGCATCTGCGCATGTACACATATACACAGTACAAGAGCGCGCGGCCGCGCGAATCGTTACATCGACCGCTAGCATTTTAATGGGAAATTGGCAGTTAAGCAAATTATGAAGAATCGCGCTCTGCAAAATCCCTTTACATATTTCGCCGGCCGACCCGCGCGCGTTCATTGGCTACGTACATATATATATATATATATATATATATATATATATATATATATATATATATATATATATTGCAGAGAGGCGGCCTTAACGAAATCAGCAGGCTAGCCGTCGGCGAAGCTCTGCCATACTCGTGTATATATATAAATTTCCGCTGCTGCCGGCGATGTACGTATATATGTATAGATATATATATATATATATATATATATATATATATATATATATATATATATATATATATATATATATATATGTATATGTATATGAAAGACAGGCTGAACAGCATCGTTTTTCGATGAAAAAGATGAGTATACGCGCTGTATGTACGGGCGCGGAGCGCGAGCGCAAAAGTTAGCCGAATAATTAGTAGAAGCAACGGATTGATCAATACGGCTTGCTAGTTTCGTTTTTTCGCGATTCGTTATACGTACGCGGATGTATTCAAAAGCTATACTACACGAGCGTGCGCTGCTCGTGTCTTTTTTCGTCATCGGCGCCTCGACTTCCGCGAAGCGCTGCGTTTCAGCTAAAATATCGAATTTCAAAATGAAGAAACGTCATGTTCACGAAAGTTACATGTAATATTTTTTACATTTATGCGCAGACGAACGTTTGCGCGAATGCGCAAGTAATCGACACCCGTTGTAGGTTTTTTTACACCGTATGAAAATCGTTAACACTGCACAGAGATAATGTTTTCATAAAAAGTCATATAGTAAACGTAAAAATTACTCTGATACACGCTAAAAATTAATGTCGATCGTTATAATTTTTAGCATGCAATAAAGTAAATTTTACCGCAAATCAGGGCAATCTTCATCGTGTATCAGGATGATTTTTACCACGAAGTCAGAATAATGTTTCGCGTTTACGATGTGAATTTGACGACGATCTTTATCAACGTAATTTCTCTTTGAAATTTTCGACATAAACACTCTCTACATTCCAATTTACATCCTCTCTTCTATCTGTATTGAAGCTCGATACACAAGCGATTCGTATATTTGTTGTTTATTGTTTATCCGAGGTCGAAGTTTAAGTGAACTTAATACATGCCCTGCACGCATTAGACCTGGTTCTCTATAGTCATGCTGCATCCATTCCCTCCTCCTACATTTGGAGCATGTAGTAGGTGAAGTGCGTATACATCATAACTGACCCTACAGTTTCAAGTGGAATCCGAACCACCGGAACCGCGGTAACAAACATATGAGAAAATTATTTCTGAAAATTTTACGTGCCTGGGATTTGAACCCGGGACTTCTTAGTTAGATGTCCGAATTACAAACCACATTATCTCTTTAAAATTTTTGAAGTGAATATATCATTCCAAATGCAATACGAGACTGCGTTTTCATGATTTTAGAGTGGAGTTTAATTCCAAAATCATGAAAACACAGTCACTTATTGCATTTGGAGTGCGATTTACACTCCAAAAATGTTAGAGAGATGCATCATTATTATACTGTTCTCTTTATAATTTGATAATTAATCTTCGTTTATTTTCAAGTGCACAAGCTTCAAGAAATAAATTCACTGTAGGTCGTGAGAGTTGGAACTTTAGTTCAACTGCCTATAGATATTACACTGCAAAGAAAAACACGCATTACACTCTCTTTTAGTTTCAGTCGCACGATATTCCGCCGTAGAAGTATACATATAAAAGAGAAACAAGGACGACGAGCAACAGCAGCAGCAGCAGCAGCAGCCGAGAGGAGAAGCTTAATACCCGAGTAAACAAGTGTTTTGGGAGCCTCCACCACCGCGGCGGGGGCGGCGGTGCGGCGGCAGGGCTCAACTTGGCAAAAAAGTTCGCGCGAGCTGCAGCAGAAGCAGCAGCAGGCTCCTATACACGTAGCTTATTCGACGGAAGCCAAAGCATGCACTTAAAACGAGCGAAGGAGAAAGGAAGGAAGGAAGGAAGGAAGGAGGGAAGGAAGGAAGGAAACAGCCGAGACGCGGGGATATAGAGAGAAAAAGTCGAAACGCAACACATTGCTTTAACACCTCCCGCTCTCTTTTCAAGGAGGCGCTTAATTTATTTAGCGAGCTCGCGCGCGCTTCTCGGGAGTTTTCATAGGATAGACAGGCAATGAAGAGGCACTCTCTCTCTCTCTCTTGCAGCGCGGGGGAGAAGACGCGCAGGAACGAGCGAAAAAAAAGAAGTAAGTTATTCGCCCGACGAGCGCGCGTTTCGACTTTGTTCGCCTGCGTCTCTTCTCTTCTCTTCTCTCTCGTAGCTCTCTCACTCTCTTCTCTCGAGGCACGGTTAGAAGAGATTTATTGACGTTTTTACGAGCATGAAAAACAAGAGCGAAGCGACGCTTAAGAAAACACAAAAGACCCGAGAAAATGTTGGTCTTATTTGGTTAGTATCTCATTAATGGCAGCCAGCGGAGAGCGCGTATATAGTAGTGTACACACTTCGATAAATATAAATAAAGGTAAAATAAATTTCCGAAGCTCGCGCGCACCAGCCCGCGCTCTTATATATACGATAAAAAAAAGAGCGCGCGCAGCGTTTTAACTGCTGGCGATATATATTCATAGCTCTTAATTCAAGAATACTGCGAGGAAAAATACGAACGTGTCAATTAAACAAATAAATTTAATGCGTATAGATATTGGCAATTGCCGCGGCGCGCGAGCGATTTTATGGATTCTTTTTGCCGCTGCCACTGCCGCTGCTGTTCTTTTCGGCGCTATGCCGATGCTGACAAGGACGGAGCGACGCGACGCGACGCTGCAATTTTATCCCGCATGCGCCGCCGCCGCCGCGCTTGCGATCCGATCGTAAAAGAATAAAGAAGGAAAAAGAAGAGAGAGAGAGAGAGAGAGCGAGAGGAAAGGAGAAAAAAGCAAAAAGAAAACAGGAACGCGCGCGGCTACGACGCTATCGCGATCGAGCAGCGGAGACGTACATTATTTTGAGATTTATTATGAGGAAACAAAACAAAAGCAGAGAGGAAGAGAGAAAAGGAGTGTAAAAAAAAAGGAAGGCGGAGGGAAAAAAATGCGGCTGCGCGCAAGCGCAAGCGCGAGGAAGAGGCGCAAAATAAGAAGAAAGCGCGGCAAAACTGTAAATAAGATTGTTGCCTACTTCTCTCTCTCTCGCTCGCTCGCTCGTATACCAACTCTCGGTGTGTCTTTGCTTTGCCCCGCTCGCGCGCGCCAGAGGAGAGCAGATAAGAGCGCTGCAGTTTCGCGTATATTCGTGACTCCGAGACGCGACAACGTCTTATTCGAACGCTATATACACTCGCGGGCTCCATTCCGCTCGAGGGCGTTGACGCAACATGATCCCTATAAATCTCGACTCTTGAGAAGAAAGAGAGAGAGAGAGAGAGAGCGAGCTGCACGTCCTTCCCTTTTTTTCCTCTGCCTCTTCTTTCGTCCTCCGCGCGTATTTTCCGCTCACCTTTTTGCCGGCTCCCGAGCGTGCGCCCATAGCGACGTCTTAAACGGAGAGCGGCGAAAAAACTCATACAAGCGATTAGATTTCTTCGCATGGGGGGGCACGACGATGCGCGATCTCGCCGCTTCTGAATCTCCCCGAGATGCGGACCGTTGTGTGTGTGTGTGTGTGTGTGTGTGTGTGTGTGTGTGTGTGTGTGTGTGTGTGTGTGTGTGTGTGTGTGTGTGTGTGTGTGTGTGTGTCTCTTTTTTTCTTCTCCCGCGGCAGATCTCTCCGTGTGTCTCTACCCTCGTCGCGAGACGATACGAAACACAGGCTTCGAACTTATAAAACAAGAATGCTGATATGACGCGACGCGCTGTGTGTCTTCTGCAGGGTGTATATATACCTGTACGCTGCAAGCGCGCGTGCGGTTGGCTCGTGTGTGTGTGTGTGTGTGTGTGTGTCGTGCAGGGGTGTAGAGAGGTATAACGCCGTGCCGCTGCTGCTGCTGCACGCGATGCGAAGGGTCAACATTTCGTTTTTTTCTTCTTTCCTCCATCGGAGTAGTGCGGCGAAAATGGCAAATTGTTGCAAGCTATGTCGAGCATTCTTATGACGTGTAAACGTGGCTAAAGCACATTTTCGGACCTTGTAATTGATTTTTAATTCTTAATATGTCCTTTAATTTGATTATAAAATTAAATTATATCAGTTGATTTCTTGCATTTATGCTCTCTCTGCTACTTAATTGTATCCAATAACAACAAATTTCGCCATATTTTTAATATAATTGCCAATACACGGGAATTATTTTAAAACGCGGACAATTGAACTTCTGAGAAAAATGCGCAGTTGAATTTTAATAATTGAAATTAAACATGGATTTTGCGAGTTAAAAGTTAAATTGTTTTCCAAGAGAAGAGTATAAATTATTTTCAATTTCTTTTGGTTCATTTTAGACGTTTTTGCCATTTCGTGGAAAATTAATCTTTAAGATTACTGGGCTAAAGCGCCTTTCAAATATTCACGCGAGATCAATACTTGATTTGAACTCTACTAAATTACTTATACAAACGATGGAGCACCGCTTACAAATTACACTGCACTATTAAGACATTATACATTTTCAAGTTATAACTGGAAAATTTGATTTAGAAAACTAATGTATGTATTGGTATCAATAACTGCATATTTTTAATATACAATAATGAAAACCAATTTCATAAGGCCGCAGACACATTAAAAATTGATAATCATAAATATAAACTAATAAGACACGAAAATTCAATACTAACACGATTTGTTATAAAAACAATGCCGGCTTATTCCCGTCCATTCTCCCCTAATACTATTATGCCTACAACGAAACGAACCATGCATTCGCGTTTCTTTTCATTTTTTATTAAATGATGTAATGCTATTCTTGGGATTCATTTTCATCACTGTCGGTCCCTCGCGCGGCTCCGCGCTCAGAATTACGAGCATTGAGAGCCGTAGGCGGCGCTGAGGGCGCTACTTACTTGACGCATTAAAACCACATTTTTGAAACACCCGCGACTTAATTTACGATGTGAACGAAATAATTAATTTTCTTATGTCAGACGAAGAAATGTAGACCATACAACATCGCGTTCTATGCTTTCAACCAACCGTCCGGATTGAATAAGAATTCTTGAAAACGAATTTTAAGAATAAAATATTATAAACATTTTGAGTATCTTTTTGAGGACAGGACGGTTATTAATGTTGAAAATAAAGTTTCTTTTTATGTATATTGTTATAAATCAAAGCACATGCGTGTCCATTTACTTAATATTTAATGATATCATATTCCCTGAAAGAATAAATAAATAGCATCAACTGAAACGTATGCGTATAATTAACTTGCATGTTCAGTCGTAAAATAACAGAATGTTTTAGCTTTCTTATAAGATGTATAACGACTTAAAAAAAACCTTGTTATGTTCACTGTTCATGCTCCCGAAGAAAAAGAAGATTCACCTTTTTTATGTTGTTTACCTTTTTTAAATCGCTATTTTAGCGTGTCTGAAACACTGATTCTACCATTTTATATCACTCTGAATAGATTGAAAAAAGTTTATACGAATATATACATAAGCATGTATGCGATGCTATCACGGCATTTTGATGAATATTTTCAGTATTTTTTTTTGATAACTGATAACTTTTGACCGACGTTTGAGATCAACTCGAAAAAATTTGAGGATTTGTATAGAATGTTATATTTTCTACGGAACCTGCATATACTGCAGCCTGCAATTTTCACGTTTTTCCAAAAATAGATAAGCTGAACTTCAGTTTTAAAACGCTTTCACATACATTTTCTTTTTTGAAAAAAATCAACGTTTTTCGGTCATCAATTTTATATTTTTTTTACGTTTCTTTTTCACAACTTTCCTGGGAAACAACGAGTCAGCAGAAGCACATGACAAAGAATAATAAAAATATCTCACTTTTAAAAGGGTTCGATTTTCTTTTCATCATTTACAACTGCTCAGTCGCCTTAACAAAGTCCGCTTCGTACATATCTTAAAAAGCCTTGTTCACATAAAAAAGAAAAACTAACTGTATCGTCAATAATAACGAAGCTATTTTCACTTAGGCATAACGAAGAAAAATCTACCCGTAAAAAATCGCTCTCAACTAACAGGCCGCCATTTGGGCAAAGACATTAAAACCCCGAAAGCTCAAAAGCTCGGTCATCAAAAGCCTCGCTCTCTCGCGCGCAAATCGTCACTCTATCCTCCTCCCCACTCGAAATACACATAGGCACACACGCAGTTGCGCGCGAGAGTGAAAAAGGCCATTTAAACGAATGCGTTCGATTTGTTTCGGCCCACGGCCGGGCCGAAAAATTTGCAAGAAAATGCTCGCCCGCGCTCGCGGACGATTTACGATGATAATCCGCAGGGGGGGATATACACGCGGATGATGGACGCCGCGCTCCGTACTCGAGCGATTCGCGTAATCGCGTGTATCGTGTAACGATCGATAACCCAGTAACCCGAAGCGCGGAGAGCGGCTGCGGCGGCGGCCGTGTTGTTTTTCCTTTTCCTGCCCTCGTCCAGCCACCCCCGCTTATCCTTTTTACTTTCTCTGTTTTTTATCAGGAAAAAAAGAGAGCCGAGCGAGAGGAAAAAGTATGGAAGGTGGAGGAGGAGCAGCGAGGAAATAGAGTGGATTTCGCGTACAGGATCGGGATAGAGAGAAGAGGTAGCGGAGACGGCGGTGGCGGTGGTGGCGCTGATGCTGCGATTCTTTCTCTCTATATAGCTATATATATATATATATATATATATATATATATATATATATATATATATACGTCGAGCGCGATCCTGCCTCGGCACGCTCCAATGGTCAAGCAATTGGCCAGTTCGCCGGACCACGCGAAGCCCTGTTATGTGCTGCCTCCTTTACCCTCCTATCCCCCTCGCTCTTTCTTTCTCTTCACTCTGCCTCCTACTCCTCCTCGTCCTCGCCGTCCTCGTCCTTTCTTCTTCCTTTTTATTATTTCCTCCTTTTTTTCCCTTCCTTTTCTTCTCCCGTGCTCTCGCTCGCTCTTTTCTTCCTTTCCATTCCTCCTTTTTTCTTCTCTCGCTCGCCTGCCTGCCTGCCGTACCGCTCCCTGGGACATTTTTGGGAGAGCCCCAGAGCGAGCGAGCGAGCGAGTGTGCAAGCGAGCGAGTAAGAGAGAGAGGGAGGGAGGGAGGGAGAAGCCGAAGGAGCGACTGACGGCACGGCTGTGCAGACCGGTGAGAAAGAGAGGGAGAGAGAGAGAGAGAGAAAGAGAAAAGAGAGATGACGCGACTGCATTCCGATCGAACGGCTCGTCGCGTCTCTCTCTCTCTCTCTTCTCCTTCTTCTTCTCCTTCGAGCATCCTCCTCCTAACGCTGCTGTAGCTATATACCTATATGCTGTAGCTGTAGCTGTATAGCTGCTGCCTCGTGCAGCCGCAGAGCTACGCGACTCAACTCCGACCCTCGAGAGCCAGCTAAGCGTCAAAACCCCGGCCGAGCAACTCTCTTTCTCTCTCGAATGCTACCTATACTACGACTGTACGATTGCGATTGCGAGTACGACGACTATTCGCAAACTTTAATAAGGGCCTCTTTGTTTTCTTTTTCAAAAGCCATCATTCTCTCTCGTTTCTATTTGCTCCTATATAAGTGTATTGTGGTTATTTGCTAAGCGGAGAAAAAGAATAATAACGGACAGCAGCGAAGAGTTAGGACTGCTTTATAAAGTGTCTAGCAAGTGAATATCGGTAAGAAATGAGGAAATTATGTGTCTATAGAAATTTGTATAAAGCTCGGGGAGGCGTTTTGCTCATACTAAATTATGAAATGAACTGTACTTTATTCTTATAGGTATATGTTACAGTTGTTATTCTTAGTAGTTTATTCTTACAGGTGTAAACTACAACATTTCTTAAAGGTATAAGCAACCGTAGTTTATTCTCATAAGTATGTGCCCTTATTATGAAGATAGCAGTTATTTTAGTGATTTTAGTTTCTTTTTAAACTTAGGCTATAACTCGTTGTGATCAATTTTAGTTTATTACAATGTAATCGTATGTGACATGTATATACATGTATTATGCATCGCATATGACAATGGAATATAAATTCCTTTAAATAAAAAAAACACTTAAAAAATGAAAATGAAAGTAGAGAAAACAAGTTTTAGTTCAAGAGTGGTTAGATGGTTAAAGTATTGACTTGAAGCTAAGTTATGCAATTTTGAAAGAAAGTTTAAATAAAAAACGTAACTAAATATAAGGGAAAAATAATAAGATAAATTTGTTGATTTTTCAGTCTCACTTACAAAAACTCTAAACTATTAGCAAATTGATATTTTTTTATGTAAAAACTCTTACATTAAAGCTTATTTTCTTTACTCTTTCTAAAATATTGAATTATTAATGAATGTCATTTTTTATTGAAATTATAATGAAAAAAGTCACTAAAAGCACTGCTATCTTTGAAATAATGATCCATGGAAATAATCTACAGGTAATCTCTTTCATTATTTAATATCAGAAAATACCAACATATTAGAATTTCATAAAAAAGAAAACCGTGACCCAGAAGTGTATTCACTCTTTTCACAAATTTTACGATTAAATATAATTCACTTGATTGACAAATATAAATGGATAAGAATCTTAGCTAACATTATTCATCTTTCATAAATTCTTGAAAAATGAAGATATTAGTGGTTATGTCAGATAGCATTCATTGTCCAATTTTAGAGCGTCTCCAAAAATCCGATTTTTCGAATTTAAAAAAAATCCTTCGGAATATCGGTCAAATAAAGTCATCTTTGTAGCTTTTTTTCTCACCTTTATTATTTATTTATACGTATTATATTTTGAACATATATTGTCAGTCATTTAAACTTTTTTTTATAAAAATTATAATGTTACGAAGAAAAAGTTGTAGATAGTAAATATTTTCTAGCAAATTCTTTTTAAAACATATATTTGATTATAAAAGAACACATATATGTGTTAAAAAATTACCGAAAATAAAAAATATAATTGTAGTTAAAATTAAAAAATAAATAAGTAAGGGATTATCTCTATGTAATTTTCATAAGAATTTTCAAAGAATATATTACCGAAAGAGTTCTTTTTAAATTCGAAAAATCGATTTTTTTGAGATGCTCTATAATGCCCATCCATGTAAGACTCAGAGTACCCACCATCATGAAAGGAATCCTAGTCAATTAGGCAATGAATCCGTACATTTGCGATTGCATCCAAATTGCTAATAAACTCCTCTAATGATTGTTATTATTATTTTTCTCCGTGTGCGTAGCAGTGTGTGTAGGGTATGATTGTACGGTCAAGGGATCTTGAGATCGCTTACTTGTTGTAGAGAACGCGGAAGGACTTGGGCGACATGCAGTTGACGCTCCAGTCCGTGTTGCCGTGCTCGTTGCATATCGTTATCGAGAACCTGCCGTAGTTGGCCCTGATCAGGTGGATGTGCTCGCCCTCCCTGCACTCTATCCTCAGCGTCTTGCCCTCGCACTCGTACGCAGTGTCGTACCTCTCTGAAACAGCAAATAAACGTGTGCCATTAGCTTTGGAATTCTCGGATTACAAAGGAGGGGTTGCCCATTTTGGGACGATTCAGAACTTTGGTACTTAATCAGGCATTTTGGGTAGGTTTTGGAACTGTGAAGTAGGATGAGATTTCTCATTACTGTTACCTTATTTCTAAACGCTGTTGCTCCGATATTTTTCTGTAAAAAGTTAAACTTAGATTTCATACGTGGATTAAATTATAAATTACATTAAAAACTATCATTTAATTCAAGTGTGGAATATTTTTACAATTCTTTTACAGGGAAATATTGGGGTGACAGCGAATGATGGCACAAGGTGATAGTAATAGGGAATTAGACTCTAATATACTAAAGCTTGATTAAGATTAAGTAGCTAGACTCTATAGAGTAACTGAGTAATTACGCGTACATAGAAAAAGTTCTTAACTAGAATAAAAAGTTTTTCACACTTAAAAAGAATTTTTAACTGAAGTACGATTTTATACTTTTAAAGATGAAGTTGTTAACAACTAAAACACACAATTTATATTACTTGAACATTTGTTCATTCGTTCACAGTGAAGCGACTTAACCATTAAGAATTCATGCTTTACACTTGAATTTTCTCATTAACAAATAAATACTAAGAGTAAAACCAAATTCTAAATGCATGAATCCTTAATTATAAGTAATCCTTTTTTTGTGTACACATTCGAATATGAAAACCAAGCATAAGGGTTGCGTATTTTGAGAAGCAATTTCAAACACTTTTCAAGCTGCACTTTTGTTTAATCCAGTTTTTATCACCCTACACACGTAGTGTATAGGTTTTGAAAGTTTTTAACGAAAATATTATCTTTTAATAATAATTATAATAACTTTTTTACATATATATGTATGCACTAGGTTGTATTTGTACTAATCGCTTATCTTGTTCTCATCAAATCTCCAAAATTATTACCAAGCTACGTCTAATATTTTGAATCGAATATGAGAAGTTCATTAATTTGTTGTGCTATAATTACCTATATAAGACTGAAATTTAGATAATTGGCTTCTTTCATAATGAATTTTAAATGCCCAAACCGCCACAACAGTCCATTCTTCGACAGTGCATAAAAATCAGGCATGTCTCAGAGTACGCGACTCTCCCTTAATCGTTGCGACGGCTGTCTGCGCGAAAAATATCTCGTACAGGGCGAACGATATTTGACGTGCGGGGGATTACGAGAATGCGAGCAACGATTTATGTATACAGCGCGTATATAAAACTAATTACCGGCGCTGCCGTGCATGGGTATTATATATTGGATTAAAGTGAAAAGCCGATTATCGATGTCGCAGAGTAGTAGCAGCGGCAGCAGCTGAAATACTCGTGTAATCGTGAAAAATCGAAGACCGGAAACGGGCTAATGTTATTTATGGAGCTCGGTTGCATCCACGTGTATAATTTGCCCTTTTTCACGCGTATATGAGTACACATGACCTATTCTTGCGCAGATATTTTAATAAGGATGCACATGTTATCGTCGATATAATCAATTCAACAAAGTTGAGCGTCTTACATGCGATCGCGTTTAAATAATTTAAGCTTCCTTCTGCTGATTTCCGGCCGTCATCGCCTACATTGCATACTTACAAAAAGTGTCCGTTTAAATAATTATTCCCACTCAGTAAATAATCCTTTCATATTTTATTATTTTATACGCTCAATAAATTTGAGTCATTGTATTACAATTAAAATATTTACGAGCTTTTATACTAAACGAATTAGTTCACGTTCCGTTCACCGACTAGTGCTTTCGAATAACAGGCTACAGAATTCTAGCTTTGATGGAACAAATCGAGAGCTGCGTAA
This sequence comes from Gastracanthus pulcherrimus, assembly GCA_949152435.1. Classification (NCBI taxonomy): domain Eukaryota; kingdom Metazoa; phylum Arthropoda; class Insecta; order Hymenoptera; family Pteromalidae; genus Gastracanthus; species Gastracanthus pulcherrimus. Next base: position 153,310,946 of record OX424573.1, read on the forward strand.
TTACTGAGCTTGAGTAATTACGATGTAATACACTTCCAATGTAATTTGGTAATTCGACAGATGACATAAAGCAAATATACTTGCATTTTGTGACTATTAGCAACGATATAACCGAGTATTTGTCTAGCGCAGCTGGAATGACAAGGATAGACAAACCGCCGAGCGGATTAACTGCAAATTTAATCAATGTTACTAAATTATCGGCTTCATCCAGCCAACTAAATGAAATTGTCGTTCTCGCAAAAAGAAGCCAGGTCAAATTTACATAATCTTACTAATATAACGCACGAAATTGGAACATCGAGTCGCATTCGAGCCGAGGGGGGAGGGGGGGAGATGATGCATATCCGGTACATAGATTCGAAATTCGCTAATAGCATATCGCGTGATCGATCGGCGGTGCTCCTGCAGCGGCAAAACGTCCTGTTGTGTGTACGTATTACACGGTATAAAAAGCGGCTCTCGTGGGCGCGTTTATGATGATGAATTCGCGCGGCAGCGCGCTCGAGTGCGTGCTAGGATGTACGTGGTACGCGCGCATATACATATATGTACACATAACGCCCCGCGCGCGGCGGCTTTTAAAACATTGCTGGAAAATAGCATTACACGAGCACTGAGAGACAGAGAGAGATGGATACAAAGAAGAGAAGGGGGAGAAGAGCGCGAGCGAAGCCTTTGTGGAGAGGAAGCGCGCGGGAGAGGAAGAGAGAGAGAGAGAGAGAGAGAGAAAGGGGATGAGAGAGGGTAAAAAGTAACGGGCACAAAGAAGTTGGATAAGCGAGCGGATAGGCAGGTTAATTCGATATATACGGAAGAGGGGGTCAGCAGCCAGGCGCAACGCAGCGTGACTCTATACCACACACACACACATACACACGTAACTCTCTTTCTCTGTCAGTAAATATCTCGGCGGCACGTACACAGGAGGGAGAAAGACAGCGAGGGAAACTGTCAAAGGAGAGCGCGCTGCAAAATTAGCGCGAGGAGGAGCGAGCGAGAGAGAGAGAGAGACAGCGCGCGGAAAGAGCTCCGAAAAAGCTAGCGCAGTGCTTTGTACGTGCGTTCAGTTAGTTTGTGCAGGTCTGCGCAGTGTTCTCCTATACTCTCCGATGAAGAGAGAAACTCTCGTCGTCGCGAGCGCGCGCGCGCCTTGTAAAACGCGCCCTAATAGAATTAGGATAAAGGGATTTCCAGAGAGCACTCGCAGCCGCCAGCGCCCCCCCACCCGAAGAAAGCGCGCAACGCGGCGCCGCTTTCCCCATAACACTCTCACCTCAGTTCAAATCCATTTAAATACATCAACTAATTAAGTCGCGAGAGTTTGTGCTCGTCGCTCGTGGCTCTTCCAACGGCAGCCTTTGTCGCGCGAGTATAATACGCGGACTATAGATGGAGGGAGAAAGAAGAGCGTGCTCGCGATGAGAAAGGAATATCACTGGAGGTAATGTGGGGGTGGGAGTAAGAGTGGTCTGAGATGGCATTAGGAAAGAAAAATCATGGAGGTGGTAGTTGTTTCTGGATTCTTTGTTTGGGAGGTATTGTGTGTAGTTAGTTAATTCATTATTGTACATTCGTGGAGATTATTTTGAGTAATCTGATTTTCAGTGTTGAATGGTTGTAAGTTAAAACTGATACCGGAAATCGAGAAAGGATTCTAGGATACATTTAGAATAGCATTTCTAATGCAAAATATTATTCGGTCACTCGGAAAAGCTTGAACGTCTATATAAATTGAGTCCCAACTTTAACCTAAAATTTCTCGAAACTGGAAACATAATTTCAACCACACACATATATTTTAACTGTTAACGTGCATATTTTATATTTCGGTGAGTTGTAGCTATTTTATCCCACCTGCGCGTTAACCCAAGTCAGGACTCGGGGTGAAATATGTGATTTTGGCTTGCGCTTTTCAGCATAACTTTAAGAGCACTCTATGAACATTCCTTTAACCTTTGAAATCCAAGCGAAATAATGTATCTTTAATTATAGAGGTCGTTAAACTTCGCTTTACAACGGGTTGCTGAGTTATATTCGATTGAAACCAAGTAAACTAAAATTAATTAAATCACAGGGGAGCTAAGAGCGGGGTTTTCGCGACAAGTATCAGTGTATTAATAGCTATACAGTATAATGAACGATGAAACTTGTTCTTTCTCTATAATTCTCCATTTTAAGTAAATAAAACTACTGAATAAATACGTAAAGGGATGTACAATTCAGCGCGTATGAAGAAGCTGAAGCAAAATCGGGCGATCAGCTGTGTGAACAGCACGATAACATTGTAACTGTATAATAGATAGCAAACGTTTGATCTTAAAGACACAATTACGTTAACTACAAATATATCCACTCGTAAGTGCTCGCTACATATATACAGTATGCATTATCTCGAGAGTCAAGAGCGAGTGGAGTCGACTGGTAGTGTAAAAAAGAGGAGAAAAGAGGAACGAGAGCGAGCGAGATAGAGCGGAGTGACTCTTCACACAGGTGTTCGCGGCGCGCAAACTTTTGCTCTCGCGCTCCCCCCGGCGCGTCGCGTCGCCTCTGATGTGTGTGTGCGCGCGCGCGGGCCTCTCCCGCGTATGTATAATCAAAGCGTGCAGTATATACGCGTATGTATACGGCACCCCACAGTCGATCGAAGCCAACAAAAGTCACTCTCGAAAGAATCGCGCGTGCTGCAGAGTATAGTCGAGTGGCTTTCGACTGCTATACACGCGTAACAGCACTCGCTGCTGCTGCTAGCTGCTGCTCCCCGATCAATCGAGCTGCTCTCCTCTCCTCTCCTCTCCTCTCTTCCCCCCGCGCGTACTCCTCTCTCTCTCGCTCTCTCTCTCGCTCTCGCGGATGAATAATAGAGGATGAACCCTCTTTGCCTCTCCCTCGCTCTTTTCACGTTTCAGCCGGCCGAAATTCCTCTCCTAGATGGATACGTGTGTGTGTGGGTGGGTGCGAGTGTGTGCGAGTATGTGTGTGTGTTGTATACAGAGGATACGCACTTTGGACTCCCAAGCGAGAATGAAGAAGAAGAAGAAGACGAGAAGATGCAGGCATGCGTGCGTATGTGTATGTGCGTGAGTGTGTGTGCCTTGTGCATAGGGGATTTTCGAAAATGTTACGTTTTTGTGTCCCTAGCATTCCTATGATTATTTGTGAAACAATTTTTAGACTAGGAACAAAACGTTGTTATAAAAATCGGTAACAAATGGGTATAATTTTCTAGTCTAACAATCGTTTCATCTAGCTTCAAAATGGTCACACTTCTGTCAGGGATATGTTTCACAATAAAATAGAAAGATATTAAATTTTCTATTGAAGGTGTATTAATAATCCACTTGTATTTAATGTTTATGATCCATATAGGCCATTACAACGAGAATTATAAAGCATCTAAACCAACGCTAAATGTCAACTATAAATGTAAAACGCGTAGTGCATCCCAAATCCGAAAACCAACAATATTTTAACGACAAATATTGTAATTTATTATGTGTTTTTAATTGTAAATTGAAGCAACTTGTATTTACTTGCCTGAAACATCACTTAATTCGACTTTGTTATAAAAGATATGCCTTCATCTTTATATGTGTGCTTATGCATGTATCAAAGGTTCTAATACTTACAAATACAACTTATAAATCGATTAAAATTAAATTGTTTTAATAAAAGGATCATTGAGCGAAGCATTTATAAAGATTAACTTAATTTAATCTAAATGTAATGCCCCGTCTCCATGGGACTTTAACGTACATCTCGCTTTAACTTTCAATGTTGAATAATATTTATTCTATTCATGTAAACAGAATCTGTTAAGGTGTAGAAAATAAAGAAAAATATACTCTACCGATTGCACTTCTTCGAAATAGCCTGATTCTTACAGTATCAATAATATTTAACATTGAAAGTTAAAGCGAGACTCACTTAAAGTCCCAATGGAGAAGGAACATAAGACCGAATTTTCATACATCAAATATTTCTTGATGTTAGAATGACTATTTTATTTAGTAACGCATTAAACGTATAAGTTATAATAACATTTAGTAAATTTACAGTTAATCAATCCTCTCGTCAAATTGTTCATCTTCGTTGCCCGTGCTGCGCTAGACAGATACTCAATTTAACGTTATCGATATAGTCACAAAATGTGCGTATATATACTTCATGTCACCTGTCGAACTACCAAATTACACAGGAAGTGTATTTTTAAATAAATTATTACGCTCTCAATCTGTTTCATCAAAAATAGAATAACCTGTCATTCTACAGCGTGAGCCGCGTGAAAAAAGCCCAATCAATTAATTTATTCATAGTTAGAATGGCCAAAGGATTATTTAGGAACGTTAAACAGTCATTTTTGCTGGAATGCTACTCTCAGTGAAATCACACTTGCGGACGAAACAGCACAGTAGAAATACCACGCTGCTCGCGCATAAAATACCCCGCATTTTTTTCGAAAATCACCCATACATACGTACGTTAACGCGTGAAATGCCTAGCTCTCAACGACGAGGAGCGCGGAGCGCACTGCACACGCCAACAGCAATAGCAATAGCAGCAGCAGCGCTGCACGTTAAGAATCCGGAGAAGGAAGCGCAGCGCGGTAAGACGGGGGAGAAGGTAATAACTCTGTTGCTCGGTGAAAGAGAGACGAAGAACCGGGGCCCCGACAGAGAGTTCATTAGTTCCGTACGAACGCGCAGTGGCATTTTTCGAGCTATACGACTCTATGGGCACAACAACTCTCGTATACACACACATACAACGTCAGGCTTTTTAATCGACGCGAGGATGTATAATGCGAGTGCCGGCGGGGAAAAAAAATTGTTGTACAGCCGTGTGAGGCGTCGAGATTGCCGATCGGTATTTCTTTTTTTTTATAATCTATTCTGTAATTGGAACTCTCGCGTACATCAGTTGTCCAGTGGAAGTACGATTAGGATATTACATACTATTATTTCTTATTTCATATTTTGGCAGATTATGAGAAAAACAATAGGTCGTTAAAGTAGATACAGCAGTTTGAAATTAGAGTGGCATCACAATAATATATACTGTATCGGGATATCGCATAACATTGAACTATATTTACTGTATATTATATCGAAAATTCACTGCAAACATTCAACATCTATAATACATAACTTTTTAATCCATTATTTTAAAAAATAACAAAAAATGCTACCTAATTTTTTACGCTACTCTATCTCATATACTTGAAATTGGATGCAACGACGGCGAAATATATGCTTCAAGACTATAACGTGAATGAAATTTTGCACGAAAAGTGCGGCCCATCTACCGGTGAGAGTGAGAAATGTATAGCAAGGTGGGTGGTTATACATAGGCAGCTCTCTCCTTTCTTTTTTGAGTTTAGCTTTTTTAAAAAATTCAAAAAGTAGACAACAAACATACCTTTTTATGTTTTTGAAATAGAATATGAAATAAATATAACGTTATGACATCAATTATGACGGTCGACATAAAAACTGCAAATTGACATTATAATTGTTTATAAAGCACCAAATGCAAAATGATTTATTTTTTTGCAATGTTTTATAACTAACATAAAAATCATTTTTTCTACAAATGATCAGTTATTTTACGCGTCTTTTATACTAATTGCTTTGAAATGTATTGAAGCATATAATTGAAAAAATAATAATTGATAATAAAGCCCTATAGGATGATGTATTCAGAAAAAGAAATTGCATTGATCTGCGATATGAAGTCTGTTCCCAATTGCAATTCGTTGAACATAGATTCTCTAGCCGTATCGTAGACGCACCAGCGAGGAAAGAAAATATGATCATGTTAAGATCCAATTATGCTACGGCCAACTGTACAAATTTCTTTCCGTCGTGCGTGTGTGCGGCCTCGGCACATACGCGTTTAAAATCTCGCGACGATCGAGAATGAAAGAGAAAGAAAGAAAGAGAAAGAGAGGGAGAGCAAGAGAGAAAGAGAGCGCGCGCGAAATCGTCGGAGATCAGGTGTTGGAGAAGGGAGGGGCCGCGGGGCGGCCGAGCCCCCGCCTCTCTTACACACGCACGCGGAGCTCTCCTCGCAATTAGGCATCAGCGGCGGCGGCGGCGGCGGCGGCGGCGGCGGCGGCGAAGGGCCTTCTCTCACCTCTATACACACTACAACAGCGCAAAACACAAAGCACCAGCAGCAGCAAAACGCGCTCTCTGTCCTCCTCCTCCTCCTCCTCCTCCTTCGTTCGTTCGTTCGTCGTCTCTCTTTTTTTTCTCTCGCGCAGTTGGCCGCTTCTGCGAAGCGACCGATTTCCCCCGGACGCGACGACGCCCTGGAGCTCTGGAGCTGGAGGCCTTTTGCCGGCGCACTGCTGCCTCATTGTCGACCCGGCTATTGCGGGAAACTGTCTCTCGTTATGGCCCTTCCTTTCTTCCGCCCGTGCAGCGCGCGGGCTTTTCGCACGCGTTGGGCTTTCTTTGAGCGCGCTGGAAAGCTATAGTTCTTCCCGGCAGCCCTCTGACGTCTCTCTCTCGCTCTCTCGATTCTTTCTTCTCTTTTTGTGCGCAGCGAGCTGAGCGCTCTATTCCGGGGTGCGACGGGTGGTTTTCCGAATGTATAAGTCACGGGAAATCGGGCTAACGCGCGAAGATGAGCTGGAAAATAGTGCGCTGTTGTCGGCTTAGAGGGAGATTGCCGTCTAATGTCTGTTTGGACGCGGGAATTTCGCATGCGTTTTGGGAGATTTATGCCTCGTCTTCACTGGCAGTTTAATGAAGTCTCGCTTTAACTTTCAATATTCAATAACATTTGTAACATTTGTAGTATTATGTTGTTTAGAAAATCATAACTTTTTTACTGTATACAAATAGAAAAAACAATTCTCTACACAATGAAATTCTTTAAAATTTTCTAGCCATTATCGCTGTAATGCAATAATTTAATATTAAATGTTAAAGCGAGCCTCTATTAAAGTGTCAGTGAAGATGACTTCAGTTGAATTTGAATTATTTATTTTTTATGTATTTTCTTCTAGTTATTGGGGATTACCACCTGCAGGCTCTTGGCCTAGCAAGTGTCTCATACCTATTTTTTCATACCTTTTTTATCCTACCTATAATCACACCCCGCATTCGCCCAATAGGGTTATTCTCGTGGAGCTGGGAGAACCTGCGTCAGGAGAAAGACCGCTCCAGGATGGTCGGTGTATTTGGCATGTTCGAATTGGATGTCTGTGTCACATTCCGTAGGTTTAGAGCACCGAATCCGATCATTCCACGTCTCTCGCTCACTTTTTGAAGTGTGAAACATCACCTAAGCAATCGAACGAAGTTGCATTGTCCACAGGGTTCCCTGGCGGTGACCCATCCAAGTACTAATCGTGCCCAACGCTGCTTAACTTTGCCGATCGTCGGGGTGTGGCACCGCCACCTCGCCACACTGTCGGTTGTTTGAATTATATATTATGACAGTCCATTTGATATAAAGATTGATTACGATTTGTCATCGAAGATGTCAAATATTTTGCGTATTTCGAAAAATAAATCCAAAAATTCGTGTCTCTGAAAAAATGAAGACATCAAGGAATTGGATAACTTCCATTTAAAGTTATATAGAGAGAATTTTGTTTTAAATTACCGTCAAAAGTATGGTATAAATTAGGACATTCCGACTACACGAAATACATTACCCCCTGTACATACAGTTCCAATTAAAGTTATAACTTTATATTATAATTAATGAGCATCAGAGTAATTGTTTCAAATCAGCATGTCTACATTTATTATGTATTGCCTGATAAATTTTATCATTAAATTCTTTCTGTATATTTGTTATAAAATGTTATCTAAATTAATTAAAATTCTGGATTCAGCGCAAACATAAATGTAAAAATATAAATACAAAAAATAAACGAAAAGAATTTTTTTTCAAAGATTTGAAATAATTAACGCTCTTTTAGTTTAGTTCCACAAATTGAAATTGCGTTGCAAAATATTAAAAAAAATAATCCTCGAATTTCAAATTATAAATAATTTAATGTCGTTTATTATACATCAAATATAAAATATGTACGATATAATTTGAATCCGCATGTAACGAATTCAATATTTTATACTGAATAATAAAAAAGTTTGGCGACAGACAACTGACAACTGTACGGTTTTTATTCTAAAAGTAAATATTCTACCTCTAAAACTATATATGTACTTTTTCATCACGTGGAATATTTAAAAAATCTGCAATCTTTTTCTGGCAAAGAAAAATGCGGGTTTTTTTAGTTATACAGAATGAGATCCATCATATTCAGAGATTTATCAGAAATTTTTTCTATGGCTATTTTGTAGAGGTAATCAATATTTATAAAAAATAAAATTTCTTTGACAAAATGAACATCCATCTATTCGTGTTTTCTCTACCAAAAAAAAGTTTACATATATCAAAACTCGACAGAAAGAGGACTATTTGTAGGTAGATAATATAGATGTATACACAATCATAACGAATTCTATTTTCCATTCAAGAACAAACTTTTAGTTGTAATGATTTTGTGTACAAAAAGATATAAAAAAATTGTAAATCAATATTTAAAAGTGACTAGCTCTTCGTATTTTCTATGAGTAAATATGTATAGATTTATAAAAGCGTTAAAATTCGAAAGACTATAAACAAATGCGAATTGATATTTCAAGACAGCCAGAATATTAAGTTCAGCTATGTAAAAATTGACGACTCATAAAAATAACTTTACGGCCTATTTGTATTCGAAGGTTACTAGTTCAAGATGTGAGATAATAATCGTTTTTGGACACGTTTCCCAGTCAAATGACTTCATTCCATAAAGGAAAAACCGCGCTGTGTCCATTATATATACTAGGGCCGTATAAGCTCTTAATTTTTACAGCGGTTTGAGGGCCTCAGACATTTTTAATCTTGAGCCAAGTCTTAAGTCAAGCACCATCCTGTTTCTTTACAGTCTTATAATTAACGCTTTGATACGTTATAAAAGTGACTTTTTAGACTTCCGTGACATAAAAGTAATTTATTAATAGAGCAAGAATACAACACTATTATAATGATTAAAAACTTTAAATTATAATTTGAAATAAAAGCTAATAATAATTATTACACAGGAATATAACGTCGATCATATGCCTTTCAGAACAAGATTGTATAAAATTACATTGATCCTCGAAAATACTTCTATCGTTCGTCTAAATTTATCACCTGCAAAGTCTAACGAAATTCTATTAAAATCGCTAGTTAAAAATAATGACTAAGTAAATAAAACATTCACATTCATTTTATCAAGAATGCGTTTAAATTAATTTTTTCTTTAAAGTTTTAATATGAAAGGTTAAATAGATAAACGATGACTTATATTAAACGTAATTGCGTTAAGAATGAAAAGTAACAGATATGACCGGATATGACAAGTACATAATGAGTGAACAGCTCATCACGTACGTCACTTTATCCAGACTAACTTCCTTGGCCCTCTTGACTAATATAGCAGATGGTAAAGACTTTTGTTACGAGACAATGCCTTATGATATTTTTTGAACCTTAAGTATGTGCTGGAGTGCGAGCAATTTGATGAACTCCGTTAAGTCCGATCGTACTATAGACTGATTCATCCATTATTTGCACGCTGATGATTAAATTTTTAATTTTCATACTGCTTTATATTTATTTCGAAGCACCATTCGAATGAACGGTGGGCCTTAGAACAGTTCGACAAAACCTGCTTCTATTTTCACCTACTCGGGTGGTCTAACCCTTTAAGGATGAGTTTTATATTTTTTTATCTCCAAAGGTCCAATACCAGCGTCTTACTTCTTTGATTATAATCTTTGAAAACATTTTTCATTTATCAACGCTAGTCAATTTCTGTACAGTAGGTGGTCGATGCGGCACATTGTTTTATTTTCACATTTAACTTTAAAATTAAAAGCATTGTATATATGTATACATATTTACAGAAAATATATACTGTGAATGCATATTATACATATTTGCATTTCAAATTAAAAAGCGCAATATTTTATTGTATTGTTTGAAAACAGCTTTTTTAATCATTAAAATGTTTCATGGAAGGCAGTTATACTTATTGAATATTTTTTATTGTAGAATTATTCGATGCACAACAATCCAATGGCTTTCACGATAGATTTATACGTTAGTATATACCACACTGAAAATACGATAGAAATTTCTTATTTTATTATAATAAAAATGACCATTAATGAAAGAGATAGTATTTGTTACATTCTGATTTATAATAAATTCTTAGTAATAACCTATGTACATCTCAGATATAATATGTTTGGAAGTAATAAGACGAGTAACGATTTTTAAAGTTTCTTATAGACATTCGCATTTGAAACAGTTATGCAAAATTCGCAACCCAAACATTTCAAATAAATGTTGTATTATATTATTTATACATGAAGCTTAAAACTTCTCGCAAAAATACATTTGAAGTTCATTCAAAAGACGAATAAACAGAGTATATACAGTACTTGGTGTTCGTACAGTGAATTCATGCTTATGCGTTTTTAAAGAGCTGAGAGGATATGAATAAAAATGGGCTTTTTCATTTCAGTCCTTTGATCTTCGCAGACGCACGAAGGATAAGAGATAAAACGCGTTTGGGTCTCATGAATGACATCTCCTCGTCCGTATTTCAAATCAGTTGTCCATTTTCAAATAAAATTCTATAACGAAATTACCACGAAATAAGCTGCAGAGCGTCGGAAACTCGGAATACCATGCTAAAAAAACTAGCAAACATTTATCAGTATTAAACTAATGAGGTCGTAAAATAATCTGGAAAAGTTGCATCAACCTTGACTCCTTGGAGTGTACGATTAGAGAAGCAGCTATGACTTCGGCTTTAAACTTTGAGTTTTAAACATATTTTTATGGTGCATTAAAGTCAAAGTTGAGTTATGCATCCTCTTTCAAGTACCAAATGAGCAGAAAGCGGTATCCTCTTGTATTACAATATTGAGACCACAATGTCGATTTATATACGTTTTGAAGATTTACATCTTGAAATTATGCATGTAGTATAATTAATTGTGATATAAGTATAAAGCACTGATGCTAGCGCAATTATGTTAATTTCGTATACTGATATGTATTATTCTGTAATTAGTTTCACACGTTAGTATGTTATTAAAATATACCATGTGCATATCATACAAGAATGTTAGTTCTGTGAAATTTCCAGCATTCCTACTGTAAACTATAAACACAAAGTGACAATTTCAAAGCGTCTTCTTCTTCGTATACATATGAAGGATCGCTCTTTTACAAATAAATGTTTATTTACACAATCCAATCTTGTAAAAAAACACATTCCTTCTCTCAATGTATAAGTTACATCAACGAATGAAGTGTGATTTACACAGACCGCAGCTCAAAGTGTATACACACAAAGCAAAAAAACTGACACGAAGAAGAGACACACGCACGCTGCCACATTGAAACAACACACTTGAGTTACACCGCGCGAAGTTCCGGGTATAGATCATCCTCTTGCGCGCTCGAGTTTAAAAATAACTCCAGAATTTGGAGAAGCATTTAGATCGAGTTTCTCCCCCGAAACTCTACGCACCGACAGAGAGACAGTAAGTCAGTCAGACGGACGAACAGACAGATGGAACACATTGCAACGTCTGTAGTATACGGGTGGTCCGAATCGAAGGGATCGAGGTATACGCGCGTCGAATAAATGGCAAGAAGCCGTAGAGCCATGCAAATAACCCGAGAACTCGGACGGGGAGAAGTTCCTCCCCTGCATCCCCCCCGCGACCGTCTCTCTGTATTTCGTTTCATTGAAACGTCATCCAGCGCCGTTCAGCTCGTTTGGGGGAGAGTAAAATGAAGCAAAGCGATCGCTCAGTACGGTATGGAATTTCTAGAGGGGAGGATGCGCCTAAAGCCTGACATATCTAATAGTCGATCTTCTTTGTTAGAAGATTTTCAGATAGGTAGTAACAATAATGATATTTAGGTGTACACCGGGAGTATAATGATGCAATAAATGTATTTCGAGTTGACATTTTGCGTTTGTTGCCCAATATTGGACGATAATTCTGCGTACATAAAAATGGTACCTTTACTTTAGATCAGAACTCTGCGAGAGTTAAAACTAGCATCATTTGAGTATTGTTTTACACACAAATATTAAATCATTCCAAAGTTATGAACAATAGAAGATGGTGACTATCAGAAATTGATGGTTCATAGAACTGATTAATATTTTCATCTCAAACAAAGCTTCGTTTAATTTGATTATCTTTTGAATCATTTCGTAATGCATACTTACAATTCAAATCAAACTAAGAGTCCATATTTGAATTATCATTGACGAGCGATAGAGTCCATATACATATACAAACTAATTGTATTTGGTTTCATTTTTTAGTACCAGAAATCACCTGATATACTGATCAATAGATGCTCTATTTAACTTTTGTCATCGAATAACATTTGTCCTATCTACGTAAACCAAACTATTTAACTCTTAAAAATTGAAACTCTATCGACTCTATACTCAATTTAACCTTATAACTATCATACAAATATTATTCAATATTGAAAGTTAAATGGCACCTCTATTGATCACTCTATGGAGACAGGTCACAAGCCTGATCGAAATCCGATTCCCGGAGGACGTGCACTCTCCTATAGCATACGATATTGGTCGTTCTTTCAAATTCGGTTACAAGTACGTGTAGGATATCGACCCTAAAAGCAAATCTGCAAAGTTTTGCAACTTTCCAGACGTCAACAACTTTAAACAGCCACACTTAAGAACTTTAACAGCATAAAGCCGGACATCTTCGCTTTACTTTTTTGCTAAGCAAGGAAAATCGCCTTACATAGCTCGTTCATTGAGCGGCTCAATTATATTTTGCGAATCGTATAGCAATGACGGGCCGGCGCGTTTGCGGCAACGTAATGCGTTTAAGCTCGTGATGGGGGGAGGATCGGGGGTGTCAGAGGGGGAGAGGGATACACAGGAACGGCGAGTCGAGTCAGTCGTATATATAGCCGAAGCTCCCACGTAATAAGTAAGTAAGCTCGAGTGGAGGCCAAGTGGCGCGCTGCTGCAGCTATACGCAGGGACAAGGGGCAAGCGCCGGCATTTGCGCCTCGTCGTCGTTTCCCTCGTTTCCCTCGTTTCTGCTCGGTGTGCCGCTGCTCCCTCGTCGCCCCTTTTGCTGCGACGACGACTTCTCTCTGTCTCTGTATATATGTATATGTGTGTGTGTGTGTATCCACTGTCTCTAGCTGCGCAAGTCGAGCTCGGATTAACGAGCACGGCCACGGCACGCCGTAACGACAAGTGTCCGGAGAGAGAGAGGAGTCTGCCGCCATGGACAACGTCACTCGCAGGCTTAGGATCTAGAGTCCTGCTCTCCCGCCACCCCCTCGGCAACAGCAGCAGCAGCAACAACTGCTGCTTAGCTGCCGTCGCGGATTTACGCTCGGTAAATCGGGAGATTCGCCTCGAGAGTCGCTACATACAGTTCGTCTCTGCTCCTCTCGTGTCCCTGTGTACGCACGCGGTGCGCTCACTGTGACTATTACGAGTACGATGCCACTGTACGATCGTTAAGGTAGTTTGTGCCCGGACTTTTCTTCCGAGTCTCTAATTATTTGGAGAATGTCTTGTTATATGCACGTGGCCAACAATTTAGGAAGCTCTAACGTTTCAAAATCGAGATGTAGTCATTCAAAGCTGTGGATTAAGAGAGGCGCAAAAAACTGTTCTTACAAATTTTTCAAAACAAAGAAGATATGTTACGAATATATTTAAACATCATGAAGGACCCACCGAGCCATTTCTGAGATACAGATACTTCAAGTAGAGCTCACTTAAAAGTTTGCTATAAAGTGACAAATTAAGTTATAAATAGCGCTATTTACAATGAATTGGAAAAAGTAATAATTGGTAATTCCATTTGTAAAGGAATTGAAAAGCTGTTACGGTATACTTTCTGGAGTCTTATGAAAAATCTCACTTCAGAGACAACCATAAAGTACTTTGAAGTACAATTAATGTTCATTAAATGTAAAATATGTATTTTTCACAAAAACTTATTGTTGCGTGCTTTGTAATATGAGTATGATCAAAATGTAACTTACTATTAGACTCCATGTTTAATATCTAAAATAGAAGTACAACAGGTAACCTCGGTCCACACAAATTACACCGAGTCATTTTATAGGAATAACTTATCTAACGGTATACACCAGATTTCATTAAAATCTGTTTGTCAATTCCCTTACCTATTGAACTTCCTTGTAAGAAAACAAAACACAAGGCACATGCCGCGCAATATGATGAAGTGCTCTCGAACTCTTCGCGTCATACCTCGTCGCGGTGACCCTGACGCGCGACGTGTTCAGCGTTTAATTCTCTTTCTCTATATTAAAGCTTTTGTGTAATGACCGCGCGCATATATCCACGCGTATTATATTATTCCTTCATCCACGGGCGATCCTGTATATGCGCGCGATACGTCTTTCTATTTCTATTCCTTCATAGTGAGGCGAGCGATGCCTCCTCTTCTCGTTCGCTCCATTCGTCTCCGGGCTGAAGGACCGAGCGCGCGAGTGCCGACACATAATACCCGCGCGCTGATGTAACGTCATTATTTCGTCTTTTTTTTCTCTCCTCGTCTATCCCTCTCTCGCTCCATCTTTCTTTTCATATAATATTCTTTGATCGTAGAACCATGCGCGAAGCACCTGAGCAGCGAGAATCACACGATTTCTATTATAAAGAAACTCTCGCGGTCCTCTCAACGGGATGATGAACTTTTCTCTCCCGAACGATCTTTGAGGAATATTAATAACTTATATGTATGGCTCGTTGCGTCACTGTACACGCTTTTATCCATGTATATAGGCGTATATGTGCGCAAGCCGGCAAGCGCGACTCGACAACACCATTATGATCGCGACGGCTCGCTAATGAAAGCTTCTTAACGCGATTTATCGATTCCAATATAATTTTCAATCCGATTTTACGTAGCCGGCGCGTATTATATAGACACAACACGAGCCGCGCTAAGGCTAAGCTCGAAATAAATTGGTTTACACTCTGCGTGTATACCTATAGGCTATGGGGGCTATCGGCGCTGGCGAGTCCGAAGAGAGCCCCGAATTCCGTGTTATATACACTGCAGCGAACAGAAGCACAGCAGCGGCAGCGCCAGCAGCGCGCACGCTCAAGTGATATTAATTGGGCGAACAAGGGCGCGCGGGAGCGGCTTTCTGCAGACTGTCTAATCGTTCACCTGTGGCTCGACGTGCAAGTTGAGCGAATGCTGCGGTTTCCAGGTTTCAGACACACACACACACACCCATATATACACATATATCTATATGCAGCTATACAGCTCTGGTCGAAAAGTTGGAGGTTGACTGAAAGCTACTAGTGTGTGTGTGTGTGTGTGTGTACGCGTCGGTCGGCGTCGCGAGGAAATCGAAAGCAGGACGGAAAATTGAATTTTGCCGCCGTCAAGTCTATACATATATACGCTTGTGTGTGTGTGTGCGTCTGGCAAGGCGATATTCGATCTAGTAGAGAGCGAGCCGGAGTGTGTACACGTAGCCGGCGACGCCACCGAAGCCCGGGCGACGATTTCGTTTCGTAAAATGAATTACTACTCGTCGTTCGTCGTCGCTCGTCGGCGGCGATGCACATCGCTCGTCGCGCTCGCGCAGAGCCTTTCCGGCTCCGTAGCTCGAGGCTCGACGAACCGTGGCCCTAAACGTAAACCCCCACCGTGTATAGACGTACTTGTACGTATGCATACGCCTCGTATACAGCATTCGAGAATATAACTCTCGTGCGACGCGTGTGTATATAGGTATATGTGTGTGCGCGAGTCGGAGGACGTTCCCAACGATGCGACGGCATGATTTTTCCAAATGAAACAATCAGAGCGCGAGAGCCGGGGAGAGGAGAAAAGTTGAAAATTAGTGGTACTTTGAAAGTTAAATTTCAGAGGGCAGGAAGTGAGGAAGATGGGGCGAGGCGGGAGCGAGAGAGAGAGAGAGAGAGAGAGATAGAGCAGGGCGCGTCGCTTCGCAGCAGTCGTCATTTGTACGGTCACCGGGGCGATCGCGTCCGCGCATTTAACTGCCTTTGGAGGGGGGGGGGGGGGAGGATCGAGGATTGAGGAAACGAGGCCGAGTTTCAGCCTTTTAGAAACTTGCGGACGACTTATTCTCCTGCAGCAGCCGAGACGTGCTATATGAATCTGGGCCTTCTCGGAATAATGACTCAAGTCCATTTTCGTGACCTTTTAAGGCTTACTACGGTGGATGGCAAAATTATATATTTATTCAATAAAGGATAAAGTATTATATTAACCACAGTATCTTCCGCTAAGAAATATCTTGCAGGTATTGATCAATGCAGACGTTAGTCTATATTCTGGGACAAGGTATATTACTCGCCTTAGAGGATGCCGTATCTGCTATCCTTGTCTAATCAGATTTTCGCTATGTATTTAAACACTAATTTGATTAATAAGAAACTAAGAGTTGTCCCCAATTCATCTAAAAATGAGGAATATTTTAAGAGCTAAAAAAGTACTTAACATTATTTCATTTCTGAGAGAAGTTTCGAATAAAAAGAAGCGGTTATGTTTTGTATTTGGACCTTTTCTCAGAAACGAAATAATGTTAAGTACTATTTCAGGTCTTAAAATATTCCTTATTTTAAGACGAATCGGAGACAACTCTTACTTTTTTATGAATCAAATTACTGTTGTACTAGAATGATTTTATGTAAAAGAGAATTATTTAATATACTAATGAACATATATGTCTAATGAATAAATTATATTAATACTACGTTACCAGAGCATAACAAAATATAGTGAAGATCATTATATCACTCAATTTCATATTACCTTAAATGATTAAACGTTACACTGTACTGTTTTCATTCAAGTGCGGAGCATTTGCAGCCCTCGCGGTGACTTACAACTGTCTAGTCACGAGCATCCGCACCCAGGTTCTTTCGATGCGCAAAAAACTCAATTAAAAGAAAAAATTGATTCAAGTTGTGCATTATCCAAAATGGACAAAAGTGGCAATCTCAATGAGGTAATGACCCTTCGAGCTCCAAATAGTAAATAAAAAAAATTCCTCATTCCCGGAATCTCCACACACATACACGGTACCCATAGACAGTGTTCAGCGCGGCTTTAGAACCGACAAGATTGGCCCCGCGCGAGAAAGAAAGAACTCACACGGAAGAAAGAAAGAAAGGCCTGCTCCAGCTAGCCCCTCTCTACTCCCCTCATCGGGCCGTGCATCCGACGCAGTGTGTCCAGCTCGTGGCCCGGCGCTGCTGCAGCTCCATCACAAAAGACAGCGCGCTAGCTCGGCTATACCGAGAGTCGTTCGACCTCGCGCCGCACAATGAGCCCCGTGTGTCCCGGGGATGCAAAGTTTTGCTGCGTCGCCGCGTAAATGCCCTCCTCCCCCTCTCCGACCGATAAATCGGCCTATTGTGATCAAAGGGGGGGCTCGCGGGGCGCTGCAATGCACAGATCGCGCGCGCGCGCGCGCACACACTTTTATCAGAGTGAGATGAGCGCTCTCGCGCGAGAGGGCTCTCTTAATGAGATTTTACGATGAGTGAGCGTGGCCGGCGCGCGCTGCACGTGAAAGATTGCAGTGACGTGTGTGGTCCGTAAAGGAACGCGGCAGAGAGAGCCGCGCGAGCTGCGAGCTGCGCCGCGAAGCCATAGGGAGCGAGTGAGAGAGAGAGAGAGAGAGAGGGAGAGCCGCTGCTAAAATGGATATTCCGCTCAATATGAACCGAGCGCGCGCCGCTGCTGCTGCTGCCGGTAATAAGCTGTTATTCTAATAACACATTTTAGCGCCGAGCTCGCGCCGCTAAAACATTTAATTTTTGCGAGGTCCGCGCAAGCGCGAGCCTAAGAACCGAAGGCTCGTGTACTGCATGGCTATGCTGCAACACGAAAGAAAAGAGGAAAAAAAGCAGAGCGAGTGCAACAGCAGCGGCAGTAACACCAACACGAAGCAACGATACGAAACGCAACAGTGTATAACAACTGAACATAATAAAGAGCGCGCGCGCGCCTTTCTAAGAATGCATTTTACACGCTTTGTCGAGCTCCGCGGCTCGCTCCGCTCCGATCCGAGCCGATGGATGCAATATATATATATATATATACTCAAAAGTGCATGGAGCGCACCACCGATTTCGGAGCTCCTCTCTTCAACTCTTCCTAATATCCTTTTTTTTCGCCGCTTCGCTCACGCGCTGAATGCGTGCAGTCCCGAGCGTCTGTATATATATATATATATATATATATATATACCTATATATATACGCGTGTATACGCGTCCGCCGCCGCGAGCGATACGGTATTCACGGACGCGCGGAGAAAAAAGTAATTTAGCCCGGGCGGTGCAGTGTGTGCGCGTCGCCCCGACAGCGGGAATAACACGTAGACAGAAGGAGAGAGAGGGGGTGGGGGGGGGGGGAGGGAAGTTTTATACGGACGTGCGTTATACGTGCAGCAGCACGTCCTACGCTGCGGGAGAGCGAGAGAGAAAGAGCGAACAGCTGGTCGATCGAGGCGCGCGGCGCGGCGGACATCACGCGAGCGATCAACGTTATATGTGCGCGCGCCCGCTCTCGCACTTCAATCTGCATTGATAAGGGGTATGGCGCGCGCTCGCGCGAGCTTCGAAGTTATACGGCGTACGTTGCAGTGCAGTGTGCAGCGAGCGAGCCCAGAGAAGGAAATATATATCGAAATGCGCGCATTAATCGCTGAGCGCGCGCGAGAAAGAGAGAGAGAGAGGGGGGGAGGGAGCGAGGCCTAGGCGCTCGCTAATAAACCCTTTTCCACGCCTCTCTCTAGCGCTCGAGAGCGCCGCGCGCTCGCGCGAGCATGCCTCAAACGCCCGGCAGCAATCAGAGGTAATTACAGTAATCTTATGAAAAAACAATCGGCTAGGCTTGGAGAAGCTCGGGGTAGAGAGAGAGAAAGAGAGAGCTTGGAGTTGAGCGCTCGGTGCAGCTCGCGTCCGAGATTGAAAAGAGGCGAAACTGATTGCGCGCGCGCGCGCGAGCAGCGGCAGATGCGTTTAGCTTAGCGGCACTCTCGCAGGCTTCTTGAAGAACACGTATAATGCTGTTGCGCGCTTTAACGCATGAGAGTCAGACGGTATGGGCCGATACTATATGCGATATATATAGCTGCCATGGGCTGGGCTGGGTTTTGCTTTGGTGCGACGAGATTTTTACGAGACCGTGTAAAAAATGTAAGTTAAGGCATAATGAAGGCTCATTCGTCGCGATGGCCATATTTGATATGAATCACTAGCGCCCCTTTACCCGCGGTGATGGATATTTACTTCCTATTAATAATAATTGTAATAATATATTTAATGTCGAAAACATAAAGAATCCATAATATGCACATTTTCAAATACTTCATTTTTGTAATTCTGTGAAAGCACACTTCTGTGTTGGCTAGTATTTGTGGTTTAATTTCTTGTATTTTTTAAACACGATGTAAAAGCGTAATACCCTAATAAACATACGTTACATACATTCTATATGAGGTTACGTTAACGATTTGTATATTATAAAGAGTAACTTATTTACATTTATCCCTAGAAAATAAAGCCAATTTTCTATGTATTTTCTAGAACCAGTATTTTGTACACACCAAAAAAATTAGCTTTAAAAAGGGAGTATCTTCTTTATTTGATAGCGTGGACTGAACCTAACCTCAAACTTTTAAAGCCCTAAAGTTAGTAGTTTTAACTATTTGTTTAAAAGCCTTTATGCTATACATATAAGTAATCCCAAAAAAACTTTTTATTTTAGGTAGAACCTACATGTGTTTCAGTAGATTCTACTTATTATTTCTCTCCGCATGCGTATATACACAGCCATTGACCATAGCCCAGCGGCACAGCGGCAGAAGCTTCCAGCGCTTATCTGGCGTGCCGAATCTCCCTTTACGCGACTTACTGATATTTTATGAATTTTAGTATTTTCAACCAAATTTATATCTCTCTAAATCTCCTTGTATATTACCACGTGCGCGAGCCAACGTCCAGCGCTCTCTTTCTATAAGTATATTGTACATATAGAATATTGTATACGCACACGCTCATTCGTGCTGTATACACCGCGGGATGTGTATTATACACATAGATATATACACACACACACACATCCCGTATCCCACGAAATCTCGAGTTCTAATAAATCTCGGAGATTTGCCGGTGATTTATTGGAAATACGCCGCCGCCGCCGCCGCCGCTCATTTGAATACACCGGCCCAGCGCTCTCTTACATACATACATTTCGAGATTAGCGCTCGAGATACACGCACACACAGGCTGTACCGCCGTAGTGACGCGTGCTGCGAGCATGCACGACGTTCTTCGCTATAAGGTAGTACGAGTTTTCGCGCATCATTAGATAGTACCGTTCGAGGACTGCAGCAGCGGAGGAGCTCTCGCATGCGCGTTCTTCGAAGGAGGAAAGAGAGAGAGAGAGAGGAGCAAATTATTAATTTGCTCTTCTTTTGAAATATTCGATGGGCGCACGAGCGAATGGCTCCCCCTCTTTCACCTCTGCGCTGTCCGTGCTGCTTCTGCTGCTGCAGAGAAATAAGAGAAAAAGGAGGAATGAAGAGAAGGAGGAGGAGGAGGAGGATGAGGAGGAGGAGGAGGAAAGAAGGAGCAGCAGTGAAGGCATTGAAGGAAGCGAGCGGAGGTGAGTCGAGTCGAGTCGACTGGAGTGCATTGGTGCACACTGCGCGGCCAGTCGAGGCGCGATGGATGCAAAGGGTATAAAAAAAGGGCCGAGCAAAAATCAATTTAATGAAGATTTTCACGCAAGGCTGTATTAAGAGTGGATATGCAATCCCGGAGGTATATATAAGAGAGCGAAGTGTATAGCGCGGACTGCGGACTGCAGGCGAGTGAGCGAAGCCTCGAGGAGAGCAGAGAGCAAGAGAGGAAAGAGAGGAGGAAAGGGAGGGAGGAAAGGGAGAATTGCAGTTTACCATTAATGACTCGGGATAATAATATATCGGGACTCGGCGAGTCGTGCCTCCTGCTGCCGCGGCGGTAGACTTGAAAGGCTCGCCGGAACAGCGGGATGTCCTCGGCCCCAAAGGCCACGTCTCTCGCGAGCGAGTCTCCCTCTCTCTCTCTCTCTCTCTCTCTCTTTCCCTTCTCTTCTCTTCTCTCCAGTTCGCCTCTTCTTCTCTCCTCTCTGCTTCTCTCCGACAAACCTTCATCCACGAGAGCTCGAGACTCATGTTGAAACACTGTGAGACGAAGAGAGTGGGAGAGAGAGAGAGAGAGAGGCAGAGCCCTATTGTGTAGTCTTAGAACGCACTGTGCTCCGACCTTCCTTCCTCGCTCTCTTCTCTTTCTCCCTCGTCTCCTTTCTGCGCACTCGTCGTCTCTCGTCTCTCGTCTCTTCAATGCAAGCACTGCACTGATTTCGGCACTTCGCAGCCCTCCACCACTTTAATCACCCCTGGCCTCTTTCCATTAGCTTTCCTTCTGTCGCTGAAATGCACTGCACCAGCAGCACCAGCTCCGTAATAGCAGTAGTAGTAGTTTCTTTTCAATCTTTATATTCATTCCATATCTCCCTCTCTCACAACGCTACATCGCGGCTACACTCTCATTATTTACGCTCTCTATCTCTGTCTCTCTCATTTATTAATGCTCGCTTTATTCAGCCACAAGAATTGTGCACTATACTTCCTCTATATGGATGGTTCCGAAAATATTGCGCATTTCTGTCCCACGCATGTTTTATAAAAAAGATAAAAAGAATTTCAATGTATTAATCATCTACCCGTATTATTTTATATGGTCCATATAAAGAGCATTGCAAATTATTTTATCAAATAAATCATCCACACTAAACCAACAATATTTTATAATATAAAAGTTGTAATCTATTTTTTCTGTTTTTCTTAATTACATCAAATTGAAACCACTTGTATTTACTTGCATAACGATTTCATTAATTCGACTATGTTATACAATAAAAGTTTTCACCATTGTCTTGCGACAGCAAGTGCATTCCGTAGGTCTTTTGTAAGTACCTCACAGTTAGTATATTTCTGTATAACTCCGGTCAACTGCATTTTTTAAAGGTTTTAAAAAGTGGATTTTAAAGATCTTTTGTGCCCTAAGAATAATGAACTGTAATAATAAAAAAATGGAATCCTGTATTGAGAGACCAAATTATACACTAGAAATACCACGGTAGCCACATAAAATACGCAACATTTTTTAAAATCTCTCACACGGGACATTACGTGGCTCGCTTATCATTCTGGTTTACTCTCGACATGTTTTCAACGCTCCTCTTTCGGGAAATGTGTTCACCTATACATGGTGCTTTTCTTCCTCTCTCTATAAAACATAGTATAATACGTCAAAGGGGCGTGAGCTACAAAGTCCGATGCCTTGTAATCTACCTGCATGCCCAGGCATGTAACCTCGGCTTTCAACTTATACTTTGACCTCATTAAGAGCCCAGTGGTCTTAATTATTGTCCGGATATCCGAGCTGGCGCGACTCCGCCCCTCGAATGCGCGCTCGTCGCGATAGAACAGCGGATTAAAACCCCAGGTGGTTTTGCTTTGCTTTATTTTATTTTTTTTAATAACTCGCTCTCTGTGAAATAAGTCGCGCGACGCACGCGGCTTTGCAGCAACGCCCGTGTAAATGATACCGAGGTAAACTGTTTTCCTAGCAATTTTAAAGTCGTTTCACGCCCGGTTGTTGCTTTGAAGCATCGAGCTCCCCCACTTTGAAGTTCAGTCAATTTTATCAAAAAGAAAACTCATTGCGGGTTTAAAATATATTCTTTCAGGTTTTTTTTGTGGCTCGTATAATTCTCTGCTACGATTGTCGTTCAGCAAAAAGAAAATTTATGAAAAATATACGCCCATTAATAAGTGGATCGGAATTACTATGCATTCTTTGATTATGTTATTAACAGCTATGCGTTATAATACTTTTGTAGCAGGTATATAAAATGCAGCAGAAAAAGCGCTTTTATACATAAATATTAAAGCCAGGAAAATCGTATGGTTACTTGAAGCATTCTAATGATGCAATGAGATCCTTGAAGTGTAAACAGGAGCAGCTCGAAGTGAATAAAGAAACGCTATTGCACATATGTAAAACAAGATGGAACATCAATTTCATTATGCTAGCAAGGCTACATAAAAATAGAGATCCTATTAAAAGCGTATTAGTCAATCAATCGACGACAATATTGTAAATAACATTTATCGATTTCATAGTATAGAAGACGCAACAGAAACTTATTTTTCAGATGGAATTTCTGATGGAAATGATGAAATGACCACTTTTATAAAAGAAACTAGATTCTCACAATTGGAAACAAGATTTAATCTTTCATAGGATGCAAACAAGAGCAAAGTTTCTGCCAGGCAGATATAGCGTCGCTTATAGATCCAAGATACTCGTATATAGGAGCTCATAGATCACAGTCATGTTTTTGCAACACTATAGCTGTATACAGTAGCAAGTAAAAATGTGATTATTGCAAGTAATAGTGTTTGATGTCCATGATGAACAGAACGTGATCAATATCCTCAAAAGAATCGTATTATAGAGTACTTGTATATTATAAAAATTACTAAGTATAGATTATAGCATGTACAATGCGATGGCTTAATAATTGTTCAAGTAAATCATTATTAAAATTCTATTTTAATTCTAATAAGTGGTGGAAGAATCAGAAAAAAATGTTTAGTATCAGCAAAGGAGGATCCCCATCATGCTCATTCCATGTTAAATCGTTAATAAGGAACCAATAAAATTGATATCGAGTCTGAATGATCCATAAATTCTTAAGCATTAGAAAAAATTTCTACTACCGAATGTCTGATAAAATCGTGATTTTTTCACTTAATTTATCGAATTAGACCAATTCTTTTTTAAAGTTTCCCTGTACTTCCCCAAATTAATTTTATTTTAATTTTCATATTTTTACAAATTCTAAACAATAGTTCATTTGACAAAATAATTGTTTCGTCGTCTATGAATGTTGTAAGTTTTTAAATTCTTTGTTTCAGATTTTTACGTATTATCTATTATTTATCGAATTTTGTATGTTTTTAATTCATGTATCTAAAATTCAGAATTAAATACTTAAATAGGTAGACACGTGTATAAATCCGTCTATACGTGGAATAATATAAAACCCGATTTCCTGAACTAATAAAATTTATTTGATGTTCAGGATATTCTAACATAGTTGAAAACTATCTATAACTTGTAATGAATTAATTTTCGAGCATTATAGATCAACTTTACAATCTGAGAAACTGAATAATTATGGATTTTAAATATTCACAGCATGAGATATTTTGAATAATGAAATAATGAATAATGTAGAGTAGTAACTTTTAATCCGCGTATAATTATAAATCGCAAATTTTAAATTGTCTATTGGCGATCGAAAGGAAAGTAATAATTCAATTTTGTAATTTTTTATTAATCGAATGCGAATAAGAAAGTTTCTATATAAATATTATAAAATAAATCTCAGCTGGCTCGTAACCAGAAATTAGCTTATTTCTACTTAACGTATTTGCTAAAAATCCGCTTAAAGCAACATGCTTTTTACCTAATTTCTAGATAATTTCTAGCTAATAATAACAAATTTTTAGCTTTTTTATAGCTAGATATCAATTACCTTATTTTTAGGTAACAAATTTAGCTATAAATTAATACATTAACCAGCCGAATTGGTTAATTATAATTTGAATTAATAAATGTGTTCTAATTACGGTTTTTAAAATAGTATTCACCAGCACCAGTGGTGAGGTCAGTGGTTGTGTGGCGTATTGCCCAAAAAAGTTAAACAGCGTTGGGAGCTGTCGTATTTGGAATGGTGACCGCTCGCACAACCAAAGGCATCCACAATGGTGTTTTTTTCCGGTAGGTAAGGAACGATACTTGACTAGCAATTGGATTTCCTTACCGCATCGCGTCCTGGCGGAGGTTTTACCTACGGGTTTTCCTACGTCACAGGTTGCCGACATAGGTAGAAACCTGTCATTGTCGGTAACTTGGGCGAATGTGGAAACGGTGCGGGGAATTGGGATGGATTTGTTAGGATCAAATACCTCCATACAGAGATGGTGGGGATATCCCATAAAAACCTGACGAAGGGTGTACAGGTAGGAAATATAATAAAAATAAAACATTCTGAGAAAATTGTATTTAAAGATGAATACAGAGCACATAAATTAATGTCGAAGTTAACATTAAAATATTTAAAAGAAATACGAAAAAATCATTTGGTTTTCTTAAATTAGTATCAGAGTATTCTTGAATATAAGACAGAGTCTGAAAACCAGGTTGTCAGTCTTTATTTGAATCTTATAGTTATTTTAGATTTTGCAGCTCCGTATTTTGGAATGATTATTTATTTCGTCGGGTGAAATGCGGACTGTCAGACTGACGTCAGATCTCGCGACAGATGACAATCCAAAACATTAACTAGAAAAATTCATATAGTTCTTATAGTTTTTAAAACTCTTCGTTCTCAAAATTGGTGAGTGAACTTTTCAATGCTCCTGTACAACAATCAATATATGCACTCTATTAAAGAAAATTGAATGAATTCAATTAAAAAGTAAATGTAGATCACACGTCAATTAGAGCTTGAACAATATTTAATTTCTTTTGGAAGTGCACACCTGGAGAAACCTCGATAACCTCGTTTCCGTCAAACGCGCTTTTAATTGAAAAATAGATATGCAATACAGACGCTTGTCCTCTTTTTTTTGCAGAAAACCAATCTCATCCTTTCTCGAAAATGCCGTCAAAAGGCAGAGCAATAGGACAAAGATATATCTATACACGCCGGCCCTCTTCGGTCTTGCCAATAATTGAAAACCAATTAAAAGTGATAATAACGAGCACCCATGCGGAAGCTATTCGGGAGGGGGGTGCAGTGGGGACAAGCCTGGTACCAGGCACAGCCTTTGTCCTTGGCTCTCTATACAGTCGGGTCCCGCACACTCGTCCAGTCCCGCGCCATCGTCTAAGTTTTCAATGAGTGCTCGCGTATCTGAAATTTCACCTATACACAGACACTGTGTAATGTACAACGCTTGCGCAGGCGTTATAAAGTCGATCTCTCGAGCGCGCGAATTTGTATCGTCGAACACTATATATATAGGTATATATATTTCTCCTTTGCTCACAGGCTCTCTCTCTCTCTCTCTCTCTCTCTCTCTCTCTCTCTCTCTCTCTTATATTTCTTGGGATCGTCGAGAGCTGCAGCAGCAGCAGCAGCAGCACGCAGCGAGCAGGCAGTCCCTTTATTTGATTCATGGCCGCGCGCGCGCGCACATGCGGAGGAGAAAGGGATAGGGATCTCTCTCAGCCTCTCTCTCTCTCTCTCTGAATGCACGTAACGGTACACACGAGAGAACTGTGCGAGCCGCGCCGAGCGTCATTATGTGCGAGTGCTGCAGCAGCAAGCAGCAGGAGAGAAAGAGAGAGAAAGAGAGAGAAAGAGAGAGAAAGAGAGAAAGCGAGAGATATTGGAGGTGATTTCTGATGCGGAACGCGAAAAGCATTTTCGTTTTGTAATCGCGCGCGGCGGCGGCGGCGGCTCTCTGGCAAGAAGTCAACGATCCTTAGTCGATTCGGAGCTCTGCTGTTGGATGAAGTGAGAGAGCGAATGGGAGACAAAGAGCGAGAGCGACTCTGTGTGCTGCTCTGCCCTGCTCTGCTCAGCCGCATCAGGGGGAGGCAGGCAGGCGCAGCGCAGCGCAGCGGGCAGATCGATGCAGCACAGCTGCGCGAGCTCATTCCGTGTAATAAAAGTCTTTTGTCCTGCACCTCCTCCTCGTCCTCGTCCTCCTCGTCAGGGCCATCGTCTAGGAGAACCTCAGTCGGATGCGGAGGAGCTGCTGCTGGAGCTGCAGCGTCGTTTGCGAGCGCAGCGATGTGAAAATACACCAGGAGAGATCGGCGGCGGCAAAAAGAGCGATTCTGAGGGTGTATTCAAAGATGTGTAGGGGAGAGTGGGACACGGTAGGTCCGCTGGGCCGAAATGCACATACGTAGAAGGAAACTGTGGCAGAACTCAAAATTTTGTACATGGAAAGAAATCTGCAGTTCGTTTTATTATTGAAACACTCTTCTTGATTTGATAACTACAATTCGTTTAGGTACCCCATTGTGGAGTTGTGACTTGAGCAGCCATTCAAATATTACCATCGATAAGCTTGTACAACTTAACAATAATGCATATGGCATTGTTGGGCTATAGATTTAAATCCATAAAGATGCAACATGTTCGAAAACCTGTCAGAGCGGATTAAACCCTCGTTAATTTCACCATATTAGCTGGTTTTTACCAGGCTAAGAATAGTGTACAATTGTTTAGATCACAAAAAAGTTTACCCTGCAAACCGAAGACTATGTCGTACAAATTATGAAAGATTTAAGTAGAGAATACCGAAAACTAATATATTTGAAGGCACTTTTCACCACTTTTGCATTGATTGTTTTTCCGTAATCTAAACAACTGTGTAGGTTAGACAGGGTGCACTTTACCATTACAGGTTTCGACCTGTAATTCCGTAGACATTGGCCTACATTTTTGAAGTTTGTCTGACGATTTGATCATCGAACAAAATGTAATACAATATCGTATTTTTGTATCAAATTTTTGTTATATAGAACAAACCAAACCTCAATGAGTAAAGTTGGCTCTGAAATACATAGCTATACGAGTTGCAATTTTTCTACATATTTTTATCACCTGATAAGAACTAGTATTTTTCGATAAATCTGAAACGAGATAGTCTTTGGAAGGATCATCAATCCTATCAGCTACAATATTTATCCATCTAACCTAATTTTAGTGTAGTTTTCACTTATAAAAATAGCTCAACTTAAAACAAACGTGAAGCCAATTTTAATGCCGATCTGTCAGGTCTATTTCTCTTCCTAATTGCTAACTGAATATATTTCTATTGCGTACACTTTCACTCTAGCAAGTTACATTCTTGTCCAGCATTATTCCGCATATATCTCCTTAGAAAACATTTTTTAAAAACCTGATAAAATGTATACGAGTTTCCAACTCAACGTATCCTATGCCCCCCCAGCATCCCCACTCATGACAGGCAAACGCTTGCGATGCAGCAGGCCGAGCATCTCTCTTTCTGCATCCATATTGACATCTGTCAAATATCCCAGCGGGACGCGCGCGGGCTGCTCACTTATTCAAGAACCGTAAAGCGTCCGCCGCCGGCGCGGTCGCCGCGATATATATTTCGCGAGAGCGCGCGACTTCGCGCTGCACGTATGCCGTCGTCGACGCGGGGGACAGCTCATCGAAAATTGAGCGTAATGCCAATCGTTCGGATCCGCACGTTGCATTAGCGAAATCGAGGATGAATCTCTCTCTCTCTCTCTCTCTCGCGCGCGCGCGGCCGCGGCGTGACTTGCGAGCTATAATTTAACGGTCAAACGTTCGCTGGCTCTCGCGCCGACACTTTGACTGCACCGGTGTATGTATATATATATATATATATATATATATATATATATATATATATATATATATATACGCGTGGGTATAAATCTGCGCGCCGCCTCTGATGTACGTAAGCCTTATGGCTGCTGCTGCGCGCGTGATTTTTGCGAAAATCGCGTGCGTTTCGGCGCTAAGCCCCGAGGGTTCGCTATCCGCATTTTTGCCAAATATTTATGTGAGCGCGCGCGCGACGGTATAGATTCCTTTTTTTTTCTTTTAACGCACGGCCGACGCGGGGGCTTTTTCTCCGCTTTTCAAGCGAGCTGTACCGGGCGATTTATAGATTTACGATGCCGGGGCGCGCGCTGTGCAGCGCGAAAGCGGGTCTTCGTATATCGGTATAACCGTGAAAATATTTAGTTTGGCAATTCGTTTGCAGTGGCGAGTCTAGTGAAACTCCCGAAAGAATAACATCGTTGTTTATCAATTTTGGTGGATTCGTTTCAGCGCTTTTCAATATACTCTTAGATAAACGCAAACAAGCGGGTTTTATCCGCTTGGAAATTTCAAGTTTAGAAATTGAATCGCTCGACGGATTATTGTTCAACGTGATATTATTCTTTACGTATATAATGTGTGCAAATATATCAAATAAAGTGAGTATACATCCTGCTAAAAGGATTAAACTTATACAGTAGACACTATGTATTATTTTAATTAAGAAAAGTATAGAGAGCTTAAATTTGCAATAAGACCCTAGTTGACAGCGCGTGAATTAATAAAGACGTATAATAGTAGGTGATGTTTTTGAAAGACTTTATTGCATACAAAGAAATACGAGCATATAGATTAATATATCAATCGAATTCAACTAAAATACAGGTTTTTTAAGTGTTAACAAATATTTAGCAATCTTCTGTAGTTAGGTTAGAAAGACATAATAAGAAATTAATGGTATTCAATACACTACATGAGTCTACAAAACTGCATTTCACTTGCAGTTTTATGCATACTATCTGCAGTAATAACCCCACTAATTAATAGTTGACGATACTTAGCTCAAATGAAGAATTCTAATCATAGGCGTCCGGCATTTTAATTTTGCATCACCAGCACTCTAATACCTTGAGTAATAATCTTCTTTGACGCAATATCTATACATCCAGGAAATAATGCAATTTCGCAATGCAGCGTAGCATTCACGTTCATTACGCTAATTACGCGCTAAACGAGTCAAAGAAAAAGCGCTAATATTCAATCCTCTCAAAAAGTTCCATCGCTAATTCCCAATAACTCGAGCCGACCAAAAAAGCACCCTATAGAAGCGTGCATTAAGCCCGGCGAGCGCGCGCAGTGAAGCATTAGTTCCATTAGACAGCATCAGCAGCAGCAGCAGCAGCGGCGACGGCGGGCAAACCCACAGTGCACGAAATGTGCACTAGATTGGCAAAGTTATCGAAGATATTTATGAATGTGGGCGGCTGGCCACTGCCGCCGCCGCCGCCGCTGCGCGGGAAAAGCGGAAAATTTTCGAGTGCCGCAAATTTACGAATGCTGCCACCGCCGGCAGGGACAAGGGGGAGTCATATATATACGTATACAGAAAGAGCTTTGCGCGCGCGTGTGAGTGCGGTTTTACGCGATATATATATAGTGGGGTGTGGGAGTGGAAGGCGTTATGAGAAGGCGCCGGCGATGCCATGCATCTTTGAGCTCTTGCGAATATGTACGATATATATACGCAAGCTCTCGAGGCTGGTTCCTCGCGCGAACCTGGAGCTGGAGCTGGAGCTTCGGCTTCGGCTTCGGCTTCAGCTTCGGTCCGTCAAGTGCTCCTGGGAGGCATAAATCAAAGTCCTGGGAGAGCAGCGCTGCGTTGCTTTGCTCTAGTGCGCCGCGCTTGCTTGCTTGCTTGCTTGCTTGCTCTGTTGGACTCTCGAGGCCCGCACCCGCGGAACACGGGATTTCTAATTCAGCTAATCCTTTGCGCGGCTGCCGGCCCGCTTCTAATTGCCTTATCGATTTCACCTATTGCTACTTCTAACGCTCTTCTTTAACTTCGCTTCTTTCCAGTCTCTTTTTGCTTGTTGCTGGATGCGTGGTGCGCGGAATTCCGGCTGATGCTGAACGCAGTGAAAGGGATTATACTTGTTTTTGTTGCTTAGTTGTTGGAACGTTTTACTTAACACGTGCAATGAAAAGGTTTCATAGTTTTACTTAGTTTAAAGGTATTCGTAGGAATAATAAGAATAAGTAGAAGAAACATTTAGCGTATTAGAGACACATGCGGAAATAAGAATTTTTTCAACAATAAGAAGAATGAAATCCTTATTTTAAAAGCGATCATTAGTTATTTTGCTCAATCCCGTTACCCTATATATTGCTACGTTTTAACAGAAAATTATTTAAAATAAAGAAAAACTTTTCTTATAATTATTTTAATTTAAGAAAAATTTGTTCTGAGAATAAGAAATCTTTCTTGTTGTAAAGGATTCAATTTTATTCTCATATTCGAAAATTTAATTTAACCTATTTTTATTTTCAACAACGGTACTCACAATGTGAATAAGAAATCCAGATTTAAAATTTTTTTTTCATTAAAGAAATGAGAACGTCATAGTTTGCTAAAGTTTCTTTGATCAAATCAGGTTGGAGGAAGGTCTAACTTCAAAGGATGACGCACCTACGGTGAGATGACGTCACACAGATTTTCCGCCTTGCGCTATATCTCCCCAATGTTTAAGATATCGTAAATCTTCCAAAAGCTTAGAGAAAAAAGTTATGTATCAAAATTTAGATTTTATTGTCATGTTAACCAAATTGTTATCATAGACATATTGAAAGAAAGCTTAACTAGAAACTCAATCAAAGTATTTAAAGACTTGGCTGTCGAATTATTGTACACTTTTGTTACGGTATCTAAAATTCAACAGGCTATCTACTAGTCGGCTTAACAAAATATTAACGAGCACACAATTGAATAGACGCGTGTGAATTACTGAGTATCTTTACCTCTTAATTATATCTGTGTAAAGTTTTAAAATTAAGCGAGCAACGTCTGCTCCTTTTAAAACCGCATCAACAATTTAAAGCACGAATTTCGTATAAAATTTTCAGTCCGCGTGCGATCGACGAGGTATTTTAGCTCGCCGTGAACTATTGATCGAGAACTCTTCGAGGCGGCGAGTTTTATAGTTGGTAGAAAAACAGATCGAGTTGTTTGACTCAACAGCTTAGTTGAAACAACCAAAACTTTTTCCTCTCTACACAGCCGTGAGAGAGAAAGAGAGTCTATATCGACGTATTAATAACACGGTGAGAGAGGGCTGGGATGAGAGAGAGAGAGAGAGAGAGAGAGAGAGAGAGAGAGAGAGAGAGAGAGAGAGAGAGAGAGAGAGAGAGAGAGAGCAAAGTGTCTAGAGCCCTGAAAAATTCAAGAGCCTTATCGGGAGCTCCAGAGAGAAAACCGAGGAGAAGCGAGAGAGCTGCAGCCGAGCCGCTGCACTCTCCAGCCGACTATCGGAAAGAACTACATCAACTTGGACTGGCTCTCTCTCACTCTCTCTCGCTCGCTCGCTCTTCTCCCTACTTCTCTCCTACACTCTACTAGCGCTACTATACCCTTGTCAACCTTCCTAACGACAAAAGCAAGCGCCGAACCATCAACAGAATTAATGCTTCATTCGCAGGCTGCGAGCACCCTGCGCCGCACTGCAGCAGCAGCAGAAGTAGCGCAGACCCCATCTTGCAGGAGGAGAGAGAGCGATAAACAACCGTAGCTCCTGACGTAATCTACCGAATGATGCTCTTGATGAGATCAGCGTTTGTTTTTCCGGATCGCCTTTCGATTGCCAAACGTAATTAAGGGAGGGGGATCTCGAGCCAAATAATTCAAAACTGTTATTTTTCTTCTTGGGATTCTAACTGCTACTTTGACTTTTCACACGTTTAGTGGAGGTTCTTCAACAAATATTAATACATTTATGAGTTGACTAGCATCCCCCGTTGCGTATATATAGAATAAAAATTATATAAATCGTAAGATTTGGGTAAACCGAAAACATGAATGAAGATTATTCAATTCTATTATAAGATTGCCACTCTAGAATAAGCCAAATTGATCCAAATTCAAAATATTTCTTATGCATGAAAAATTTCTGAATTCACCTTCAATTAAAGCTGCAGTATACTCTTGTAAAACTCAATTATTTTTAATCAATTTGCTATAAATATTTTTTAATGATTAAGATTTTAAAGAAAATTATCATTTAAAATCAATATAAATGTTATATAAGCAAATACTTAAAATAATTACTTATCAACATATTCTCTTAACTGTATTTATAATCTGTCGTCAAACAAAATTTTGAGCAGACCGGTCAATATATCATAGGAACAAATCATTTCATATCCAAATACAGGGTTTCCATAAAATCATTGAACAGAGGGTGTCAATGGTTTTCTATGAAATAAACATTGTTATCTATAAATAACATAATACATTCTTTTATTATGTAAAAATAAACCAACAGAGGTTTATATTTACTAATAATTAATGAAAATTACCAAAAACGGGTAGAGATATGAAATTTTCACTCAAATTATTGTTACGTATTTACGGTATATGAATGTAGTTTAGGTTCAAAATTCAAATATTAGATGATATTGAAATTTGATGGTCAAATATTTGCAAAGTTTCGTATAAACAATTTGTACATTAATTATTCTCTGTATGCATAATGATGAGCAGAGAATCATCCCTCAATTCATCAAAACAGACTAAATACAGTTTTCACTGCAGCGGCAGCAGAGGCATTCGACTAATAGAACGTATATTGCTTTTGACGTTAAAGTGATTGATTGATTTTCAATAAAAGCTTTTATAATTTCAATACTTATTACCCTCTCGCGTTTCCTTTCAATTTCTTTTTTGGTAGAAATTGAGAATGAACAAAGGTTTATGACATCAGTAACCTCCGTTGTAAATCTTGCTTATTTGAAAAAGTTTTCATTCGACAAATTTGACAAAGTACTTGTTCAATTAGCGTGATTTAGAAGAGTTACAAAATAACAAGTTGTCTAAAAGTCTAATTCTTCATGCGGAACATTACAACTCTTTCGGTTCTATAAAAGGATTACCCGCGAATAAAATTTGCTAAATTGCTGGAATTAAGGAAAGTTAAAGAAAACTTTGTGTTTGAGTGACATCTCTAATAGTGTTAGAGTTGGCACGACTAAGAGAGTTCAAATGAAAGAGGCGCTTTTTAGCATATGAAGGTAATTTCTTGAATTAGAAATGTAAAGAATCGTGATAAATTTACCATCTTTTTGTTCGTTGAATAAAAATTATTCTTTGTCTAGACTTGTTATAAAACATATATAATTATACTGTGATACTGGTAGGAATTATACAGTGGATATTAAATGAAAATGACAAAATAAAATGAATTATTGTAATTATGTAATTATTTTGAAAATTGAATTGCGTTATTCAAATTTTGGTTCGGCGTACATTTCATATAAAAAATAACTCTTTGTTTGGTGCAAAGTTAATTTATGTCAAAACGAAAATGATGATCACTCTTCTTCATGTACATTTACTAAATTAATTAGTATCCTTGTATTTTAAACCAACATTCAAGTATTTCAAACAATGCTTGAAAAATTTCTCGAAAATCTCGTTGAAAACATCTTTGCAGAATTCACGTAAAAACACGTAATTATCCAATTAAAAAGCACAATACGCTTGCACTCACAATAACGACATATTTACGGCAAATTAATGTCTTGTCCATCTTTATCGCGCGTGTACTCTCCCATACGCGCGAGCATTATAAGGATACAGCCGCCGCCGCCGCCGCGCCACGCCGCGCGTTGTACGCCGGACATTGTATAGCCCTGGTCAAGTGGTCTTGTTAAAAGCCCGCTACAATGTACTATAGAATTCCCCGGGATATGCCTCAGACCGCAAAAACCAAAGACAAAAGGCACCAATTCATTTCCAGGGGTTAAACACGCTGCACGCACCTGCTACACCGCATGCATACTACGACTACACACGCTCGCACACACGTCTCTTCTCCCCCTCATTCTATACTCGAGCGAAGATGTGTTTAAATTTTTATTAGGGTCGCGCCGCGGCACAACTTTTAGGCAGCGGCAGCTTTGGCTATGAAGAAATGTCTGCGCGGGCATGGCACATGCGGGGGTGGCTGGGCGGCTGCGCGCCTGCTCCTGACATTTATCACGGCTGTTTCTGTTCTTTCTTTCTTTTCTTTTTTTTTTATTCGCTCCTGGCCAATTTTCACGGTTACGTAGCTTGTGTCGACTGCTGCTGAGGCGGCTAGACACTCTTATAATGCGCGGCGCCTGTGTCCCCCTACTGTACAGCAATCGCTCTTTTGTCAACGAATTTTCTACGCGTAATAAAGGGCGGATAGAAAAAAAAGTAGGCGTGAAAATCGCGTACTAAGGCGACATATGTCAGTGTGCATACTATACAGGATGATGTCTCAATTAAGAAGTTAGTTTTTTATATATCGTACCTCCAGAGCGAGATTCTGGCAGCAGAATAGCTTGATTTTAGAACAAAAAACAGCTCATAAGAAAATAAAAGTTAAAAACTACATCTGGTTGAAGATATATTACATATTATAATAGTAAAACTCAAGCAAAAGCATTTTTGATGGCAAAAATAATTTGTTCTTAGTTAGTTCTTTAGATGGTGTTGAAAAGTAACGAATTTTTGGAGAACTTCTGACGTTTGCTTTAATTTGACAAGTAATTATTATTAATTCAATTTCCAAGTGTATGCGGTAGAAAACCGAATAAAAATTTGGTTTTATTTTTAGTTCGTTTTTTCAAAGTGATATATTTAAAAGTTATAGATTTCTAAAGTTTATAAATTTTCTATAAACAAAGATATTCTTCAATATTACGCGACGTCACGGTATTACATTACCATGTTGTCATGTTAATTTTAAACTGCTGAATCTAGTTTAACATTCATTTAATAAAGAAAAACCAAAATACGATCTCATATATACCTATAAACTATTAAAGTATGAAATAAAATAATCATGCAACACTCTATTGCAAAATATTTCGTCAGTATTTGACAATTTTTCTAAGAATTACATATATATTTTTCTCAGAATTGGAAAATTGAATGAAAAGTCAGAATTGATTGATAATTCTAATAAGTTCTGCCAAACCATTTTCACCAAGGTAGATAAAATTTTATACCAAAACCTCCGTCGCATTACATTCACGCACGTGAATCCCGAAAGTTCGTTGGAATACGCGCTCAGGTAGAATTTCGGGGGTCTAAGAAGCCCCGCAGATAAAAAGAAAAGAGGGAAAAAAAGCGTCGAAAAAACGAAGAGGAAGGAAGCCGAGGGAGAGGGCGGCGCACGGGTATAATACCCAAGAGATTCGTCAATCGCTGTCAATATCAGGAGCCGGGGGCCGAATATAGAACGCTCAAATCGAGAGACAGAGCTGTAGACACACACGCACACTCGCACACGAAAATCCCCTCTCGACGACAGGAGGAGCTCTCGAAAAAGAAACATCGCGTGACGCTCCGTGAAATGTTTTTAATTTCGCGCGCCTCGATATAGTCGAGCAGTGCAAAGGCTCCGGCAGGGGCGGAGGAGTAATTTTGGGCGGTCGACAGGCGAGGAAGGAGGAGAGAGAAGCTCTCGTCGGAGCATCGAGACAGAGACGGGGAATCCAGTGTCCAGGCGCAGCGCGCGGCTCAGCTTCCGAGTCGGCTCTGATTGTCATCGGGACGGACAGGTTTGACGCGTGTGTTTCGCGTGGCGCGCGCGCGCGCGACACACAGATGCCGTATATATGCGCGCTTCTACGACCTAATGAAAATCAATATAACGCCGGCGCACTGCCGCTGAGCTTCTCCGCTCGGCTCCGCTCTGCTCTGCTCTGTTCTGCTCTGCTCTGCTACGAGAGGAAAAGGGGGCGAGGCACCGGCAGGAGCAGCCACCGCGGCTCTGCGCGTATATACTCGTCTTTTCACTGCGCGCGCGGTGCCCATGCATCCACGAGCACACGCGCGCGCGCGGGGTGCGGAAAAAAGTCCGGAAGGGGGGAAGGGGGCGAGAAAAAAGACGACGACCAGATGCACAATGGCCCGAGGCAGGCAGCCAAGCTAGTAGTAGTAGGCCGCTATATACTTTTAGCCCGCAGCTATATAGAGGGGTGGTGCCGGCAACTCGTTTATTTTTCCTCTGACACCTTGGGGAATAACGATCTTGCGCGCGCGCGCGTATTAATTGAAGCGGCCGTCGCGAAATTTCTCGCCTATATCTCTCTCCATATCCATCTAGCGCACCGCGCGCGCGGGCTATACGGCAAAGTAGCAGCCGATGGCTCTGCCAATATATAATACTTCGCAGGAGGCTCTCTCACTGACGCGTATGGATCGTCTGCGCTCGCGCGCGCCACGCCGTGTCAAGTCAATTTTTTATCAAACTCCCGACGTTACGGCGGCGGTGCTGCACGCTGGGCCGATATATTTTTACCCGCTGCCGAAAAAACCCCAGATTCGCGAGACTGAGAGAGAGAGGCAGATTTCAGTCTCTTTCCTGCGTGCAGCCTCAGCCCACCCGCTAAGCTTTTCCCGTACGTACATTGCATATATATATATATATATATATAATGTGTTTATCCTGCAGGCATTTTGAGTATGCGCGCGGTATGCGAGCTTGAAGAATCGGATGGCGTTTATTTTGCGTTCGCGCACGATTAAGTTGATTTAACGAGGACATTACGAATCATGTTGATTTTCACTGAGTGGAGAATGTGCAACATCACTGAGTGCAGGAATATTTAGTAAATTAACTAAATTTAAACTGAATATGTTATAGTGATGAGATTTGTATTTTATTTTGTTAGATTATAATACGCTCTAATAGGTTGTGCTAGAATCAATTTAGCGTTGCTAATAGTCACACAAACTCTAGAATATTTAATTTGTTAAATGGTCGAAGATCCAAATTATAGCGAACGTGCTTTTTTTAGTAATTGCGCTCTGTTTCATTAAGGGTAGAATTAAATAAAAGCCTATGTCATTTCAGAGCAGCAGCTATGTCAATGAAATGTGAACGACTACGTGAAATTGTTAGATCAATTAATTTGCTTATTAAAGTCCCTAACCATTGTCGTTTTGTAGCTGTGAACAAAATTTAACAAAAGATGTAATAATAATAGTTACTAATAATACTAATTACTATCCGTTTTGTCGTAGAAATCAAATTATTCATGAAAACCTTTTTAGACTAGTAATAAATCATTATTTAAAAAAATTGGTGTAAGAAAAATGGCTAGTAACTGGTCGAAAGATTGTCCCATTTATAATCCTCAAATGGTCACTTTTCTACTAGAATATTTACGACGTTCATTTTCAGTGTCGTTTGCTCTGAAAATTTTGAAAAATTTAAGACTATCGTTCCATGAATTTTGAAGGGGTAATTCTAGCTCGTGTTTTTAGGGTAGCGTGATGACTTTTTGATTAAATAGATTCGGCTTCTAAAGATAGAAGTTTCTTAGATTTCTAATAAATGTCCTTATTGAACTTTATTGCTAACGTAAATCTTAATCAAATCCCGACTACCCGCTCTCCGAGGATATTTCAAGAAACCAATCAATTTTCGAATGTACGCTTATACTAGGTACTTTCGAATAAACTGAATAAACTTTAATCGAAGATATACTACCAGTCAAAAGGTGAACTTATATGTAAATTTTATGATCGGTAAAGAATCATGTCTACTTTCTTTTTAATATTGAAAATTCAGCAAGAAAAATCGTTATGGCACAGCTGTCAAGTTTATCTCGGAGTCGTTTTTGTTTCTATTCTGTACGGAGTTGAAAAATGACATTTTCCACAAAATTAACGAAGCAATATTGAAAACAGCAATATTGATAAAGTGATAAAAAGACCTCCAAATGTAAGACAAACATTTATAATTGCCTGTTACGAATGTCTTTCCATCCTTTTGCGTGGCGAAATGCATTTAATTCATTACCTCGACGTTAAAACTTTACAGTTATTCTTGTTTCAGCACGCATATTTTACCTCGACGCTGAATCACATTACTCCTGATATGAAAAAGCTGCATGAGAAGAGGTCAAAAAGGTGTATTACTTAAAAGATACAGCGCAGCAGCGAGACGGGTCAAAGGATTAAAAAAAATACGAGATTTATATTCATGGTTTAAAAATAGGACAACTGGAAAGTGCTTCAGGGTGGCAAAATTAAAAAACAAAAGCAAATCCCGCTCGGGCGCATGAGTTATATATACACATCACACACAACCCAAAGCATAATGAACGTTGCAGAACAAATTCAAAATCAATAGCCGGCTTTTCCGGCGTTATTTGTACTACGCTAATGATTAAAAAAAGCATCGCTCGCGCGTTCGGGCTCTTTAAAACGACGAGAAGACGAGGGCAAAGAGAGGAAAAAAAATAAAAATTGAACGAGCGCTACACCAGCAGCAACGAATCGTAGAACTGTAGAGAAAACAATGGAAAATAGCAGTTGTAAAGAGACAATCACGATTCTATACAGACCGACGGCGGCGGCGGCAGCTCAGGCCAGCTGTAAAGTGAAAAACCATTGTCTCTCTTGGTATAATCCCTCGCCCCTCCACCCTCGCCAGCGTATATATACCTATCAATGCATTTTTTCCGCGCCCGCCGCGCCCGTTCGAATTTAATGAGCTTGAAGAGCGGGGGGCGGCCTGCATTAGCCAAATGACACAAAATTAAACGCCCGAGAATTGCTTTATAAAACCAAGAGAGCCCCGCGCTCGTTATCGTTCGGCTCTATACTTTCCGCGCAAACTTTATACACTTACTCGAGAGAGAGAGAGAGAGAGAGAGAGAGAGAGAGAGAAGAGAGAGAGAGAGAGAGAGAGAGAGAGAGAGAGAGAGAGAGAGAGAGAGTCCAAGGATCTCGAACTCGAACGCGCTCCTTCGGTATACATATATACCCCCAGGATTTTTCCCGCGTGTCCATAAAATACGGCTTTGTCTCCGTTTCAACTCCTCTCGCTTGTTATTCATTTTTCATCGGCGGCCGCTCGCAAAGTTCTTAATTCCGGCGAGTTTTTATCCGCGGGAGCTGTTTTTATTCATGCGCGCGAGCGAGGGAACGGCGGATAAGGGATCCGACTCCCCCCGCCAGAGCAAGGCATTGAAGTATGAACGGGGAATTCGTGTACAAGAATAGGATATAAAATGGGAATATCCATCAGACGAATGTGTATCGATTCGAAATGCATGAGGCAGTCAGCCAGAGCCAGCGCCAGGAGTGGAAGGAGTACGGAAGCGGGCGCTAAGCGAAGATGGCCGAGGAAAGTTTGCCTCCTCTTCCCCTCGCTGATGCTGCTGCCGCCACCGCGAACAATCTGAAAATAGCTCGGCTACAGGAGCACTGTATACGGGGGGCGCGCTGTACTTGTACTCGTACGTATACAAGGGGGCGAGAATCTCTCTACCAATATATGTATATACAGGGAGGTCTAAGCGCCGCGTTGCCTTTACGCGCATACATCGTATACGTACGCGTAGGTATATACGGTAGATCGTAGATGGATGACAAATTGACGAGTACAGGCGCTCGGGCAAAAGGGTTTCGCTTAAGGGCACGGAGGGAGAGTGAGCAGCAGCGGCAGCGACGGAGGCGAGAGCAAAGTGAAGAGCGCCGTCAAATGGGATGTATATATACGTGTGCGCGTACGTGTGTATGCACGCGCGAGGAGCGCGGCCTAGGGCAGGCGCTGTATAGCTACTGGCTCGATCGCGCCACCTATAACCCAACCACTCTAGCCCACTCTTTCTGCTGCTGCTTTTTCTCCTCGAGGGTGTCTATGTATGTGTGTGTACATTGTACATTGTACGCGTGCACCAGCGCTGCGCGTACTTGTATATATCGGATAGGTCTTTCCGTGGTAGGCTTATATAGGGGAGACGATCGCATTGGGACAGTAGCTACTTTGGGAGACTTATGGTTCTCCAGGTATGGACCATGGCTGAGGGTTTGGGTGTTTCAAGTTTATTGCGGAAGGAGCTTATTTAGCGAATTTCAGGCTTAAAATCAAGCAAGATCAAGGATGCTACTGGTGCTTCTAGTCGATGTGGCATTTTGGCACCATGGTCACGTCAACGTTTTCAGACAAGAGAATCAAAATAAGCGCTGCTTGGTACTAATTGAACAGATTTATGAATTATATAAGAAGATGAGCAATAAATACATGTCTATAGGGTTATTGTAACTAGTTATTACAAATCGGTATTTGCTTAGCACGAAACTAACAATAAAATATGTTTACGGTGATTAAAACTGGATTAAAGAAGTGTCCCAAAGTGAGTGACTGTATCTTAAAGTGTACGCAACACTTAAGTTTGTTTTCTACATTTCTTAATCTTAATCAAGTTTTGGTAGGAGAGAGTTGTTCACTTTGAAATACTACTGGTTTCGATATACTTCCCAAATATGGAAGCAGTGACACAGTTTGAATGTTTACAAAATTTCAAACTCATAAGTAGGTAGCTAGTACAACAAATTAAATAACTTGTTCCAATTCAAAATAGAAGTTATTTGACACGTAAGTGTGGAGACTCGTGCAACAAAAAATTAATAAATATCCGTAAGCAAATTATTATCACAATTATAGAAAGGTAGTAATTTTTTCAAAAACTGTTTTGGGTGATTAAAAGTGGATTAACAAAAGTGTGTTAAAGTAGACGATTGTACACAACGTATCTAAAGTTGTAACACTTCTTCAGTCAATCGTATAATTATTGCGAGTTCTTATCATAATCAACCTTTGATAAGTATTTGTCAGTTTGAAAATCCACCTAAAGAAGCTTGTTAAGTTACATTCGATCAACAAACAAAAGCTTCACGCACAAAAATCCTCAAGTGTCCCCAGGCGACCGGCTCTCCCCTACACACTTATAAGACACGTATTGTCGCGCGTGGTGCCGGATAGCTGTGTGTATATGCGAGACCGTGTCGAATTTCCGCGAGCGCGTGGGGACACATTAACCGCGAGGACGTGGCACAGCTGTGCTGATGTCAGTGCGCGGCTAATGAGCGATCTGTATTATGGCCATCCCCCCTCGCGCGTAAGCTGGCTGACTGCTATACACTGCCGCTACGATGCGGAGAGGAGTGTGAGTAGATTGGGGAAACTATGCGGAAAAGTGTGGCGGGACGGGGCTTTTGTTCGCGGGGGATAGTGCGTCCTGCCGAAAGTCGCAGTTGTTGCAGCACTATATACAGCGTGTGTGTGTGTGTGTGACCATGCGATGCTGACCGAGTTTATGCGACCGCTGAATTTGGTATAGCTGCGGTTGGAGACTGTGGCTTATAGGAAGCGGGAGAGTGTGTTAAAGCGCGCGCGAGTACGGGCCGAATTGTTATACGGGAAGCAATCGTTATTTTCTAATATTTGTTGAATTCTATTATAGTGAGCTTTGCGGATGCTGCAGTCGTGGCTGAATCGGAAATGGGTCTTTGTGATGTATATCTATAATGTACAAATAGATGAGATTGTATCGTGATGGGTATTGTATGGATTTTGTCAAAATATTATATAGTTTAGAAAATTTTCACCGCAAGAAGATAATAAAATAGTTTGTTGTAGAGAAGTGAATTTTATGTTCATGTAGATCGTTCAGAGGCTAACTCGAACTTACTGATTTTAACAAATCCTTTATTAGGAAAGCTCTTTTATTAATAATATTAACGCTATGTAACTTAAATTTTCATCATTTTCTTAGTCTTGTATAACAGAATATTACATAATAAAAAATTTATGTAAGACCAATGACTATAACCTCACCACTAAAATATAGTTTCGTATTTTGAGAAATTAACTTCACTTCGATATTCCGTGAATGCCTCTTGTTCAAAATCCAATTTCGCCGTGTCGTACTTCAGCTACTACTAAAGCGCTTAACCGAATAAGCAAACTTCGACAAAATAGTCTTTTCCTTAACTATACTTGTATACAGCGGATACCGGTTATAAAATATATATCGCACTGTATGTTTACGGACATGGCCAAAAACGTTTTCTTTTTTACGGTATTGTTTTACTTGTGCGCGCGCTTTATGAAAGAATCATAAAGGAAATATATAATGGTCCAGCTTTGAAAAGGAAGTGGAGAGTAGAGAGACGGTGTATTGATCGCCATGATGGGGCGTGTACCTTATATGCCTCAAATTTTCGAATGGATTGAAATATTTGACACTGACATTTCCTTCATATTTCATTCATCGGACTGTCTTGATTTATAAAAGAGACAAAACACATGTGTG
Organism: Gastracanthus pulcherrimus; assembly: GCA_949152435.1. Classification (NCBI taxonomy): domain Eukaryota; kingdom Metazoa; phylum Arthropoda; class Insecta; order Hymenoptera; family Pteromalidae; genus Gastracanthus; species Gastracanthus pulcherrimus. The sequence continues at coordinate 153,353,886 of OX424573.1, forward strand.
AATGAACTCACATTTCAGAGTTGAGAAGCAACGAAAGTTGAAACAAATTAATAACCCTGATCCTTGTTGTACGGCCAGTATGTGTTATATTTAATCAGACATCTTAATTATTAGTTGTACATTTAAAAAAAATAAAACTCTAAATTAATTAATATGTATAAAGAAATATGTACGTATTGTAATATAATATGTATATAAATATAGCATTATCAAATAATTATGAAGAAAACTGAAAATAAAGAATAATAAAAAATGTAAAAGCTATAAATTAAGAGAACGGAACTTTATATCAATTAAATATCAGATCAAGTAAGTTAAAAATATTGATATCTATGCAGATTAACCTTTTTTTCAATTAATGCATTTGTATTAATAATTAAAGGCAGTATTTTTAATATATACAGAGAGAAAAATATTGTAATTGCTACTAAATGGGGTTAGTGAGTACAGTGTAAGGTGGGTAGATCGGAACCGATAAAACCTATTTGGACTGATTCCTAATATAGTATAGTAATCAATCCTCCTTGGATAATTGAATAATTATTCAATATTTGACCTATTTTGTATGTTATACGTGTATTATTGAAGTAAAATGTCTTAGCATTTAAATAGTTACCATGAAGTATATGTGTATATGCATTTTGTTAATATAAAAGCATGAAAAGCGAAAGGATTGTAGGTTACGCGAAATTGTATTCATTCCTATATAGATTAGTACTGAATTCCTACCCTGGTATAGTAATCATTACTAACATTATCTCTGCGTGTATTATTACCTATCAGCGTTGATAATTTTCTCAAAATCTCATAGTGATTTTTACTTTTGACTTTTCCTTTGTTCTCATCATTCCAATACAAATTAAATCTTGATTTCGTATGCACTACAACTATTGGAGTTTCGGTTTCAATAATGCTGTATTCTAAAAATACTGTATTCTGTATTAACTTTTCTGGAAAAATGTCCACCTAAGAATTATAGCCTTCTGACGAAATACCCCCTTTCGCAGTTAGTCTGCACTGAAGAAAATAAAAGGCAATGTCAGCTTTGTGAACCCAAGCAGTATCTACTTTTATAGGTGCCAAGCTACTTTTGCTTAAGAGTTCGGTAGCTTCTACTTGACTCCAAGTAGATTCTGCTTAACAGTACGACGCGCCCAAGCACATGTTGCTTGGCTATCAAGTATCTGCAACTTGACTGACTACGGCAGTTATTGCTTGAGTGTCGAGTTGGAATAACCTGTTATTTTTTTCAGTGATCTATTCACGTAGCATGAATGAGCGTACAAACAACTATTCAATGAGAACTTGAACCGAAAAGTATACACCGCACATCCACATATCTCCAACGGATGTATACCGCAATCATCGCTCGCATGCAAGCAAAATCCTCCGACCAAACGAAACGAAACGAAACGAAACGAGACGAGACGATCTGCCAGCGAAACGCGCGTTTATCTCGCGCTATCGAGCACACCAGAACAAGCTACACGTAAAACCTCCGGGTGACACCAGTCTCGCGCGCATCGCGCAACGAGCATCCGCAGAGAATTTCCATCGATGTAACACAGCTAATTGGAAAAACTGCTCGGTGTGCTCTGCACGGGGGCGTATATATGTCGAGTGGTGACGACGACGACGACGACTGCGAACGCCGTCGGGGCTCTGATATAGGCCGCCGTTCCTGCAGCAACAGCAGCAGCGGCAGAAAGTGCTGGAAAAGCAAGAGAGGAGCGAATTAAGGCTGAAAAGATGATAGCGCGAGCTCAAGTCAGCGAGGCAAAGAGAGAGGAGAGAGAGAGAGAGAGAGAGAGAGAAGCGTTTTCTGAGAAGGTAGAAGAGCGAGGTATATAGGTGCAGCAGCGAAGGTATGCATGCGCACGCGTACATACACATGTATACCTATACATATACGCCGACTCTCCGGCTCGGCATTTAACGTGCCGGCTGCTGGTGCTGGTGGTGGTGGCGTGTATAGTTGCAAGGCTCGCGCGCTCATGCAGTACAGCGGCATCGCACTTATATACAGCCTAGGCGCGAATACAGCTATATATACCATACTGTACCGAGGAGAGAGGGAGAGAGAGGGAGAGAGAGATAGAGCGAGACAAAATAATTGCAGGCTCCGCGGGCCAATCACGACAGAATAGGTGTTCGCTGATGGACGTAAATATTTTTTACTCCCGCTCGCCGCTCGCCGCTGTGGCTGCTGTGCTACAGGTATATATATACACGTGCAGTATATACTCTCTTTCTCTCTGCTCCTGCTCTTGCTGCACTGCAGCTCCTGCCTCGCTCTATGATTATCCGCTTTTTGTAATTAGTCCCGACTCGTTTTCCCTTTGACGCGCGCGAGCCTGTTCTCGCTCTTTCTCCCTCTCTCTCTCTCAACTTGGATCCGCGCTGCATGCACTTGGAGAGCAGTACACCAGCAAGTGTACATATATATATATACGCAAACCGAGACAAATGATAAAACCGCCGTCATTATGTCGGCTTTGCTCCATGTTCGCGTTGCCGACCGCGCGTCGCCTCGCGCACACGCCGCGCTGTGTGTAGGTATAATACGCGCGCCGCGCATTTTTCCGACGGTTCGTTGGGAATCGCGGCCAAATCGAGCGAGTCGACACCAATTTTGCACGCGCCGCGAGCGCGACGCGTGATGAGAGAGCTGATATTTTCACGAGTTTTCTTCTGTTCTTGGTTTCTTTTTTTTTACGGCATCGTTGTTGGTGCTTGTTTGCGCAGTGTGCGAGACGCGTATGCAGCGCTGACTGCCGGCGGGTATTGTATGTTTGGGACCGATTAAGGGGTGTTTGGAGTAGCTTGTACGGGCGGTTGATCCTTAGAAGCAGATGCCGAAATGAGGAGATGTGACAATTTGCTTAACGTTGATTTCTTTAAAGGGATTACCACAGGGGTATACTTTAGTGAGTTGTTTCCGAATTTGAGGTTAGGATTTTGAAATTTACGAAGGTTGGCTCAAAATTTAAAAAATTCAGGATTCCTAAAACGGCAATGTAAAATGCACAGTAATATATTTAAAAATTGTGCTTATATGTAGTGCAATGAAAATTAGTATTTGGGGTTGGTAAATATCTATTACGATTATCGGAAATGAAAAAATTCAAAACGGCTTATCCCTGAAAACTTCTGAATAACAAATTTTAGAAAAAAGAAGTGAAATAAAAATGTATTCGTAAGAGTTTAATAGAGGAGAGCGGGGCTAATAGAACGCGGGGTATTAAGAACACTTCAAATTATAAAATGTATACACCATATAAAACTCTATATTTATTTTTAACATTCATAAAAACTTATAAGCTACACGAAATAAGTATAAAATACGTCTAAAATAGGCCATTATCATAAATTAAATTAGATTAATTAAAAATTATCATTAATAAAAAATAGCCTTGTTTTGACAAACACTCCACAATACTTTTCGAGCTATTACATATCGATTGCATTAATTATTAGCAATCAAATGTATGAATGATTGTTGATTTAAAAGAGACGTTCATTTAGCCCCACAAGTGTTCAATCAGCCCCACCAGTAGCGCTGAATGAACACTCATGACTTTAATACAGTCCCTTTTTAAATCAACAATGTTTCAAACTTTTCGTTATTGATAACCAACGCAAAAAATATGTAACAGCTGGGGAAGTAAAAACCGTCTTTCCCCAAGCTTATATATTACATATTTATTTAGCTATAGTAGATAAATATATGTAATTTGAGTAAAAAGTATTAATTAATATTATTAAAATAAATTATTAACTGATGAAACACTACACTGCTAAGATAGATTTATAAGCATTTATGACTAATAGAATCAATTTTGACGATAAAAAGAGTATAGTTTATTGCTATTATTAATCTCTCCATATCACCTATAAGACAATTAATTGATCCTGAACGGGTAGTGACTTTCCACTCTAACATGAGTGGACTTATACTCTACTCATGAAATGGGTCAAACGGTGCATGATGCAGTAGTCTAATCTCTTTTGGCCATGTGCATAGTACTGTCGAAAATTAAGGTACTAATTTTATAATAAACTTTATATATTACGACTTAAGATATAAGAATTTCGATATACTGTTATTTATTATTTAAATGATGAATGTGTAATCAATGTGAATGCGATACGCTGATAAAATTATTCTTGCTGTCTATCTGAGAGTTATAAACAGTGATAAGAGTCGGAACACAATTCTAATTGCGATCCACTCAATATATAGAATTAAATTTCACTTTACCAGATTTAGCATGTATGCTGAGGAATAAAGGAGATGTCGATATACTTATTTTTCATACAGGGAAAATACGTCTGAGTTTGGAAATATATATGTATACGTGGCTTTGACTATTGTACGCTTGTTTGCCAATCTGAATGCTTGTCAATTATATACGACTAAAGACAGTTTACGTTCCAAGCTTGAAAAAAAGTACAATAAGCTCGGTTTTTTTGTACATTGTAAGGCAACCTCGCATTATTAGTGTAGGTTTTTCCCTCGTATATACAATGTCATCAAAATACTAATTTCTATATGATTTAACAATAAAATGAGAAATCCGTTATAGTCATTATGATATTGAATATAATTTTATTTATTTAGTTATTCATTTCTATTATTGTGATTTCAATTATTTTGATGAATATGAATGAAGTAATGATGATGACCCTCAAGTTAATTCTCTGTAACGAATTAGCGCTCGTTTAACAATAACGAACAATAACTGAAACATGTTCAAATTAATAACAATTGCGTTAGGAATATAATGGAAAATTTCGAGTGGTCGTACCAAAATTTGTGCGTTTTATTCATTTCATTACTGACTTTGATAAAGACAATCGAATTATTTCATTATTACACGATAATCATATACTTCATTTATAATAATAATTACCGTGCAGTAACACAGTTTACTCTATAATTCCTCTATTCATGCTCACGCTAATCCCGGTTGAGTGAATCTTCACTCTAAAAAATGAGTGAACCGATTTTAGAGTGAGATATCACTCTGGAAAATAGAGTGATATTTATTCGCTCTAATTTTCGCTCTAGTAGTTAGAGTAAAATGACAACGCAAACAAATTTTATTTTATTTATCGCAAATTTGAACCTCATTAATTAAAACTAATTTCGAAAGACACGCGAATAAGCAGTATGTACATATGGTGCTAACAGTCGCATCGTTCGCGCCAATCCCGCGTATTCGCACGTGTTCTGTGATGTGAGTTGTGAGTCGGAAAAAAACGGATGAATAATCTTCAAATTTTGTAGTTCCAATATAATTTTTTTGTATTTTCTAGGGTTTAGTGATTGTTTCTTTTATTGTAGAATATATTACTATCTAAGTGATTATTGCAATAGTGTCAACTTAACCTCAAAATATTGCCAAACAATGTATTTTTTGCCAATTTCGCTGTCAAAATATGTATTTTTGGTATTTTCTGTGTTATAAATATTGTTTCTGCATCAAAGAATGTTACTAGATAAGAACCAACTGTAATAGTATGAATCTAACCTCAAAATATCGCAAAAGCACTGCATTTTGTTTAAAAATTAGTGATTACAAAATGATTTTTTGGTATTTTTCGTTTTGTAGTTATTATTTATGCATCAAAGAATGGTACTAGATGAGAACCAATCGTAATACTTTCAACCTAACCTAAAAATATCGCTATATAATTATTCTTCAAATTATTTGTGTGTGTAATATGTGTGTACGTGTAGATGTGCGCGCGTGTGTGTATATATTCGAGTGTGTGTGCGTATGTGTGTACGACTGTGTAGGTGAGTAACGATAAACAGCAAACAAATCAATAATTAAAACACCTAAAACACAAAAAAGTTATATTTTTACTACGAAATTAGTAACAAAAATCCTGTTTTTGCGATATTTTGAGATTATATGCATATACTATTACCATTAGAACTCATCTAGTAACATTCATTCATGCAAAAACAATAGTTACAACCCGAAAAATACCAAAAAAATAATATTTTGATCATGAAATTTGAAACAAAAATAAGTGTTTTAGCGATATTTTGAGGTTGGGTTTGGTACTGTTACAATAAGCAGTTATGTAGTAATACTCTACAATGCAAAAATCATCATTACAACAAAGAATACAACGAAATATATATTGTAACAACGAAATTTGCGAAGATAACAGTGTTTTTACGATATTTTGAGGTTATGTTGATAGTATTACGATTGGTACTAACCTAGTAAAATTCTCCTCCTAAAACTGTAATCCCACTAAGTTATTAATCACTATTCTTATTCTTAGTCATATACTGAGAAAACTATATAAAAATAGCAAAAATCGATAATTTAAAAAAAGAAATAAATATTGCTTGGAAAGTTTGTCTTAATTGTATTATTTAATTTGAAGATACTTCAAGTTTCTATTATTATAGCTTAGAATTCTTTGAAAGTTCCTGTTGGAACGTAAAAACAATTTAAAATATTTATATAATGGAACATGCAGAAAAAATTAATTTTGTTTATATAAACTACTGCGACTTTATTTTGTGTATTTTGGTAAACCTATTATTACCGGAAAAGGGTATCTAACATCACGTTTGTAATATTATAAACTTAAATGTAAAAAATAGGTTAGTTTTTCGTTGATGTCCATCGGGAAAGTATTCACTGTAAAATAGAGTGAGATTCCACTCAACTTAAGAGTGACCCATTCCACTCTATTTTTAAAGTGACAAATCCACTTGAATTAGAGTGATTTATTCCACTCCGAATTAATGGAATTTCACTCTAACGGGTTTAGCGTGTTACTCTCGTAATCGAAGAGCAGCGCAAATCACAAAACGAATTTAATAACGAATCAATTGAACAAACATATCCAGCGCTCTGAAAGCAATCCCAAAAACAAGAGATAAAAGTATAAAAAGGAAAGAATCGAGTGAAGATTCTGATAGAACAGGCAATAATGGATTACCGTCTTTATACCAGTCCTCTCCCCCTCCTTTTTTGCCGCTTCCTATATAATATAAACGCCCCGAGAAAATCTATACGGCCGCGCGATATCGCATTGTCGCTCGGCTTTAAATCTAAAACGCACTCACGCATGGCATCCTCCAGTATATAGCCGCGCGTCGCGTCCCCCGAGAGAGCGAGAGCGGGGCGAGCACTTTATCAAGATTCCGAATGTCGTCCCTTCTCTCTCTCTCTATCTCTCTCTCTCTCTTCTCCCGCGGCCGAGCAGCAGCTATCGCGCGCACCGCCATAATGCATTCTACACCCGCGCCCGAGCGACTCGACTCTTGACTCCACGCTCCTCCTGTCCGTGTCTGTGGGTGTTATAAGAGGGTCGCACCACTAAATGAACAGTTAAGACCGGCGAATGACCGAGTCACGTGGCAATTTTATATCACACTCGCCGCGGGGCACGAGGAAGATCTTATCGCGGGTTTTTCAGCATTTTCCTTTTTAATAGATACGGCAGATATAGGCATTTCTCATTTGTCAAATTTGCGGGTGGGGAGATGGGGGAGGGGGAGAATTGTCGATTCTGCTGGGCGGCGGCGACGCGGAAAAGAAACGTATAACAGGAGAAATGCAATTACGCGAAATCTGCGCGATCGATGCGCAATTTATATTAGTGGATTTCTCCGGCGTATGGGGGATGGGATGCGAGCGAATTGTCGAGATAAAGAAGTAAATGAATGAAATTAAATTAGTTTTATTATTTGATCTTGGACACTGAATGGATATTATAATAGTATCAGGTCGATTTAGCACGAATCTGTGAGAATTCATGACGGTGCCGTCGTTACCGGGAATAAGATAAATTGAAGTCAAAAAATCAATTAATAATAGAGTTATAAGTAAAAAACATAAATCCTTTAAAATAAAGAGGTTAACTAATTTTATACAATTGTGCTTGAATATATAACCATGTCTGGCGAGATAACTTTTTTGCACTTTAGAGTATGCTTACAAGTGAATAAATTTGATTTTGATTTTACTAAATATATATTATCTAAAATTTGTTCTCCGAAGGTTTGATCACTTTAATGGTTCCACATTTTAACTGAAATATTCAATGTATTCTAAATTAGCTCAATCATAAATTAACCCAAAACTGCTTTAAAAATACGAAGTGAAGTTTCTTTCTTGGCTTTTTAGGTTTAAAAAGGAATTTATCGTTAACCTATTAAACACGCATACTATATGAAAGATATTAATCAAAACACAATGCGTAATAAAATATATCAATCTTATTGATAGTTAGTTCCACATTGTGGAATAATATGGAAGGAGGCACTGAATAGTAAGTAATAGATTTTTGCAGATTCAAAGAGAACTTCATGGCGATGACGTCCGAATGATATCCCGTTTACGTACAAAATTTAGGCTACAAAATAATCTGAAGTTGAGTCGGAACCTCAAAAAATGTAGTTACCATTTCGTGTCCCATTCCACATTATTTCACAATGATAGAACCAAGTAGACGAGATCGCTGGATACGTGACATAATTTTCTAAAGAGCTATTCCTTTCCCGCGCTAAATAAAGTGCCCTTTTCATTCGATATAACTTTCGAGTTGCGGTATTGCACTCGACGGCCAGTCCAGTCTGAAGCGCGCGCGCTTTACGTCCTGTACACCATATATAGCAGTCGGCCGCCTCGGTGAAAAACTGAAAATTCAACGTACGTATAACACACTTCGCATTGTGCAAACTGCAATCTCTGCTCGTATAGCTATACATGCGACCGTTGCACACACACGTACACCTATAATATTTTTTCACCCATAAAATAACTCTCGATCAGATAGGGGATATTGAAAGTAGTGAGAGAAAAAATGCCTTGAAGCGGCACGAGAGCTCTTCTTTTTCTCCCTCTTCCTCGGCTCTCTTTTGCTTTTGAATCGGCAATGAGAGAGCTCGCGCGCGCCGAGATATAGTCTTGACCATAAAAAAAGGCGCTCGCGTGGGGGGTGGCTGAAGCGAGGCGAAGCTTTTATGTCGTTCTAATGCGTTTCTCACTCGCGCAACCAGCGCGGCTTTCCGTATTATATATCCCCCCGGCCCGCGCGCAACGTGGCGCTTTTCCTTTCCTTTCGGATATGCGCATACGCATTATATATCAGGCGGCCGCGGGGGAGATAAAATTCCCATATATCGCGCCGCGCTATTACAATGGAGAAAGAGAGAGGGAGAAAGACAGAGCAGAAAAGCATTCTTTAACGCGCGCGAACCGAAGTGCTTAAACGCAAAAATAATTGGAGAGAGAGCGAGAGAGAGAGAGAGAGAGCGTAAGAAGAAGAATCGCGCGGCAGCGGCAGCAGATCGAAATGACTCCGAAATACGCGCGGGCAATTGCTGCATATCGGGAGTGAGAGAGAGAGAGAGAGGGAATAAAAGGCGCGAGAAAAGCAATGAGAGAGAGAAAGAGAAAGAGGGAAAAAAAGAAAGACATAGGCAGCTATAGCGGCCGAGAGAAAGAAGGGGCGTATATGCGTAATAAAGAAGATGTCGAGGTAAAGAAAGGGAGAAGCGGCCGCTCGCTGCTCGCGGTGTATGTAATCGCTGTATATATACAGTTACACGTCTCTCTCTCCTCTCTCTCGCACACTGGCGCGGTCGGGGTATATAGATAGGGAGGAATTCGCAAAAAAGGTCGGCCTCGCGGAATGTTTTTAAAGGAGGAGATAGAGAGAGAGAGAGAGAGAGAGAGGGGGGGGGCACAGAAGCAGAAGCAGCAGCAGCAGCAGCAGCAGCAGCAGCAGCAAGAGGTGGCATCGCAGAAATGTCGGTGCATGTCGGAATGCCTGGAGGCGGGCGGCCGGCTTCTCCCTTTCTCCCTCTATATAATACTCTCCGAGACTCGGCCGCCGCATGCAGCAGCAAAGCAAGATACATCCGCGCGGGACGCGCGGCATCAGTGTGCACAGGTCCGGCCGCGATTGTCGAAAGTTTCGTGATCGCGCGAGCGGTGGTTCGCTGTTAATGACAGCGCGCCTATGAATAATACACTATATATACGGGAGCAGTGCGGGCAGTGCACACAGGAGGCTCCAGTAGTGCTAGTGGTAGTAGCAGCTGATGGACGGACGGACGGACGGACGGACGGACGGATGGACGGACGGACGGGAGCGCGACGAGCGACGTCTATCGATCGGCTCGCTCGGTCTCCGCCGCCGCTGTAATGGATATTCAGAGGACGACTAATCGCGAGCAATCAATCGACGCGTTGACGCGCCGCCCGCAGCTACTGCACTGGCTATGTACGCGCGCGCGCGCAAGCTACTGCTTCGCCGTATAAAAGCCAACGGCAATTGCATTTATGCCGAACGCGAGCGCGAAATTCTGCGCCGACTTTTACCGGCGTGTGTATAGGCTATTTCGATGTGGATGTCGTCACGGTCGGGCGGCGATGAGCCGCCGCAATGTTATATACCTGCATCATCCGATGTGTATATATCTACTAACGCCTTTCGAGGGCTGCCATGGGTGAGCCTCATTCGCTATTCACGGTATTTCGCCCCGCCGTCGCGTATATTATACTTACTTCGACACTCTTTGCCTTATAATCCTTTCGGGCTTGGTTCGTTTACCTTTAGAATTTGCTTAGAGGTGTAGTATTCAGATGCCGACAGAGATTCGTAGGGCTTGTAAGGAGTAAGGATAACTTTGGATGGAATGATATATTTATCTGATGATTTCCATGTGTAAAAATATGTCATTTTCCGCTGAACGGGTAACTTTTCGACGCACTCTTCAATTATAAAATCCAAATGAAACCAGTTAGATTTTACTAAAATCATGAAATTTTGATAGCGCAAACGGTTTCAAACTTGCGAATCGTGTATTCAATCATATAATGTTGTAGAAGCTCCTCCTTTGAAAATGGTTTATTAAGTACAGCGGATGGCAAAGGTAACATTTTATTCAAATTAACCAAATTAAATAATTGTAAAGGATGTCACTTTTTAGTCCGTCATAATCAGTACGAAGTTCACCCCTTTTATAAGGATGCTCCTTGAATTGTTCTCTTATTTCTTCAAAATGAGATTCAATTTTAAGAATCAATATATTTTTTGTTCGTAGAAGATATAAATATTTGAATTAGCGGGTCCAACATAGGTACTCCTCCAGGCACGAAAGGGTTCAAAACTTTATCCCTTAAATCAATTGCTTCATTGTGTAGGGTACACAGGCGCTCGAGTCGATAGCTAATATTTCCGATTAATTATTCAATATGAGCCCCCGCCTCGCGCCGATATTCCAATATTTATACAATTAAAACTTTCGATTCATTGCGAGCCGGCGGTCGTATATATATTGTTGTGTCGTTGACGGCCTCATAATACAGCGTACGTGCAGGAAAAATGAAAATATTCCTTCGTTACAGTAGTTGACAAGAGCTATAGGCACGTGTCTATGGCCGGTTCTCGGCTCTCTTCCTCAGCACTCTCTTTCTCTCTCCCTATAACCTCATGAATATCGCTGACATTGATGGCTTTTTATACGCGCGTCTCAATTTCCTTTTATTATGCCACGTGAAGAGAGTGAGACCGTGAGCTTCCTTCCTCCTCGCCGGCAGCCGTCGCCCTTTTTATGTATATATGTATATGTATTGTTACTTTCTATAGCTGCTGGTGCTGCTTATGTCGCTCGACTTTCAGATAACTATATTTCGCGATGTCACTAAGTATTAAATATTAACTATTAAGCATTAAGCTAGAATTCTTTGTGTGACCTTCTTTTTATGCAGATTATTTATAGGCTGCTTATGACTTCCACTAAATATATAGAATTGAAATTAGAAATGAGTGTAAGGCTGTTTTCGAAAAGTCACTTACTCAATTGGATGTCACGGCCTCAAGGTGACGATCAAACTTTGTTAATCGATACGAAAATACATAGCGGACAATATGGACGATAAATACATAAAGGTTTTTACTATAACATTAAAAGTATATCTGGTTTACTGATAAAGTCTAACACACGCGACTTTTTCTACTTAACCTTAAGGGGAGTTAAAGGTTACTTTTTTCTGACTTACGAATATATTCATCATGTATACAAATACTTATTACGAAATCTGTAACTACTTTGCCAGATTCTTTTTTTTTATATTTTTGCGTGCAATAAAAAATATTTTGGAAGTAAAACTCTGGAATCTACAGCTCTATCAAATATTATAAGTGACCCCTGGTTTCAATTTCCACCAATTCTATTCATATTTGACAGAGAAAAGTAGTTTGAAAATGCATTAATATTACGTAATATGAATGCTAATACACTCAGGTCTTCAAAGATTCAATTTCTATATAACATAGATTTGATAAAAATTTCCTTCGTTTAATAAGACTATTATTTCTCATAAAATGTCTAACATAATAGTCTTTGCGTCTTAGTAAGTATAACCCATCAGAATCAGAAGTTTCGGATATTGGGTTTCGTCACTACTGGAAAATACATCTCAAGTTCGATCAAAGTCCATTACCCCGAGGCTTGTCACTTTGATGGTAAGTAACTTATGACACAATGACTAAGTTTACAGTACTATGAATAATACTGAAGTTACCAGCGGAAGGAGAACCAATTTCAGTAATAATGATGCCGCGAATGACTTATCAACGTCAGTTTGAAACAAAAAGAAACTATACTTTCAGACCCAATAAGATATTAAGTGAATATAAAAAATTCAGAGACATTGTTTTCAAACACATTTTTGCAGTCAACTTATGATTACGAGAAATAGAACAAAAGGTTCCTTATATTTCAAAAACACTTGTTGCAGAATAAAATTACCCAAAACTGCTAGAAGTATAATAAATTCCAAAGGACAACAACAATCCCTATCATAAATACTATTCAAAGCAAACCGCTCGGTTTACAACAAACAGCGTACGACACGTTGCTATCGACTGACTTCGAAATCGCATTATAAATAGTTGGATTGAATGTTTGCACGGTGTTTACACAGGTCTCAAGTTTTGCATCAGACAGCAAGAAAGAGAATAAAGAAGAACGCGCGCGCGAGCGCGCCGGTACAGCGAAAAAAGAGTCTTTGAAAGAGCTGCTGCTGCTGCACCGTTGGTCCGTGACAAAAAAAACGATCGATTTTTTGCCGACTGAATAAACAATCAAAGGCCGAAAAGAGAGCGAAAAGAGAGGCAGCACAGCAGCAGCAGCACGATCTCGTTAGGCCGAGTTGAAATAGCAATACGATTGAGGCCAGAGCGAGTCGCGCGGCGGCCTGTCAAATAAACGTCCCCGTACTCGAATCCCTCGTTCTCTTTCTCTCTTTCTAGGTAGTTGCTTTTTTTTTAATGGCCACTACTGCCGTTGCCGCGCAAACTAAACGCGATTCTGCAAAAATCGACAAACTCGACGCCTTTCATTTTTCTATAAATTTGCTATGTATGTACGCGATGACGAAGTATATTAGTGTATACTCACAAGGAGCACGTGTCATATACATCCGCTAAACGGATTCACAAAAGTGCGAAACATCGAAAATAACGATGAGGAATGCATGAAAAATCGCTGCACGAATTAAAAGATGAAAATCCTCGAATTTTCGTGCATCTTCAATTGTTCACAACTTTGAAATATATTAATACTTCTTTTATGCAAAAGAAAGCTCAAATTAGAGGCCTTTGTTGACTAGATATACTAGTAGTTAAGCATCACTTTCCTCGTGTTGAAATTTGAACAATTTTGTTGAAAAGTGAGTTATTTTCATTAAAATAACTCATTTCCCGAAAATAAAGGTCTTGATCGTCAAACTAAGTACACGCTGAACTCCATTTATGGGTGGCAGAAAATACCTATCAAATTCTCATTAAAATTCGCTTACAGGAAGTGTTATACAACCCTCGCTTGCTTACGCGGAAAGCTTCGCCCAGTGCTGCCCTCTGCTGACCGAATTTTCTCGCTGTACAGCCATTGATTCTCACATACTGGAACGCGTGTTTGTGAGAGCCGCTCTCGGCCAGCTCGATTCCGTGGGATTCGCGAAAGGGTTGATTAAACGCGCGCTCGCTCGATCTCGCCCCCCGACCGTCAAAGCCTTTGACTATCCCCCTAAGCGCTTCCCCCGTCTCTCACTCACCGACGTTTCTTTCGTACTACGGGGAATTCGACGAAATGCGACTTGTACACTACCGCATGCAACGGCGCAATTAATTAAACACCTTTGCCACGGATTTGTCGAGAGTTTTGTGGAATTTCGCGGTACGCGTGGTCACCCTGAGAGAAAGACACGCTGACTTTTGATGTTGAGGTAGTTCTTTGCACGTATAGGTGTGTATTGGGTGTTTTCTAATGGCTGGCAGACTATTTTTTTATCGTTTTTTCCAATCCTGAAGTATACAAAAATATATTTAAGCTTCATTTGAGAACTTTTGTACAGAATTAACACACAGAATTATTTACAAAACGCTATTTACATTTTTCAGCTTTAAAGTCAAATTACTTGTTCGAACCTTCAATGGATTTAAATTTTAAATTGCATATGAATTTCGGACGATAGTTAAAATATACTTTTAGTTTTTTCTTAGATTAGCTTTTGACTTTCGTGTATAAAGCATGCTATCTTGAGAAGCATCAGCAAATTGAAAGAGTCCGTTTTGTTGTACGTTATTTCTTGACCATTATTGTCTACTAAATTTCAGAGCTACTAAGATACTTGTACATTATTTTCATATATTCATTATATTTTAAATCCAATTTTATTCACGTCCACCGCAGCTAATAAGCTTTATAAAAACTTGCGCATAAACACAAGTTCTGAAAAGTCTACGCAGGATTAAGCTCCCGAGTCCATCTGCTTTATTTTCGTACACGTGTACGTATCTGCATCATTAAAGAGAAATCGGAACTCGAGAAAAGCAGCAGTAGCAGCAGCTACGCGAGCGAAAACATGTCGCGCGAAATCCGCTTGACGTGCCGTTACTGCAGCAGCAGCGGCAGCAGAGCCACGCGTAAATTTTGCTCAAGTCAGCCTCCTGCTGCAGTGCTTATCTTAAGCTAGATTTAACACTCCCGAGTCGAATCAACTTTAACTTAAAACCCAACCCCCGCTCTCGCCTCTGCCCCGCGCGTCTTTTTCGAGTCACTATACGGAAATTATTGCCGAAATCTCGACTCGTGACTTCCGCACGCAGATCTTGGCGGAAACGCGCCTGCGCGACACGTTATCTAAGACTTTGTATGCATGGAATTTGTTTTTACAAGTAAAACTGAGCGTACAGAATTTGTTGACCTATTTTATTTTCAATACTATGCAATGGTTCAATTTAATTAAACGCAGGAAAAATAGTGAAATTTTGTTGATTTAAAAAATTGTATTTTCTGCGATTATTCAATTCAATTGAGTTTTTTCATAATTATTAGATGGCAGAAGAACAAAAATACTAGTTGTCAACCACTTTTGTAATCAGATATTCGGTGCAGGTACATCCCCTAAGTTGATTGCAAGACTGGGTGAAAATAGCCATCACTAAATAATACCACAATCGCATCTTCGCGGCTCTTTGTTAAAGAAGTTTGAACAGCCCAAGTGGCAGCGCAGCCAACCAATCGGGAAACACTCAAACAGCGAGCATCCGTCCTGAAGCACATCTCTCCCCTACACGCCTCATCTTTTTTAACGAACAATTACACTCGCAAACGTAATCTAACCGCAGCAGCGAGTTCGCGCTCTTCGCAAACTTTTCTTCAACGCCCCGCCGTTGATTTGCAAAGTTTACGAGGTTTATGGAGAGGGAGAGATAGAGCGAGAACAAACGTGAAATATCGCGTTTAATGTTTCATCGCGGCCGGTGGCACATCCCCGCTGCAGAAAAGGATGTTTACGGCTGTTTTTCCCGGGGAAATTCCCCGCGTTAAATGGCCATCGCCCGAGCTGTACGTACTTGAGAAGGGCCGAGCTGCCGCGTCCTGGCCGTCCTCGTCGACGACGGAAAGTTGGAGAGAGAAAAGTCTCGCGCGTTCGCACGCATCGCGACGTCTCGCGAAGTTGTAAAAACGCGCGCCGGCCAAAGTCAGTAGATTGTATGTGCTCTCGTAGGGCGGCCAGGGGTACTGAGTTTATATCGCTGCCATTCGCTCGCTACTATACTTCTCGCCGAGAGATGGACTTATAAAGTCCATTAGCGCGCCGTGGCTCGCGACTTTTCTTATATTCTCCCCGGGCGATTCTTCGGCGAATTCTTGTAGCCAAGGCTGTGTGTTACACGGCAAGAATCGAGCAATACACTGCAAGTCGAGCCGCCGCCGTCGCGTACACGCTGTACATTCCTTGGGACTCGAATTTCAATATTCCCGGAACGGGTTAATCGCCGCGTTTTTTTTCTTTCTTCTTTTTACTGACTTGGACCCAATTTTCAAATGAAACTTCGAGATCTTTCGAGCCCAACGGATGGTTACAGTGAATCGAAGAAAGTCTGCAAATTGTCAACAGATTAAGCGTGCATCGAATATATTATAAAGAAGACAACTTTTTTTCTAAGCCTACTGAATTCTTACAAAACTATTTTCAAAAGTAATTGAAATTCTGTATAATTATGCAATATAAATTGAACCTACTTAGATATAATATACATTACTGGTGAAAGTTGGCTTGTTGAGTTCAAATTCTTATCCGACTCTAGAGTGTCATATATTCCATTAACTTTGGGGCTCAAGCTAAAACGGGGAGACCATGAAGTTTGCGTCTCAGATTTTGATGAATGCAGAGTGTTAAAAAAATTGCGCATTTTGGCTCCCACAGGAAATATAAGTGTATCGTAATCTTTCGCTATATTTATCGGATAGAATTACATTTTGTAAATTTTGCCTTGGAGATTGAGGGAAGGTTTTTAAGTTTCATAAATAACCGTTATAATCATTTTTTATACAAGCTGTACAGAATGTGGATATTGTGATAAATCCCGTTATAAAATTAAATCCTTCATTTTAAAAAATTTCCCTGTATGTACAAAAGGAATAAATTATAGAATTTAATTTTACAAAATAAAAAGTATAATATTCACAGTTCAACTCGCAGTTTCATCCTGTGGGCTTTGGTATGAGAATGGCGAGCTAGCAAAGTTGTGCCAGAATGCAGCAACGGAGATATAAGACTCCAGCCAATCAGAAGCGACGATCCTTAAGCTGTAATTACTTGGAGTCACATCCCGATTGCACCATCTACTGGGCAGAATTGAACGCTAGCAATACTCACTAATTGCGCATACAAGCGCAACATTATTGTTTTTAAGTCTATCTGAGCTTTGAGAAGCCATGAAATCAAAGTACGCGTGCGCTGGGCTTGATTTGAAGGTACCAGAAAACGATCCTCTCGCAGGCTCATCAAAATCCGTGACCCTGACTCCATATGGTCCTCCTCTTGTCGATGCAACGGAGAGTCGTGCGAATTGACGCCTTCTTCGGACTCGACGTTTCACTCCCTCGGACTCGAATTTGAGTCCAAGGAATTTAGAGTGTAATTTGGCGCTATTACTCGGGCGAGCGCGAGAGAAAGGCACGACGCCGTCGCGAGGATGCGGATGCGCGAGCATCTCGCGCGTCACTCTCCGAGTATATTCTCGCTGCAGCGCAAGCAGCACGAAGAGAGAGAGGGAGAGAGAGAGAAAAAGAGAAGAGCCGAGGGCTGCTGCGGGCTACGTGTGCGGCGGCGATCGCTGCGAGTGGGCCGGCCCGGTCCATAAAATCTGACCGGCTCTCTCTCTCTCTCTCTCTCTCTCCCTCTGCTTCTACCTCAACCTCGCGCGCCGCTATATCCTCCTCTGCTGCGCCCGAGGTAATTGCGATAAATTACCCAGCGCCGACTCTCTCTCTCCTCTCTCTCTCTCTCCCCTGACTTTGCATGCGCTGGCCATCTTCTTCATCCCGCGTGTATAGCAACGCTCCAGTGGTATCGCTCGAATTCGGCCAATTCGAAATTCCGGCCCTGTGCCGCGCGCAGCGTATCGCGTTACGCTATTCCCAGCTGATGAGCATACGAAAACGGGCCTCTTTCCCCGCGACTTTTCCGCAACAAAAAGAAACGGGCTGCCGCGTGGCCTGACAAGCGCTGCTGCTGCTGCTGCCGCTAGATGCCGGAAGGGAGAGGAGCGAAGAGAAGAAGCAGGGAGAAAGAGGCAGAGGGACGAAGAGCAGGAGAGAGAGAGACGCAGGTGCAGCTCGGGAAGAAACTCGCCCTGTAATTACTCTACGCCGAATCCCCCCCGTCCCTCCCTCCGTCCCGCTCTATCTCTCTCTTTCTTCCACGCTCGCTCGCCGCGCGCGGCACAGCCTTTCTCGCGCCTCGTATGTGTATGCGCGTGCATGCGGCCTCTCTCTCTCTCTCTCGCATATATAACCTCTACCTCTATACACGTGTTGTATTTAATATACATAGCACGCTCGGCTCGGAACTGTACGCGCGCGCGCGCGCGAGAGAGTCCCCGAGCAGCCCATCCACTTGGCCTACAAAGTCACTCGGCGCGCGCGAGCGAGGGAGACGGAGCGAGAGAGCGCCCTGCAAACGGCGAATAAAAGTTTGATTAGGGCACTGAGGGGACGCGCGAGCGAGCGCGTGCGAATAGCTGTAAAATAGAGAAAACGATCATCCAGCCTGGCGGTGATGCTGCTGGCGGCGCTTTTGCCGCATTCACTATGCATGCGTCGCTTGGCCCGCTCGAATCCTCTTTCCTTCGGTCCCCCGCGCTCTTGACTGCAGGAGCGTGCTGTGGCCCGCAGTTTGCCACGAGGCAAGAGCAAAAAAAAGAAAGCAGCGCGAGAACGAGGGGAGAAATGGGCTGGAGAGCCGCGGGAATTGAAAACTAATAGCTCGACGAGTTTACACTGATGCTGTATACTGGCCTTTTAACTGTTTTTCGGTGGACGGGAGGGCGCTGGCTTTCTTGCGCTGGCCATTGAGATTGATGTATGACTTTGGGATGCTTTGGCTGCGATACGGTTGTAAGGGTGTCGCGAAAATGTGAGAACTCGAGATTCTGCATTTTTGGAGAAACTTTATAGGTCATCAGCCTAAATAATACCGAAGCCATATATATATATATATAGTCACTGATTTACATCCATAAATATTATTACTCAGAAGAGGATTATTTTTGTCACAAAATAACGTCCTCTCAAAACATAGTTATTAGGAGAATGCCATTTGTGGGGAACAGAATCTTCTCGTAGGGAAAGAAATAATTTTGAAGCAGTTAATTTTTTATCTGAAACTAGATGATCCGTGTTCCTATAAGAGAATTCTGTCTTACGATTGAAATGCATCTAGTTATTTGTTTTGAGAGGACATTTTGAGTGAACGATTGAAAGTTTTTAAACTGTTAGTTTTAACCGATTATTTAATACCTATATACATTATTTGCAAGAGTAACGATTACCAAACACTGACAATCAGATATTCCAAAACAAGAGGTGAACGAATTAGCCCCGGTCTCTCTTACTCAGAGAGGAAAATCATTTTATTCCTAATATATTCATATATCAATATAGGAATTCATATCAAGAAAAACCTCTCCGCACTTATTGGATATTCATATTAATAAAAATTCATATCAAGAAGAAACTCTTCTTACTTATTGGAAATTCACTGAGAATTCAATCAAGTCGATCTCTTGCTTTCAAACATTTTTTATGCATTGTACATTCAACCACAAAATTTCGTTAGTAAAGTTAGTTGAGAATTCAATCAAGTCGATCATTTGCTTTCAAACATTTTTTATGAATTGTACATTCAACCACAAAATTTCGTCAATAAAGTTTATTTTCAATTCATAGACGCGTGCAAACACTTCGGCTGAAGCAATTCTCGAAGGCATTTAAAGTTCCAACTTTTTTTTTAAATATTCAGTGTTGACTTTCAAACGAATGCTTTTATGTCTTTATATCAGAATTTTAAATTTGTTTACAGAAGGAATGATACTTTGCAAGTTGAGAAACGAATTTCTATTCCCTGTGTGATCTAAATCACGAAGGGTCTTATAAGATTAATCGACCAATGATGCTATAAGAATTTTATTGACCATTTATATGAGAATGAAGAAGTACTATAAGTTCCTTGATTATCATCAAATTTGTGAGAGCAAAAGTTTTCTATTAAAATATTTGGAGAGTGGATATATGGCTCGTATTGACTTTTGTATTTAAGGGGACGAGCGAAGGACTATTCTCGAGCACTCCCCCTTTTGAAGTTTCACAGCGCCACCAACTCGCCAAAAACATTTCAGCATAGGGGGAGTTTCGTGTAGTAAATGGCCTAGCCGACAAGCAATCATAAAACATAAATGGACCTATAAAGTAAAAGACAAGTTTGACTTGATAAAATGATGTGAGAAAGTTAACTTGAATTAATGGTTTATAATGATAAATTTAACATTGTAATTTCGTAAAAAGGAGTGTATTTCTTGCCTCTTTAGCTTATAACGTTCGTTTTGAATTATTTAAAAGGTTAAAATTATAATTAATGGTCGAACGAACTTGGTAACATTTCTATTAATTTAGCGTCGTTTCGTTCATTTCGTGAGATTCGTTCAATGGCTCTTTTCATAAGTACATAGCTGAATGGTCGAAATGTCGCTAAATTAATTAAAATGTTCCCAAGTTCGTTCGACCATAATTTCAACAGTTGTAAAATTAATATACGAGCAAGTATTTCGAATTTCGAAATTTGCTTTATACCATGTGCAAATATATTACATTTATCGTATTGAATTACATTAATTCGGTCGCCCTCGTACTGTATTAACTGAAGAATTCGAAGAGGAATTCGGCGCATTCTAATGCCACTGCTTGGCGTATATAGAATTGAGAACTCGGCGAATAACGATATTGCAATTTAATATTTAAAAGTCTGTACGTGTCTAGAATACCAAAATACCTATATAATTCAATTGAAAGACCAAAAGTTATTTATCGTCAAGTTCTGCGGGTTATTTTCATCGCGAGATACGTTGACCGCGGCGCATCTAAATTAATCAAGAGAATATATATATAAATAAAGCTTGAAGAATATTGCATAAGCAAGCTCATGTTTTTATCCTCGCGACTGTATACGTAATTGAATATTAACGCCGTAGCGATACGACGAGTATCATCGCGATGCGCCAATGGCGGAGGGGAATCGTAAAACTTATATACATATATAAAACAAAAGTGCAGTCGTGATTGTTAAAGCTAATTATACTAGGTACATAATGTATAAAATGCCATAGTGAAGATTTGTGACGTACTGATAGTGAGGCGAGTGTCCGAGGCTCGATTCGAGACGTGCGAAGAAGCTTCGGCGCTATACGTACCTGAAACACAAAGGAGAAAGGACAATTATGAATAATCGGCCATTATGATGCCACTTTCAATAGGCACAAAGGGATATCGCCGTAATACCAAGACGGGGAAAAAAGTTTAATTAAGCCTCTCCAGGGGCACGAAGCTTTGGGGGAAAGTTAGGCCGCATCGCGCGGGGATAGAGAAAGGATAAAAAAGGAGCTTCGCTCGAGCAAAGCCTCGGCATTGTCAACTTGGGTCCATATCATCGATTCGCGCGGGGAGGCAATTTTTTTTACGCCTCCGGACCCGCAGCCCGTCTTCCAGCCCTAGCTGTCTAAACAATCGAAAGTTAAGACTCTGGAGGCGGCGCGTCGGCAGTGATAGCAAGTTCCGAACAATGCTGAGCCGGCTGCCTGCGCTTGGCCGGAGGTAAAGTTTTGTGCTCCAGCTCTCTCCCCGACTATATACGTTTGCTTTGGTCCGCGTTTATATACGTGCTCCAATTGCCGTCGCAGCGACTGAGCAGCGGCTGATGCAGCTAGATACACTACATATACACTACTCTGCCTCATTATATCGTCGCAGCGGCAGCGGATCCGTTATTTGCTCAGGCGCGCCATGCGTATATATCTAGCAGTACCGCTGGATGGTAAGCGGTGTAAGAGCAGCCTCGCTCTCGAGGTATAAACTCGCTGTACGGACAGACTGTCGCAGGGGATTGATTTGCTGCTGCTGCTGCTGCTGCTGCTGCTGCAGCTACTGGCCAGGAGAGGAAGGACTATGCGCAGAGGCAGCGAGGATTAGCGGCCGATCCGATTGTTGCGATTGCGGCCGCGCGCCGTTCGACTGGAAATAACCCAGGCCGCTAGCGGCGTGACTTTGCCAAAGCGCAATTGTCTCGCTGTCCGATGCAGCAATTCACGCGCCGCGCGGATAAGCGCCTATATATAGCCCCGAACTCTTCGCTCTCTCTCTCGAGCTGTTTAGCAAAATTAATGGCCTGCGAGTCTCTCTGTTCCCGCTTCCTTCCTTCCTTCCCTCCCCTTCCCCGCTTTACTTCTGTACTATTTTATTTTAGCCCCAGCGCCGCCGTCACGGCGATGGCTTTTTCTCCCTCTCGCTCGCTGTAGGGGGAAAGTTTGCGCGCGAATCGCTCTCCACATTTCCTAAACTACTTTCGCGCGCCGCGCGCGCTCTCGCTATATACACACAGAGGGCTGCGCCGTATAGGTGGCTGCGCGAGCTGACTTCGCGATAAATCAGCTGCTCGAACTCACGACTTTAAAAGCCAACGCGCCGCCGTCGCTGCTGCTGCTGCTGCTGCTGCTGCTGCTGCTTCCTTCCGCTCGTCGCGCGCTGCACTCGACCGATTTATTTAAGCGCGTCGCCGCTGTCGTCGTCGTCGTGTAGGTATATATAGGTAAGCGAGCGAGAGAGCGAGCAAGAAGTCGCGAGATTCGAGGAGCGACTCAGTCATCTTTGCGTCGTGCGCGGAGATTGCGAACATTCGTGTGGATTGGACAAGGTGAATTTTAATGGATTTCTACTCACACTTTGTATTTTCACAGTTATTATTGTACGCATGTCTTTGCTTAAAGTGTTTACCAATTAATTAAGACACAGGTGACTTCGAATTAATTTTATTTAAAAATCAGCTCATAACGGATATCTTGACAGCACGAAATTCGAATTAGTACAAAGTGCATAGCTAACAGAAATAGTACAAAGCATGCTTATAATATATGACTCTCCTGCTAATAATATATAATCTATTGCTGTTCATGTGTTAATATATTTATAAATTAAAAGGTTTTGAATTATAGGTACACAGAAATTATTATACTCAGACGGTAAAGTGGATAATATTTGCATAGCTATTTCCTGTCTTTAATTAGCTTTCAATTACTTTTTGACGTTACTTTTTATATAATTCAAGCCATTACTATTTAATTTATATTTGTATAAAAATTGTCAGAATAACTTTTAAAAACGTCGATACTTAAATGAGTAGAAATTGGGACATTCGCCTTACGAGACTTTTACTGCAAAAAAGTGTTATTGATGGAGGTTGTAATGAAGCACGCGATCAATGCATTTATCAAGCTATTTTTACAGGAAAAAAAAAGTTGAGACATTTGATTTAGTATAGGTCAAGTATTAAATTACAAACATACACTGTTGATGGGTCTTGAAAAAAATTATATTTAGCGACGCCGTTAACGGAAGGAGTAGGTACTTGACCAATACTTTTACTCGGTTTTATTTCCAAAAAATACTTCAAAACTTACGAGTAGTCTTTAATAGATTTTTAACGAGGCCGAAAAACGTTGTTACTTTGTACGGAATGTTAGCAAGTAAGTTGAAAATAACTCTACTAACGCTTGTTTGATGATATTATATCGTTGCTAAAATAGTAAACTTTAAAAACCGAACAATATAGAAGGAAAGTTTCAATGATGTGTACGTAGAATATTTACACATTTACATATTATACAACTTTATAGGAAAATATATATTTGTAATTATCATCATGATACCGAGAGGCTTTATGAAATAGCTTTGCTCGTTAAGTTGTGAGAATGTTGAATTTTCTGAAACGCAAGCTAAAACACAAGATAAAATCAAGCTATTGCTTTAATAAACTTTAAAAGCTTTACATTGATATTAATATAAGTGACCTAAAACTTTATTGAATTAACGAGCTGCCGCTTTATCATTCATATAAATTCTTCAATACATTTTAGCAAATGGAAACTCGCAGTCTTTGCAAACTTACTTAAACGTTATACTTTGAGCGAGCAATTTCAAAGCGTATATAATCAAAGAATTTCCAACAAAAGCAACACTTTAGTAAAATTTAAAAAGACTTTTCCATCCTACATGTTAGAACTGCCGTAAAAGTACTGCACAACTATTACCAGCGGCTTTTGTTGCTGCCCTACATCTTGAATGCTATACTGGTACGTTCTTCAATTAATTCGTCAATAAGTAGTAAAGTCTCGGAACGGCAAGACACGCGATTTGACAATTACTGCACATTTCATTGTTTTTCGTCGAGTCAAGATAAATAGATCAATTTTAATTTTAACGGGTATTGGGAACTCGAAAGTTCATGACCTCGTCAACAATCTTATCTATTTTGCGCTATTTCTGTGCAAGATATTTGTTTGCGCTCTTCTGGACATTAATTGTTGCGAAATCAATTTAAAATTCTAATTTTTATCCTTAAATCTTATTAATCAAGCGATATTAGTTGTAATCACATTTAATGTATAAACGAAATTATGTAAAACCAAGACACTATTATACAAAGCTGTAAACAAATATTTCAACATTTCTATGAATGCTACTTGAATAAAATCTCCAGGTTGGATTCTCAAGACCTTGTTGGAATGGCATTCCGTTCGTCGAAATATTGAAATATTTGCTTGAAACTTTGTATAATAGTAGAGAATAATAAAAAATAAGGCAACGGTGGTCGTTTTACATAATTCAGTCTTTATATTTAATTACAACAAATATTATTCATATCTCGATTGGTAAGATTATAACGTATATAGATAGTTGTTAAGATGATAAGAAAACATTTTTAAAAATATTAGCTCTCCCAATCTAAAAGAAAATAGTCAACAGTGCCCTCCATTATGAAACTGCCATAGTACAATAACGAGGAATTGCAATAGAAAATGCCCTAAAGTAATATCTTTGAAACTGTAGTAGCCCTTTTCACCCCCTTTCATTAGACTGAGGGTCAATTTTCTTTTAAATTCACATTTTTTGAGATTTACACAGGTCAGATGCGTTAATTACCTCGCCCTTAAATTTTCAAACTGCCTCTTACACCCTCAAAGCAAATGTAATTAACGGTTTTTACTTTTAATGTAAGCCAAGCGTATTCGTAAAAAAAATAAAGAAAAAAAAAGCCGTTTCTAGAGCTTCTCAAGGAAGGAATGCGCCCCCGGCGAGTAATTGTAAGCGAGGTACACGCGGCGCGCGGCGGGTATAGGAAATTGCCCTAAGAAAAAGTCGCGCGCGCGCGCGGCTGCAGCGCAGAACTCTCTGCATCGGATTGAATATTGTAATTCGGCGAAATAGTCGCCGTCGCCAGTGCCGGCGCGCAGTAGCAGATGGACAGATAAGGTTAGCGCTACGATTTACGGCCAATACTCGCGTTGCTCGAGAGCGAGAGAGAGGAAGAGGAAGATAGAACCACCATACTGCCTCGCAAATGCTTGGGCAATGCCTCGCGATGCTTGGCAAGGGGGCATGTAAAGAAGAGAGAGAGAGAAAAGAAGGGAAAGGAAGCGGCCTCGTTATACAGACGTAGGCGTGCGGTAGTCGCCGCGCTGCACTGCACTGCGGCTATATAGCTCTCCTCTCGCGGGTTAATGTATGTAGCTGTAGCTGTAGCGCCGTATAGCCTAAGGTGTATATATATAGGGGTCGAGAGCGGCGGCAGCAGCGCCGGCGCGCGGATGTAACGGTGTGTCCCCCCCTGCAACAGGAGCCGCTCTCTCCCTCTCTCTCTCTCTCTCTCTCTCTCTCTCTCTCTCTCTCGGAGCCAGAGTCCATGTACGCGGGGGCTTGTTTGCTTGTTTACGCGGGCTGCAGCCACGATATCGCTCGCACCTATCCTCCCTATATATATATATATATATATATATATATATATATATATATATATATATATATATATATATATATATATATATATATATATATATATATATATATATATATATATATATATATATATATATATATATATATATATATATATATATATATATATATATATATATATATATATATATATATATATATATATATATATATATATATATATATATATATATATATATATATATATATATATATATATATATATATATATATATATATATATATATATATATATATATATATATATATATATATATATATATATATATACATATACACACACACACATATATATATACGGGTGTAGTGCACGCGCGCTAGCGATGCGATTCAAAAATAACCATTAGCCTCAATGATCTTTCGACGTGTATTTTACCCGTTAGGTTTGACTCTCTGGCCTCGTGATGCTGTTGCTGTTGCTGCGCAAATCTTCGGAGAGCAGTGGCATGCAGGAGCAGTGATTCCGAAATGCGTGTAACGATGTAATGGCCGATTCTCGCGAAACTGTCATATTTCATGTCCTCGCGCGTGTTTCATGGGTGTACTGTCGAATGGGGAGACTGTAAATTATCGAGCGGGGATTGCTCAAGTTTTATCGGTTTCTAAAAGTTCGATGAGATGAATTTTAAGCGAATGCTGTATTCGGGGGTCCAAGCAAAGTAGTCCCCACCTGGTGGTTGGATTTAGAACTACTGAAAGTTATAAGAAAACAGAGCTCGCATAACCCCAAATAAACGTTAGTAGAAAGCTATTTTAAAGTTAAAGAGTTTTAGCTGATAAAATGGAATTACAATCAATTCAAATACTTCCAAAATGATATGAGACCCTTTATAACTGACTAGGTAACAAAATATAATTAATTTATTCTTCGTGTTTAAACTTGCCTCCACGAATCACGTGACTTATTATAACTTTCAGCAGTGATTGCAGCGTGCTCTGACGGGAATTGGACCCCCGAATAGAGTAATTATCGCGTATGAGCAAAAGAATGTCATCTTCGTGGCACGTCACTTCCATACTTTCATAAAATTTCACCGAATAAAGTAATATTTAATTGCATATTTAAAATTTTTGAAGTAGATAAATGTCTTCAGCAGTCGGTGGATTTTCGATTTAAGCTTTTATCTGCATTAAACTGCAATAAGTTCTGTCATCCGTTGAAATGTCATTTTCGTGGAATGAAATACTTTAGCTTTTGTATAGTATAGATAAAAAAGTGAAATATTCCGATTTAAAGAACCAAAAGTACATGATAATGATGATGCCAGGTTTCGATCGGAAAAAACTTATGGCCAGCTCGACCTGCGCATTAGGCCCTTGTCACTCGGTATTCAGAGAAAAAACGTATAATAAGGCGCGTAACGAGGCGTTAGTTGGGTCCCAATGTGTCAACTGTCCAAACCCTACCGAAGCCCTATGAAATAATGAAAACTGAATAAATAATAGTCAACACATCAGGGTTGTGCTACGCCTCGTTGCGCGCTTTACCATCAGCGTCGGCTTGGACGCCCTATCAGGACCTGACGATTATTGCAGGGATACTAATTAGGCCCGTATTTACACCCTAATCCACTTTCCGATCGGGGTACATCACGCTAAACCGAGTGATTACACTCCAACATGAGTGAGTTTTCACTCTAACTGGAGTTAAGTTTGACTCTAGTAACGGACATGGTCATCCAAATAGTAATCTAACCTCTTTTCGTCATGTATACGCTATACGTAAGTACCGCCGACAGCGCCATTTTTGTACGATTTTTGCGGCGACAATGAGCAGATTTGGGGTCCTATCTTAAATTGGTTTGGTAAATGCCAAAAAACAAAGTATTTTTTAAGGAAAAAAAGGTTTGATATGGCTTATTCTGAATAAGATAGACCTGGTGTACAAACGATTTCATCTAAAATAGTTTAAAAATTGTTTATAGCATCTCAGTTTTAACATGTCTAGATGGCGTTCGCGTATCGCGCCAGAGATACTTACGTAGCGTATATTATTTAATGCATCTATTAAAGTGCTAATTTCGGAATTAACTTCTTTAAAATCGTTCGGATAGGTATGCAATATGTAAAAATTAATTTTTCGTGTAATTCAAGAGTAAAATCAACCAATAAGATAAATTACACGAATGATATTCTGTTGTTGTCCGTCTTGGTAGTGTGACTCTATTTTACAATGAAACAGTGAAATATTCGCTGTAATGCTGTCATTATGATTCACTCAAACTTTAAAGTGAAGTCTGATTCTACCGCATTCGGCGTGTAATTATTGTTGGTAGTTTCAGAAGTACACGATGTTGTTATTACAGTTTTATAAATGAAAACGTAACAAAATAAAGTTCGTCTTTGTCTATCGCATGACTGCCCCTGTGTATCTATATATCTATATGCTACGTTGGAATGTGGAAAAAGTGTCGCGTCAGAGTTGCTGCAGCGCAGCGCTAGAATAACGGAATACGCCCTTTGTGATGCGGGCGGCTTCTCGGAAGGCCGCACTGTTGCTGCTGCTGCTGCTGCTGCTGCTGCTGCCACCGCAATGTTGTTGTTGGAAAGGAGATTTGCCTAATGCCGGTCAATGTTTAGTATCGGACACCCAAGGATTTAAGGATTTTTGTATAAAGAGGGCTTTAAATTGTATATTTAAGACAAACCAGTTGATTTAAAAGCATAATCTCCATCGTATGAACTCGCGATACAAGACGCTTATAGAGGTTTATGACCTCTATATATCTGTTTGAAATATCTATCTACCTTTTCAATTTGATCGCATGTTAAATGCATAATACTCTATAGTTTTTATAGTAAAAGGGTTCATGTCTCCAATACTCAGAATTATTATTTTGAGAGATTTTAGAAGTTTAAAAAAGCAAAGTTTTCTAAATTAGTTCAGACAATGAAGTGTATCACTTTTATGAGAATTAGATTACTTATTATCTCGGAAATACTTTTTAAAAAGTAGATATATTCATGAAGTTTTGCACATGTCTAACCGTAAAATCGTTCATAGCAACACGTTTTGTTCACGTGAAAAATATCACTCCATTCGAGTGAACGTATTCAAAAGAGCCAAATCGAAAAAGAGGGATTTAGTCAGTTATTATATAAAAAAACAGATATACTTTTTACCTGGACTTTTACTATGAAAAAGAGGACAACAATTAATAAATTTATAAATTTCGAAGCATGTTTTTAATAATATTGTACATACTATATTTTACATTTCTGTAACGTATTACTTTCTATTAAAAATATATGCAACCCACAAGGATATTTTTATTTTCCTGCGGTACATAGTACAAACTCCACCATGGACTTTTTCTTCAGTGCTGCATATTGGGCAACTCTCTTTTTTTAAATCCTCACTACTCCGTCTAACCGCTCGCCACAAGAATTTTCACTCCTCTATTTTTCCACTCGTGTTTTTCCCCGACGCGTGCCCGCGCTGCCTGCTCATAATTTTAAATATTAGAAGGCTCCGCACTCCGATATCACGCACCTACACAGATCGTCGAATAGAGGCACAAGCCGCGCATCAATCCTTCTTCCCAGCCATACTCTAGAGCATCAGCGCTCGCAGTTATACTATACAGCAGCATCCGTTTTTGCAAATCGTTAGCCATGCCACTGCGCGAGAGAGAAAGAGAGAGAGAGAGAGACAGAGAGAGAGAGAGCTCAATCAGAATTAAGCGAACGATGGTAGATCCGAGAGCTTTGCTCCGCGCATGCGCGTCGGCCCAGCAAGAATGGCCGGGCTTTAACAATGCTTCCAGCTGTACGTATACAGGGTATACACGTAGCGGGCAAGCGAGCGCGCACGCCAGCGGCATCGGGGTAGTTCGTCGAAACGACGGAAATGACGAGTTTTCTCTTATATACCAGCGAGATTCGAGTAGACGATGCTGCCCGGCGCTGGCCAGTGCCAAAGCAAGCACCAAGAAATTGCTGCTCCTGGCGCGCATCCAAGCCTCGTCGTGCGCGCCGCTCATTTCTCCGCGCCGGGCCTAAAACTCCTGTGTGTGCCTCGTCAAGCCGGAGGAGTCACGGCGACGGCGGCGACTGCGGCGGCATACCAGCGGCACATCGCAGACACGCTCGACCAAGAGACACGAGGAAGTAAAAAAAACAACAAGACACGCGCGCACGCCGCTTAATGACTGACGCGTGTAATGAATGAATCGGACGGCGTGGCGTACACTGCGTTTAGTAGTTATCTCGCGTTCGAGGTACTTGCAGGGTTACAAACCAGTTCAAAAGTTAATTTTATCAGAAATCATGACCACGCTTCGAAATTTTCAGGAAAATTTAACTACCTCAATGAAAAAAATGTATTGCTCAAGTATCTAGATTCTGGAAGCGACAATACCTCGTTATTGCTCTCCGAACAATATTATTTTGCTGTGAAAACTATAATACCGACACCGACACCTATCATGTAGCTACGACAGCAATATGTACGGTTACTCGAGTAATACCAGTATAGTTATCATATAATATAAAAGTATTGATGTGAGACCCATTCATTTTTCTCAGTGAGCTCTCTTGGAATGAATATCAATATTAAAAAATACGTATGAAAATTAAAAGGATTCCTAAAGATTAAAACTGCCTCGAATTTTCATGTATTTTTGTCACTAATAAGTTTGGAACAAATTAATATTTTCTTAACATTACATGTGTCTAATTTAAGCTCTTGCCACCTACTTTCATATAATTTGTGGTCATTATTTAGTCTGAATACATGCAGAATTATGATCAGTAGAAGAGCTACCATTTTTAACTAAAATAACGCAAATTCGTAGTAAAATAGGTCATATCTTGGGAAGAGAGGCCTATGAGATATATTTGCGAGTGCTAAAATTCATGTCTAGGTATCAGAAAATGTTTTCCAAAGCCTCATCAAAAATCGTTTCTTATAGGTTGGTAGCTCTCCTTGTCAGATAGTGTGAATATTCACTTTCAAAAAATTTGGTTCCATTTTTTCTTACATATAAGTTTTACTACCTTATAAGATAGTAAAACTTCACATTTAAGAGTGATGCATTTTGTGTGCTGTAAACTAACTAACTAACTAACTTTGTACAACATTACAGCATAACGACTATATCTATATAAATAAAGTAAAATTTTTTGAAAAATATGTTGCAATCTGAACGTGACAATGAACTTTTAAATTGGATTGTACCACTATATATAGATACTAGGCATAAACTTTCGATGGCTATAGTTCTAGAACGAGATGGTTAGCTATATTGTATTTCTTGATCTATATAATATATGTAATTTACAATACATCAGTTCCTTCAGATATAACTTCTACATTTCTATTAGGATTATGACTTCTAAATCCTAATAAAAATTTAGAAGTTATACCAAAAGTACATTGATTAATTAATAATTGATTAATACAGGTTCGGTATACTTATGGCTTATATGTTAAATACTGAAACTTCAAAGACTTATATCTAAGCTTAGTGAAGATACGGCAAAACCCCAGACACTGTTAAAGTTCGGGACCAAGCCTTCCAAATACTGTTAAAGATCTAGCCTACAACCTCAGCAACTAATCAGATTGTAGCATCAGTCTCGTACTCAATATTGGGTTTACCAGGGGACCCCTTACAAATATTCATTTAAACGAAAAAACTTAATTAAATTTATACAATTACGCTAAAGTTTAAAAATAATCTCATACTTTTTCATAAGTAATCTTTTTGTATAAGTCCCCTCTACACGGTAGATACGACAGTCTAGTAAATCCGTTTTTACGAAGCCATACCACAAATTCTCGAAAATCCCTCCAAGAAACTCAAATTTCTCTCTATACAAGCAGCGCTCGAAATCAGTTCGAAGCCAGCGATTTCGTTGCGGCAGCGACGCGCATCTTTCCATGTCGCAAAGTACACAGAGCGAGGCGTACAGACAGTCGCTCTTTGGTGTATACTCTCCCGCGCTCGCTCGCTCGCTCGCTTTGTCGCGATTGCTTGTCAATTGCAAGCTCGCGCTCTTGCGTGCGCTAGTTCAGCGGCGGTAGCTTAGTTCGAAAGCTGGTTGTTAACGCGGTGTGCGTGTGCGTGTGTGTGTATGTGTGTGCGCCAGTGAGGCTCTTTGTCGCGCGGGTTGCGCCGCCTCGCGCTATAGCTGCGACAGAGGAGAAGCCATTTTGAAAATGAGAAAACTCGAGCCGTCGCTCGCGTGCCACCTCGTCGCCGTATATAATACAGAAACACTCGCGAGCGCGCGGCGTGTATTACCGTGTCTCTCTCTCTCACTGCGCCGAGTCTCGCGATTTTATCTCCGGCAAGGGCTTGAACGCGCGCGTTTAGCGGACTAATCAAGCGTTCTTTCAAGCGATATATGGCAATGCTCGGGGGAGAGGCAGCAGCAGCCAAGCAGTCTGCGGTTGCGGAAAAAGGGTGCAAGAGGCCCCCGCTCGCGAGCGCCAGCCCGCCCCCTCCGACGCAGTCCACTTGATTCTCTACTCTAACTCCTCCTCGAAAGAGCCTTCTTCGGACTTTCTCGCGTTCTCTTTCTCTTTCTCTCTCGCTGTACGCCCCCTTTTACTCTATCTCTTTCTCTCTCTCTCACTTTCGACTACTTACTCTCCAGTGCTCGCGCGCACCTTTTGCAGCCCTATATATATACCACCGCAATTCACGACATTCCTCTTGCGATTGTGCATTAGCGCCTCGCCTTAACGAACCGTACACCGTGCTAGCGAGGCTTTCTCTCTCTCTCTTGCTCTCTTGCTCTCTTTCGCGAGAGCACATTTCATCCCTCTCGACTTTCCACTCTACGGCTTCAATAGCCGACGCCCTCTCTCGCGCCCTTTCTTGCCGCTGCTGCTCTTCTTGGTTAAGGCGGCGTCGGCGTCGGCCGCCGCTTCCTCTGCGTCAAAAATTAAGGCATTTTCCTTTGTAGGGAAGCAAATCCCTTCCTGCGACGCCGCTCTCCCTCTTTCTCTTTCTTTCTCTGCTTTGTTGGCGCTGTGAAAATTATACTCCAGGGGGTTTTGTGGGGACAGTCGGCAGTGTGCACGTGTGTACGTGGGACTGCATCGTTCTTGAGACTTTCAGAAATGTCTGTGAAAGCGTGTGAAACTCCTTTCTATTCTATGGCTTGTTTTGTGATCTTTGCGTGCAGGATAATTTCATTATCACGAACAGTACTGGAGATTATGTGCGGATCATTTCAATGCTGCTGCGATCGCGTAAGCTTTAAGGGATTATACGCAGGCGTGCAATTCAATTGAAGAAAAAAACTATTTGTGGAAAATTACATTTCCTTGGAGTACATAGTCTTGAAAATGTTTGCTGAGAATTTCAAGACAATCCACCAAAAACTCTGGATGTGCACTTTCTTGATAAAGTCATGACCACAATTTCTCGAAAACCATTTTATTGTTGTTTAGTGCATATTTTTGGTTATGGATGAAAATTAAAAACTGCCGTTAGCCAAAATTCAGTTTTTCTTAAAGGTCGCCATTTTGTTCTGAATAATTTTTTAAAAGCTTAGATTAAAGACTGGATAATATATTATATTAATAATCTTTATTCGAATTTGCTGTCACTTAACTCATTTCAGAATACTCAGATTTCACCTCTAAGTACATTAAGACAAAGTCCTGGGGCTCATCGACTAAAACTGATCCCGAGAAAATCGTTATTTTTACTTTGTAAGATTTTATGATTATATGTAACTCTTTCTAATATTAAAGTCAGAAGTAAGCGCTTTTATTAGCAAACGTATATAGCAGGTATATAGCATTACCTTTTTGAGTTCACTATTATTATTAGCGCTTTTACTCACAGTTCTAAAAGTATTTGTACATTGACGATAGCCAAGCAAACGCAATCTTTTCTAGGTTCTTGCCACGCATGTATACAGAGCCAAAAGCTTCTGTGTATATATAGTTTACGATACAACGATAAGACCCTCCTCATCACTATGCAAATTAGCATCGCGTTTAATTAAACTTCGCAGAGATTGCGATTCTCCATTCGTTTTTCGTATAAATTCTTGAATCTACGAATATAGCGACACTGTTGTATAGTTTTTCTCCATCTCGAAATGCATAATACATCTTCGTACTCTTCGTTTGCAAAGATGAATAACATGATAAAGAGCTGACACATATATGAAGAATATCGGGAACCTAATTTCAGGAGTAAGAAAAATAATTCATCGAATCGTTTCTCAGCAAATGACAAAGAGAAAAGCAATCAATATTTAATGGAAATACAATCGCAAGTATATAACCTATAAAGGACTATAATTAAATGTGCTTTAATATTACAAGCATGACGTGTATAGTCAATAAATTATTCAATACGATGATTAAACAAAAATGATTGCATTTATTTAAGTACGAAAAACAGTATCAACCATTTTCATGAATTCTATTTATCAACCTGAATCAATTTCTATTAGTAAAATTGACACGAAAAACCGTGCTCTACACAGTACTTATAACAAATAAAATCAAAGAGAGCACCATCAGTATAGTCAACTTTGATTTCCGCATAGTTTGTTACGAAACTAATGACAGCGATGCCCTGCAGGAATCTCCAGCGGAATTTACGAGGCAACATCATTCGCCGGTCAAATAAAACAAACTACTAATCGTCCGCGTCATTGTGGCGCCAAACGTGGGCGTAAGCCGCAGGTACGGCCCGAAAAAGCCGCTGAATGCCGGATACAATTTGAAGCGCTCGATTTGGATTACACAGAGCGAAGTCTGCAGGCGTAGGGCGAGGCGAGGCGAGGCGAAGCGACCCCCGAGACACTTTTCCCGTAATTGGCAGATCTTTCGCTTTTCCCCCTCTGCGAGCTTACAGCAGCAGCAGCAGCCTCGGCAGTATAGCTGCGTGTATCGCTGAAACTTATGCACTTGTTGCTGAGTCCGTTTTCTGTGCACTGCAGCCGCGCGCGCGCTTCGCTCTATGTCACTTATCAGTGAAATAACGTTGTACCGGTGACCGGAGGGCTCGCTCCGTGTTGCGTTTTATCGACTTCCTATCTTCCGCTCCTTCCCTCGCTCGGCCTTTCTATATTTTCCCTTTGTTGGCGTGCCAAATTGTCGTAACGGCAGCTGGCTAAATTAAAGACAATCTGCCGCGTGCTTTCCGCACTTACGCCGGATCTGGATCATCCACAGCTAGTGATCTCCCGGAATTTATGTTCATTGTGTATACAAGCAGTATATGAGGTGGTGGTTTATATACATACGGTGAAAGAAGTTAGTAATGGCTTCTATACCCGCTGAGAAAAAAGTTTCTTTATACCTATAGCATAATCTCTTAACTATTGAGTCAGCAAACATAAACAAATAAGACTAATTGAATATTTATTAATAGTCAGCAAATGATGACTTGAAATTCTTTAGAATAACCTCACTTTTTGAAAAATGAACTCAGATTTCGTTTTTTAGAATGAAATATGGGGTTTTCATAATATCTCAAATGCATCAATTTAGTTATTCGAGCACGGAGAGGTGAGAAATAAGATGTATTAGAAATTAAGATTTACTGTATGAAAATTACTATTTTATGTAGGAATGGCGGGATTTACTTGTATTCTCGTTCTTTTTACTGTCTTTTCCAGAAGTTATTATTAAACGTGTACGAAATGTTACAATAAAACATACGAAACTTTACTATCTACTGTAGTAAAAAATGTCAACTTGTAGAATTAACAACAAAAAATAGTAATTTGTGCTGAATATTACAGAAAGAGTACTAGAAATTATAGTAATATTTGTTATTTTTTCAGAATATTATGTTTTTAAGTCAATTTTACGTACTTCTTTATCAAATTCTCGTAAATATTTTAGTAAACCAGTCTCGACTCAGAAAATCTCACCTCTAAAACTTTGTAATCTTTTGCAACTGACTACGATAATTTTAATTCGATGATTCAAAATCATATTAATTATATCAATTCATTAAGTTTTAATTAGAACTACAACAATGCATAAGCATATCATTATTTAATAAATATTAACATTCGAAGTTTAGCAAACAAGGATCATGATGGCACTGTTGGCAGAGCATCCGCTTCAAATCTCCACGAAGTCGGTTTTTTCGGTTAAAATATTTTTATTTGAAATTAAACTACTATTTAATATTTTAGAAAATTACTAAAATAAATTGTAAAAATTATTAAAATACGAGTACGTCGAAACATTACAAATGAAAATAGTAAAAATGCATACATTTATTAATAAGAATTACTGTATCGTTTCTCTCCGTGTGGGAAACTCAACCTATGTAGACAAGTATTGTAATACTTTCAAGGCTTTCTCTCAAGAACATTCTCCTCTCAGTATTCGATAATAATTCGGAGACAAAGAGTGTATAATGGTTCGTTATAGCATCTCGCAAATTAGGACTCAGGTACTCAGCTATTGGGGAATGAATGAAATTTGACGTAACTTCAAATCCTTGAACTTTGCATGATTTTATATTATCCAAATGTGTGATGAACACAAAAGTTTTATCATAATTATTCAAATATTAAGAACATTTTTCTTCGGTAATAAGTACATGTATAGTACATGTATACCATTTGCAACAAGTCAAATGTTTAATCATTATTCAATATTTCTCAATTATCTAAAGACAAATGATTACTAGGATACATTCAATTAAGACTCACAAAAAATTCTTATCGTCGCCGATCTACCCACCCCGCATTATACTCAGGCCTAATCAAGTTCTGCGACAACCACTATATCTTTTGTTCTATATCGTGTTAGTTCGCCGGTTCGCCCTCGGTATAACGATTGCGCTGACTGGCAATACAGTGATGAGCGTGGGGAGTGTCGGAGGGTTAGCAAGCATTGAAGATAAAATAACGCCGAGGAAAAGGAGGCATTAATTCTTACGAAACCAATATCTCTTCTGCAGCGCGGCTTGCAAGGCTATGGTGTCGCAAGAGTTTCGACAGCTCAGCTGCTCGTCGTTTTTGCTCGGGTCATCAGTTTAGCGGATGTTTAATATACACATAGACAGCCGAAGCTTACAAAAAGAGGAGCTGTGCGAATAAATGATCTATTTATGTCAGTCTGGCTCAAAGTTTGAGGAAGGATTCTTTGAATGAAAAATGCAACGCGTGCTTCAGGATATTCCAGAATATACCCTGGTTTCTTAAATATGACTCGTTATGTGCAAAGTTCCCGAATAAATCTGAAAAAATCGGTGCCTCTGAAAATGGAGGAAATTAACTTATATTTTTCATGCAATTCTTTTCATGAGTTTAGACCGTCTATAACTTTGGAACCAATCAATATTTTGACATCCAGCATAACTTAAATTTAAATTCACGGTGTCTTCTTTCGTATTCATCCATGATAAAATCAATAGGTCAAATAGTTAACGAGTTAGAACTATATCTAAAGGTATTGGTTTTTCCAAATTTAG
Organism: Gastracanthus pulcherrimus; assembly: GCA_949152435.1. Lineage (NCBI taxonomy): Eukaryota > Metazoa > Arthropoda > Insecta > Hymenoptera > Pteromalidae > Gastracanthus > Gastracanthus pulcherrimus. Next base: position 153,391,263 of record OX424573.1, read on the forward strand.
CAAAAATTTGGAACATAATGAATCATATCTCGCAATCCGAGGGGTCTATTTTGACAAATCCTAAAAGACGAGTTCCATCATTTTTTATTCAATGAATCATTCCTCGAAGTTTGAACCAGATTTGTGACCCGGAGGGTTTAGCCCTTCCTTGTCAGTTCAAAGTCATTGCGCGCATTCATTCACTGCACGTCACAATAGCGCGCCAAAAGTATGCACTTACTGTACAAAAATGAAAATCCAAAAGTAAATCCGGAATGCTGGTCGTTATCCGCGCATACCCCTTATAAGCTGCTTGCAGTGCTTGCACATCACCTCTCGAATATCGGGCTATTATGTACGTATAATGCACCTCCTATATACAACGGGTTTTTGCAGCCTTAGACTTTGTTTATGATACATAAGCTGATTTTTGCGTACAAACTTCATGCGTCGTAAAATATGCACGGCGAATATCTCTCTCTCTCTCTCTCTCTCTCTCTCTCTAGAGTGACTCTCGTGAGTCTTTCATTTCGCGCAGCAACAAGTCTTTATCTTAGTCTGATTCGGCCGCGGATTCGCCATTAAGAAGAATCAACGAGTTATCTTAATTCCTTCGCGTTCTTTTCCATCCTCACGGCAAAAGCGAGTCCTTGAATGCACTCATCGGTCCACTCTCTCTCTCTCTCTCTCTGTCTCTCTATTTCTCTGATCTAAAGTTGGGTCAGGAATTAAGAGGAAGAGACATATAGTATAGCAAATTTCGACTCAAGAATTTCAAATTATATTATATGCATTTAAATATTTATGAACAATAAGAGAAGAGTATTTACTACAAATAAATTGACACATTTTGGATCGGTATCCATAATTTAACTGAAACGCGCGTCTCTTAAATGTTAAGAAATATGAACTTAGTCTTCTACAGTAAAGTAAGGGAACAAAGTTTTTAAAAATCTATTAGCTTTTTATGGCATGACATCGTTAAACAAATTTAACTATAGTTAACACTCTCACTGAGTCTGAAAACTTTTCTTTACACCAACATTTCTATATTTAAGTTTACATAAGTATAATAATGTGACTTCTAACTCAACTCAGAGAAATAAGTTTTGACATCAAGCGGAATTATTCTTAAATATGTGCCAATATGAAAATCTGCTTGATGCAAAGCGATTCCTGTTTGCTTAAAAATATTCCATTTGATTGAAAACCACTCTTGTCAAAGTTAAAAATATCACTTTTTTCGACTCAAGCAGATTCTTTTTGAATCAAATGCATTGTTTTCAATCATAAAAGAATCATTTAGAATCAAGTGGATTTTTATTTTGACGCATATTTAAGAAGAATTTCGCTTGAAGTAAAAACTTATTTTTCTGAGTGTCGTTGTATTACATCACACTAATTCAAATCTTGATTTGTTGCACATAAATATACTATATATTATACTAGATAATCAATGTTTGAAACTTAGATAAAAAAATGCTTCTTTGAACGAATACTCATGCTTAACATACCCAAGTCTTAAGTCTTGATCTGATTCGCAAACTGCAATTTTGATTGGCAAAAACGTTATTTCGAAAGCAAATAAAGAATCGCTTTAGACGAACGAGTCGTCCGCACACCACTCTGTCCATTCAAATGGAAACTTTCACTCTTATCGCGACAGAGACGCTCGGCCAGAAATTCCTCTCAAACGGAGTAATTAAGCGAGAGTCCGTCTTTCGAAAAAGTGAAAAATCACCCTTCCAGATTCCTTCCTCCAGTACTGGCAGCCATAGCAAACCAGCAAGCAAGTAAGCCTCGTCGACTGGCAGTCGGTTTGTCTGGCGCTATTGGCGCTTAGCAGGAGATCGCAGGCGTGCGCCCGAGAAGGAGAAAGAGGTGGAGGTGCAGCAACAGCAGCAGCAGCAGCAGGAGCAGGATCACAAGAGCTGACGAGGCTTAGGGGCAACGCGAGATGAGGGACGAAGCGGAAAGGGAAGGGGAGGGTGGGGGGGGGGGGGGGGAGCAGAAACTGGCGGCTCCACGACGTTTTTATCTTATGAACAAGGTAGTGCACTCTCGGAGCCGCAGATAGCAGCAGCCAGCGGCGACTCGGAGCCTTGCATTACTGGGATATATAATTCCTATTTGTGCCTTTTTCCTGCGGACCTTCGCTGATGCTGATGCTGATGCTGCTGCTGCTGCTGCTGCTCGGCGACAGCGAGGAGAGAGAACCCAGTCTCCGTCGACTGCCGCTGCTGCTGCTGCTGCTTATCGAGGAGACGAAAGTGGTCTCGCTCTGCCACGCGGGACATCGCGACATCCGTAACTAATGACCCTGATATAGGCCCTGGCACCCGCGCCCGCGCAATTTTCTCTTTTGAACAATCGACGAGCGAGGCGGCGTGGCAGCTCACGATCAGTCTCGAGCTCCTTCGTCCCCATATAAACTCGGCGCGCGCGACGACTGCCCGCTCGGCCGGGCAAAGTGACATCTCGACGTGACTCCAGAAGCACGAGGATGCATGCACGTCCGAAAAGTTTCTGATTTGGAGTAATTTATGAACAGTGTGCTAATGAATTAATCTTTATCGTGTAATACTGGATGAATGTGGTATATATTATTTACAGACATGTCAATATTCTTCGGCAGGAAATTGCTGGTCTTGGCGGTGACACGTTGAAACTCGTGAAATATTCATTAGAAATATATATGGCACTTTGAATTTTTGAGAGGTAGAGAAGATAATACTTCAGAAGATTAATTCGTTGAGTACTGTAAATAATGTATGTATTCGAAAGCATAAGAACCGGAATTTCCATTACAACCATTTAAAATTTAAAGTTATCGCCGAACATATTTTCGGTCTGAAAAGACTTGCGGTACCGCGATGCCGAATCAAACTTTACTTCGATTAAAAAGGGTTCCGAACGTTTGTTCCACACCAGCAAGGCAGCACGAACTTTCGCGAGATTCTGTCTGAGAGCTTACAACACTTACATGATCGCATTTTGTTCGACTCTGATTATTGTATACATTCGCACGCAAATCAGACGTTCACTAAGGTTCACGAGATAGTGATGAAATATTGCTCTATGTACCTTTATAACACTCACTGCATTTCAATTTTATCCTATTATTATCCTATTACAATAAAATTAAGTGAATAACTTAAACATTATCTAGCAGTCGTGCGTGGACCCATGTAATATTTTATTCGAAATAATCAGATATAATATTGCGAATGGACATATATCTCTGAGAATAGTTTCATTCATCAAAGTTTCATCGGTGCACCAGTTTTCAACTTTATAATTTCAGTTAAACTCGTCTCCCAACTTATTAACACACTTTCAACAACAATCAATATGAAAGTAGTTCAATGGATGCATCTATCTAACCCTTGTCCTCCGACATTTTTACGGAAAATGTCGGAAATGTAGGCGTGCATTCGGCGAGCGCGCGTTTCTTATCCGGCAAACAAAAAAGTCGCTGTGCACGAAAGCGATGAAAGCTCTCCGAGGGCCGCGTATCCTCGATGGCTGTTATACGGGTGTAGTAGGTAGTGGCATAGTGGCGCGCAGGAAAGAGTTTGCGCGCACCGGCGCTAAAACGAAATGCCTTTCGTGAAATACAAGTAGTTCTCATGCATAGAAGCTAAGCACCGCAGTGGAGCGCGCGGCAAGGCACGTCCATGCATTCAAAATGGACCCGCTCCCTCTCTCCCTCTCTTATCCCCTCTTCGGCACCCCTCTCGCATACACGCGCACTCGCTCACACACACCTGCAAGAGCACCAGCGCCGCTGCTCATCTGCTGTCCTTCGCCAGCAGCAGCAGCAGCAGCAGGACAACAGTCTGCATTCAGCCACTATGCATGTATATGTATATATTTATAAATGCGTTCGAATGAAGTTGCCTCCTCACCGGCGCTGTTGCCGTGGCAGTGCATGCTCTTGGGTTGATTCGCGCCGCTCTCTCTCTCTCTCTCTCTCTCTCTCTCTCTCCCTACCTCTCTCGGCACAACGCGATTATTCCACGTGTAATTGAAGCGTAATTATTAAGTACCTATCTCGATCTATACGGCAATACCACTCGACCTATTCCGTGCGCCGCTGCCGCCACACTTGCATGTTCCTTCTCGTGAGAATCATTTATTTCGCTTGCACACCTCTGATCTCTCTCTCTCTCTCTCTCCCTCTCTCACACACACATTCTCACACACTTACCCCTTAACTCTCTCTCCCTCTCTTACTCGATCGCTCTTTAACCACCTTTAAGATCCAAGTGGTGACCAAGATGAGAAAATTTTTTATTTAACTTAGTTATTTCAAAACTGATTTCGAAGTATAAAATCGATCCGTTAGATAAAAAAAAGAGATATAATTGCCAAAAGTTAATTCAGATAATACATATCTTGGTGATCTAGCTTTAAAATTTAATGTATCTATGCATAAATTCGGCAATCCCGCAGTTTCGGCAGTAACTTGTGAATCTAATTCACGAAATGGCCCTTCTTAACTATAATCGCTAATATAATACACTCAGTTAAATTGCTCACAGTATTTTAAAGATTTTAGCAAGAATATAATTGAATTATTAGAATTTCAATGAGAAATTTCACGTAGAATTCAGCAACAGATAGTTACAGTCGTTATTGGATATTTTTGAAACTTTTATTTACAACGAAATTTTATGTACGAATTATGCCTATAAGAAACTTTCTACCAGAACTTGAAACAGCATTGGCAAAGGTAATTCGGTAATTCGGTAATTCGGTAATTCTCCCTATTCTCATTTTCAGAGTGTGTAATAGTATATACTCTCCTAATTATCAGCCTTCCTTATCAAAACAGCGACTAGCGAGCAGCTCGAATGGCCGTGTGTTCTGGGTCAGTATTGCAAAACATTCGACCGCAGCTGGACAGCTGTAGCTTTAGGCCTCGCGGCAAACAGCCATTGTATTTGCACAAGCAATTGTTAGATTGGGTAAATTATGGTGATGTCGGACGAAAGAGGCGGTATAAGAGTAGTCCGTCAGTTCGCAACAGACTCGTAGGTGGCGTGCATGTGGGGCGCGGCGCGTTTGCAAATGCCACGGATAGAAAATCCCGAGAATGCCAAGAGAGAGAGAGAGAGAGAGAGAGAGAGAGAGAGAGAGAGAGAGAGAGAGAGAGAGAGAGAGAGAGAGAGAGAGAGAAGGGGGTGGAGGCGAAAGGCACAACAGTTTAAACGGGTTATCGCTGCGTATATACTTTTGCTTATTCATTATTCGTGGCTGCGCGCGCTTTCGAGCGCGGATTAGCGAGCCCCGCTTATATATACATGTATAACCTATAACGCGCAACGTCGCAGTTGCTCTGCGCTTTGCGGTTATACAGTTTACACGGCACGGTTGTCTTTTGCGCCCCCCGCACGACACGAGATGAGCTTCTAAAGACACTTGTACCTCTTCCCCCTCGTGTCTGTTTCTCTTAATTTTATTTTTTCCTTTTCACCGCTCGTCGTCGTCGTCGTTGTCGTCGTCGACGCCTGCGCACCGCACTTCGCCAACCTTCCCGTACACGGAGACTGCTTGAGCACTTCTTCTTTTTTTTTCATGCGTGTAGGTATATACAGTGCAAGCCACGCGAGTACCCGAACAGCTCTTTTCTCAGTTGCCAGGCTCGCTCGTGTGTACAGCTCGGCGAACGCGCGTAATTACCACTGTAAAAGCATTTACACTCCGACATATTTCAGAAAACTCATGCTAATACTCGTTCCTCTTGCGCTCCTTTCTTCTCCTCGGCTCTCTTTCCTCCCGCTCGTTCTCGCTCTTTATCGCTGTATTATATGGCGCACCACTGCAATGTCATTTCTTTCACCTCCGTGGCGCGCACTCGTCGGCTCTCCCCCTTTGCTCTCGCCCCATCTTCCCAGCCACTTCTCTTATGCAGCCGTGGCAGACTCTTACATTCTTACATTCTTCATTTTTTTCGGCATCAGCGTTTTCCTGCAAGATCTTCGCTATGGCCCTGCTGCGACGGAAATCAAGTCATGTGGAAAATTGCGACTTGATACGGCCTACTTCGCAAAATGCTTTATCAGATTCATTATATTACGCGGCTACATTATTATAAATTTCCAAGATTTTACTACGTTGCTCAGTGACAAAATCATTTCTTTGTTAATACAAAATTCATGTATTTGCAGTATTGTTAGAAGTCATGCCTAATTCAAAAGCCGATTTCTTCATTATTATAAGAATTCTGATTCTGACTCGTAAAACAAGTGAAACGTCACTACTATAGTCTACAGAATATCCAAGACATAATTTACTTAGTATAAAGAAATATTGATTACTCTCAATCTGGAGCCCTGTGATTTAATCTTTAATGGATTTTATTAGCTAAGTATAAATAACATGCTCAATTATTGAAATAATTATAGAAATAATAAAGATACCATTCTCTACACTTGCCACTAAGAGTGCCATGTCTCAAAACTTATGTACGAGCCATCTTCTCGTGCCATAAATAGATATATTGTTGTGCAATGTGAATGTACCATCAACTCTCCACCAAAACGCCTTATCTCATGAAAATATAACTGCTGCTTAGAGCTTGCTATTTCTGACAGTTAAAATGTTAAGCAATTTTATGTAAAAATGGCTTTGTGAGCTTGCGCGAACTCGTAGTTTCGACATGAAAGGACGTTACTCGCATGTTTTTCAGAGAGCGAGAGGAGAGATTGAGTGAGTGAGTGAGAGAGGAAGAGAGGGAGAGAGAGAGAGAGAGAGAGAGAGAGAGAGAGAGAGAGAGAGAGAGAGAGAGAGAGAGAGAGAGAGAGCAAGGGCGTGCGAGGCCGCCGAGGGGAGGCGTTTGCTTTTCGAATCGATTTATACTTAGCGTCACTGATTATACGGTCGCGAGTCGCGATTTGCATACGACAACGGGGGTGCGCCTGCTCTCTCACTCTGTCTCCGCACTTTCGCACACATCATGGGTACACATACGTGCTTCTCGCTGACACACATGTACCACACACGAGCGAAGAGAAATAATTTTGCAAATGTATAATACCATATTTCTGTAGAAGCACAAGGACTTCGTCCAAGTATTATGCCTTTTATTATTATTCTTGCTGACTTTACTGTTAAACAGTTATCAGAACTCGTAGTATCAAGTACCAAAACCTAAGAAACTTCCGCTTTGTACTTCATATAGCACGAATTGGTACCATATAATATACATATATGTACGATCGCGACTCGAGTTATTCATAAAAATGAAGATAATACATACTTAGATGATATTTCATAAGCTTTTACTAAAATATCAGGAGTCAGAAAACTATAAACTCTATTGTAGAAGATATTGAACAGACGGACTTTATAGTCACACATTTTCGATAAAAGCAGCAATTTAATATTCGATAAAGAACATGTTTTAGGGAATTTTTGTGCTATTTCATGCAAATCTCTGATGGATTTCTACTTAAATCTAATTAAGTAACTGTATAACTTTTCGAATATTGGATTTTCCTAAAAGCTACTAAGTTAATCATTGTTGAGCGTATCTCTTTATATCAAGAATTTTACGGACTTGCAGAATGAAAAAGTTAAGAATAATGCGTTAAGTGCCCGCAAATGATTGGCAAAAACATATTTGCAATTTGCAAAGTACTAGATAAAATTATAAACAAAGGTGAAACAAAAAAGCTAAGAATATTATCCTACATGCGGAATACTACAAGAAATCGGACGATATATGATGAAAAATAAATGATGAGACACGCTTCTGAAACTTGATTTTTCTTGTTGTATAGGTCCTAAAATGTACTAAAATGTCCAACTCGCAAAAAAGACCACGTGACACACTCTTTTTTATGATTATATATCAATTTTTCTTATGGGTATTTAACATGGGAATTATGGACTAAAGACGGTCATCATTGATATAACAATCACTTGACTTCTAAGGGTGCACAATTTTCTGCCATGTAATAGAATATAAAAAGTAGAGAAAAAAATCTATAATTTGAAACGTGCCGCATTAAAAAATTTGAACAATATCAAAAGTTATAAACTATCAAAGATAGTGAATAAACGCGAAAAATAGTCAAAATTGAGAAATCATAAAATTTAGTGAGATTTTCGTGTTTGTTCACTATCTTTGATCGTTTATAACTTTTGATATATTATTGTTATTTTTTTTAACGCAGCACATCTTAGATTAAAGATTTTTTTCTCTACGGTATATTCTATTATATGAAAAAAATTTTGCTCGTACATTTTAGGACCAATACAAGAAAAGTCAAGTTGCACAAGTGTGCCTCATCATTTATTTATTCACTTTTTGAACCAATTATCGGACGATTTTTTGTAGAATTCCTCATATATACGAATTTTGACGACTTTAATGATATAGTCTTTTTAAACCTTTTTCCTATATAACTATTTCTTTTATTTAGTATTTATCTCATGCAAATACTAGTGTTAATTAAAAATACATTAATTTCTCAACAAACCTATATTTCTAGCGAGAACTGAAGAACTGCTAATGTAGAACCACGCTAAGATCAGGTCTCGAAGGAGACCCTTCCATCGACCCTTGCGGGATTCCATGACGATTTTGGAAGCTCTGACTATACCTGTGAACAAATAACATTTAATTAATAATAACATATAGCATTTTTCAATTTAATTAATTATAGTAATCATTTAATTCAAATCATTTAATTCAATAATGATTGATAAGTCAGAGCTGAAAATGCATTAATATGCTTCCTTAAGGGGTTGGAATTAATTGCGTAATATGCCTTATCAGCTATTTTATATTATACATCTTTATATCTCTTTCTTGTGTTACTTCATCCGCAAATCTTGTAAATATATAATATAAGTATAAAAAAAGTAATAAATAAATATTCTACTGATTCAAATAACTTTATGTTATATGCATACTATTAGTGTATGACTATTGTAAAGAATTTAAAACTAAAATTGTTTTTGTTAGTATTTTAATCAATTAACTACTATGTTAGCTACGGTCCCGCTATGAGAAACTCAGTAAGTTGTGGCTTTCAAATGTAAATTTTTTTTATTTTTTTGAAGGTTATTAGGTCCCTTTGATTGGCTATAATGAAAACCTCTATATTTATTGGGCTACCGCAAGGTTTAGAGAGTTAATGAGACACATTCAAGGTTTTATTATGTTCAAAATACATGTAGTTATGATATGAGTGTGGGAATTTGTATATACAAATTATTGACCAGAGGTATAGTTTATTTAAGGTGGCTCCGTCAGTTTTTCAAAATCCATCATTAACAAAAAATAAAAATCGCACTGAAAGTGAGCATTTTATATATTCTATTAAACTTTTGGTTGGACGGGGTTGCCAGGTAAACTGAAGAGAACAAAACGTTTGAAAATAGAACTTTTAACATGGACTGTTATGGCGGAATATGCATTTATGCCTGTAACTACATAAAAACCCATGATTTCTTTATAAAACCACGAGGACATTGTACTTTTTAATTATAAATTCCGATTGTTTAACAAAAATACCCGGTTTCCAGTTAAATATTATTTCTGATATATTATAACATATATTTAGGTCAATAAGTCTGATGTTTGATATTGAATCATTTTTATTAAAATTGCGTTAGTTATTAGAAAAAAATAATTGTGTGTCCCCCACTGGGCCCCGCGTAGATACGGGACTACACGACGGAGCCACCTAAAGCCATATTTCATAATAAAATTTTAAAAAATCGAAGAGTTCTCGCTTAAACAGACTACAACTTTGGTAAATAATTTTTATATACAAATTCTTACACTCATATCATAACTAAGGTCGATGCAGGTAATGTGACCATGCAAGTAATTCCGATAGTGTATGTATTGTGACAATAGATGTTGAGAGGCGCAGTGACCTTGCTACTAGCGCCCTCTAATTATAAAATAGGGTCATGTTTACGCGTGAAAGTATCAAAACTCTGATTTCTTAGCAGTGCATGCATGTAAAGAAACCATTTTGTCAGCGTGATATGAGCGAAAAAGAAGCATACGGTACATAAAATTGTAGCTTTTATTACGTACTTGAAGATGCATGTGTCAGTTTTTGCCGTAGAGTTTATTTTTGATGCTAAAATTGCAACTTCCGTTGACATTTATCGGTCAGTAAACTGGCCATACGAATGCATTGCAAGGCAAAAGGCAATCGACCGATAAAAACGGTGGTTGCTTCTTCAAAATTCCTAGGCCAATTTTTAACTACTTAGAACTTCTTTAATTAAAATTTAGAGTAAATTATTTTGCAAAAAACTTATGAGATATTAGAGTTAAAGGTTCAAATAACATGTTTCAATAGTTTCCGAAGCATCAAAACCCGATATATATCTACTGGGAGTCGAAAGTCCTTTAAGGTGGCTACAATACCTCCACCCCGCTTACATGTCTTTTAAATATAATAAAATCTTGAAAGCGTCAATTTGATCACATTGGCTCTCTAATCCTTGCGGTAGCCCAATAAATATAGAGGTTTTCATTATAGCCAATCAAAGAGACTTAACGACCTACAAAAAAATTTTTAGTTATATTTTGATAAAATCTTCAAATTTACCTACAAAAAAATCAGGTAACATATTGTTCCATACTATTATTTAGAAAGAGTACTCTGTTTACAAACACACCGCAGACCCCTGTAGCCGATTAGCATCATATGAGCACAAATCTGGCGATCTTAAATTAAATATATATATACATATTTTTGCTGTCGTACGGTTATATTTAATTTCGGTCGAAAATTAGAAAAACAAAATCTTACGTTTTCAGAAAGCATTATATATATCATTACTTTAAACCATTTTTTCACATTTAAAATGATCAGCAGTGATATGACAGCTTAGGAAGCAATAGGTTGAGCTATGTACAACTAAGATATTTTCAATAATTTATTAAATTGGGTGTTTGATAACAATCGACGTAATCCTGCTATTGTTTTTTAGATTTAAATAAAACAATGTATCAAACTTAAAAAAAATTATAAGATGTGTGTACAATGTTAGTTGTCTATATATGTATCAATTGGCAAATTTTTTACATAGCACAGACAAAAATGACATATATAATCATGTATGATGATATTTAACGTTTCATATATTATGATCATATATGAGTTATGGTACCATATGATCATATCTGATCACATATGAACATAAGTTCATCTATGATTTTTTATCGTTAAAATATTTTTCAACATGTGCATGAAAAAGGCCCTTTTCCATGCTTGCAAAGAAAATGGAAAATTGGGCATTCCGAACGTCTTCGCTTGAGCGGGAGATAATGTACATTCCCTCCCGCTACAGCCGGGAGGTAATGTTGATTACCCCTGCTCCTGAGTGGACGAATTCTTAGTGGACGAATCGTAATGCCCATACCCGATTCCCTTTGCATGCATGAAAAAGGCCTCATTCATACACTTATTAAAAAAATACGATGTGTAACACTCGGATGATGATTTGAGCACTCGTGTTTGCCTCGGGCGCCTTCGGCTCCCTTTTCATGCACGTGTTGAAAAATATTTTAACAATAGAAAACCTTCGGCACCATCGATTTCCACTCGTGCTCATCATCATCCTCGCTTAGAAAAAAACTATTTCCCCCCCTAGTTGCGTAATGTACTATATTCGAGTGGACTTTTCATAATTAAACTTGAAAAACTGCAGTAAACGAATATAAAATTACGTTTTTAGGAAGTTACTCCAAGTATCATTCGGATGATCATACTCAAACTGGGGGACTAAACTATGATACTATAATTTTAATTTTAATCTTATAATTCTAAAAAATATTTATTAAAAAAAGGAACTCAAAATATTCACAAAGTCGATTTCATATATACTCATATATGATTATATGTGATTGAATACAGTCAAATCATGTATAATAATTAACCATATATAAGAATATATTAATATATATGACTGTATGACTATATATGCTTATATATGACTATATATGGATACATTCGAACTTCCAAATGAAACATTTAATACCCTGATAGAATTTTCTTTCCCATAAATACTTGTAGTAATATGTACTAATCAACTATTATTATTTATTTTAAAACGCAAATTCAATAATTATAAATCAATTTTAATATTTACAAAGTTTTACCAATCACCGTTTTGGAAAGAAAATCATGTACATTAGCAAGAGGGAGAGTCCTAAGTTAAAATTTTTAATTACATAATTATACAAATAAATAAGCTTTGTGTAAATAATTTTATGCTAATAGGTTAATATTACATTTTTTATTGTTTCTGTGTCATTATACACTATTATAATTTAATTAATATAATGTAAATATGTACTTTATAATGTTCATAAAAATTCAATGAGTAATAGCTAGAAATTATGTAAAAAGCATGTCTTTTTAAGTAGGTTTTTAGCTAATACGTTAAGTATAAATATGCTAATTTGTAAAAAAAATTTCTGGTTAAAAACCAGTTTAGATTTGTATGTTCATATAATATGTTGATATATAATTTTCTTGTATCATATAAGATCATATATAAGTATATGTATGATTTTATATAAAGTCAGTTTTGGCCATATTTTGGTAATAACGTAAAATAAGTAGACGGTTATAAGTTACAATAAAGTATTACCAATCGCTACAAATGGTACTAATATGGCCAAATACGGTGCATTCACCAGTTAATAGATAAACTTTTATTGTTATCTACATAAGAAGAAAGTATAAATTCAAATATTAGTCTACCAAGAACTAAATTTAACTCTTAGCTATTGAGAAGGTGGCTATAGACACCACCTAACCTAAAAATTGACTTCCCATAGGACTTTTCTCCCTCATAAAATTATTATCATTATTTCAATTAATGTTCATTTTATATTTTGGTAATTGTAGTATATGTGAACCTATTTTTGTGCTTGTACCTATTTCTGTGCCCTCTTTTCTTCAAACAACCATACAAACATTTTGTAGTTCGTCAAAAGTGTAATTTATATTAAAAACACTATTATTTTCCAAGGTAAAAGGTGTTTTTGTAATTGTTCAACGAACATTTCAAGGCTGTGAAATATGTACGAGCACAAAAATAAGTACTGTTACCCTAGCTATACAAATTAATTTGAGGATATAATTACGAATTTAATATTGAAAATGATAAAAATGTTCAGTGGTGTTCATATACCTCCACGTCGGTCTTACGCGGTTATAATTTCATGTCTGTAGCTAGCGGTCAACAATAAACGGGACTAATGTTTTACCAAATTGGGTTTGATAAATTACTTACGACGAATATTAACTCGCACTTAAAACATTTTCATCGATACAATATTATATTATATTATATTAATTAAGAGTATGCGCGGTAAAAGGGTAAAACTCGAAAAATTACGTTTTGAGAAACATATACTGCTACAATATTATAGATGTTTAAAGAACTCCACGAGACAGTAGTTCGATATGCTAAAAAAATTAAAAACTAGGCTAAATAATAAAAAATGAAAATTTTAAATTATACCGTTTTATTATGGATCGAGTCCATTTCTTGTTGTTATACCGATTTTATTGCAGCAAAAATATTTTTTTTAAAGAATGTTGATAATTTATATACGAATAAGGTATACTATTATTTTTTATTATATTTTATATATATATATTTTTATCAGAAAATTTTTTTTTATGTATATGAAGTTGCTGGTTTATTTTATGCAATGTCTGAAAAAATTCTACTTATACTGTTTTACCGCGAATCTCCTCAATTATAATAAATTACGCCAAATTTTATTTATGAATCCACATATTAATGAAAAATTGGTTTTATTACCATACTTTTTTAATTCAAAATTGAGGGTACTATTCTGACACTTAAGAAAATGTCAAACACAACATTTCAAAGCATTCTCTCTACAAATATGAAATTGGTTGATTGGTTTAAATTTTAACTAAAAGATACTTATAATATTTTGAGGGGCGCACTACAAACATTTTTTTAAATAACTGAATTATAATGTATAGGTATACTAAAAAATATAAAAAAACACACAGAGAATTTTCTGATTAAAATTACCATAAAGATCATTGTAATCGTGGAATATCCTGACTTTAGGGGAAAAATTACCTTGATGAATGATAAGAATTAACATTATTCATTATAATTAGTACCATTCAGTGCGGTAAATTTTACCGTTCAATAGGGTAATTTATATATTGATTTTTACAGTCACTTTTATCAGAAAATCCTCTTTGTGCATTTTCTTCCAATAACATTTTTTTATGCACAGTATTTTGACATGTAGATAATGAAGAATTTGGTTTTGTTGCTCTAATATAAACTGTCTATCTACAACCACGTACACCATTTTGCTCCTTGAATAAAAGACGAATCTACAATTGAACTAGAACGCCGCCATTTTGTATCATATAAAATAAAAAAACAATTTTCTTCTACTCCTTAGAATTATGAATAATTGAAAATTCCTCTAAAGAAAATTTTTACGAAACTATTTATTTACCCATTATCAAATATCAAAGTTATAAGTACAATTTATTTGTAGACATTAACTGAAAGGCATAACGCCTTTAACATTTTTTTACAAATTTGGGAAAAACATTTTTGTGTATCTACACTTTGAAATATCATATGTAAGTTAAATAGTAACCCTGATCTCTGGTAAAAATATTAATTAGTTGCATTTATAATTTCTGGAGAAGAATAAATTAAAAAGATACCCTTTCACATCTTAAATATAAGGGTAATGCTTCAAATGTGTAAGAACAGTTGTAAAACTTTAATCAACTTTTTAAAATCATTGTAGTTGGAAACTGAAATTAAGTAAAAGCTGGACAAAAATGTTATGACACTAATAACTGATTTATAATAAAATGAAGTAAAAAAACAAAACAATCAAAGCAGAGGTTGTAGCAGAAATGGAGAATCTGTAGGTTATAGCAGTAGATTTTACATTATTTTCTATGCAAAAGATACTGTTGAACTATATCCCTCCTGTACACTAATTTATTTTTGTACATTTACTTTGATCGAGTTTAAGTCTGCAACGACTGCAACCATACATTTTATAGACTTCTGCAATATCCAAAGTTAAAACTGTACTATTCAGCTTCAATTGAAGAGGTTTTCACTATTTTTATTATGTCAATATTCTAATTTGTAACACAAAATGTATGCAAAGTTAAAGTATATTTTGGACGAGATATCTCAGATCTGCCCTCAGCAAGGATGTATATTGACATAAGTTTCTACTTTTACAAGTTTAAGTTTTCAAATAAGATGATAATGATTAATATTTACATGTTATCTCTTATCTGTTACATGAGTATTAATCAAATTTCCAAAGAAATTTGAAAACTACTAATAATACTGTACAATTATAATTATCTATAATTATACAACATTATTGTTGAAAAAATTATTTATGTGCATTGAAATATATTCATTAATAGAAACTAAGCCAGACTTTCAAGATGAATCTAACATTAAATCAACCTCATTTCTAATAAATAATGCATATACCTAAATACTGTTTTCATTTGAACAGCAATATAAGTTTAATATAGTTACACATTACAGTTCAAACTTTTAGAAACAGATATCTTAATTTTGCAATGGGTTGAGCAGGGTGGCTTTGGACCACTTTGAAACTTTACACTACTCAGGTTTGCTTCCTGACAAAAATTAAGTTCTAAAACAGGTGCTAAAAGTTTAGTCTTGAGCTATTATAGTATATATTCAGACCCTAGGAATAAAATTTCAAAAGCGTACCTTTTAGTAATGTATGAAAAATAGGGTGGTCAAAGTCACCCTGATTAGAGGGGCTACTTTTAGCCACTTTTTTTATTTCTATATATCTCATAGCTAAATTTTTATTTTTGAGCACTACAAGTCAGTTACAAACTCATTTTATGTTTAACAAGATGCTGCGATAGTAAATAATCAGTCAAAAATTTATATACAAAAACCAAAAATTGCGGAATAGCAGCCCTTTTCATGATCTAATTAGAAGAAAGTTTTCAAGGTTGGAAATTTGGTAAAATTTTTGTTTACTTTCAAAAATCTAAAAATCACTTTTAGATATATTTAAAAATTATCTTTTCGGTTCATTTTTATTTTTTTATTTATCTAATAGAGCTGACCTTCAAATCTAAATACCTCAAATCGCTTCAAAATGCATACTTTATGCAGTGCTGGATATAAAATCATATTTTTTTCATTTGGCCCAAAGTTGCCCCACCGGCCTAAAGTCACCCTGCTCTACGGTATATTGATCTCAAACAGAGAATGCTATTTAATATTAACAAATTTTACACTCATTCCATCTTATAGTTTATACTTTTCTGCCGGGTACTATAGATAGTAACCTCTTAGTAACTTTAAAATACCTAATGAATTTAGTATAAAATGTATATTGACTTTGAAATATGTATTACAATATAATCTATTAGTATGTTTATTCTTTAACCCGTTAAAAAAATTAGACAATTTATTAAAAATGTGTCTCGGCTCTTAATTAAAGGAGTTTCGCAATTAAATTTTTTTTATAATTTTTTGAGTTTTCTCATTTTATATTCCATCAAAAGTGACTTAGGTCATTAGTCCTATTATGAGATCGGAAATAGTCCACTTAAATCTGATCCAAAGATTAATTTTGCAAACTTTCAAACGTATCACATAGAAATCTTATAGACCATACGTCCTTAACAAATTAATTATTATTTATAATTTTAAGTATTTGGTTGTTTTTTACAGAGAAATCTACAAGAAATCTATGAGAAATCTATCATTTATGTGTGAATCTGTTAGATAACGGAAATTCTTTGCCAATGTTCTACCTGTTTTCGCCCTTGATTGTGCAAAACTCTAGTGCAGGACTGTAGTGAGCCTACTTTGTTTGTTATAATTTTTCTCACAATCTACTATCAGGTGCATCATAAGATGGAAGAAAAATTGAACCACAAAGGATGGATTTAAACATTATTATTCTTGACATTTTATCAATTGTAAATATCTGAATCAGAGCCATTTACCTTATTAATAGCATCAAATCTCCAGTTGATCATTGTTAAGAACCTAACTATCTAAGTACTACACATGATAAATACTACTTAACTTAAATGACAGTCTAAATAAAACTCAACGACATAACAATGTTTTTTATAAACTTTAGTACACAATTACATCTGATTTTATATCCAGATTCAATAATATCTCTTTAGATTTCAACAAAAATCTATTGTAAAACAACGAAGCATAGTAACCTAAAAAATTCTACTTTGTAATGTTTTGAAAATAATTTTATATAAAAATAAAATAGTTCATTGATATCGTATTTTATTACTCTACTTTATTGCTTATTAAAACTGTTAACATCAAAACTGATATACAATAGATTTTATGTCTATAACCCTAAATAATTTTTAAATGATTATTTTATCTAACTTTATTGTACTTCAATATAGAAATACAGTTAAAGAAAAAAAAATGTCATTAATATATAAATATAGTCTAATTGTGTCTTTGTTAATCACCCGCATTAAAACATGGAAATATTTATACATGATTCTTTTAAAAATGTATGCTACATATAAAGCTAACTAAGTTGCAAGAATACTTAATGGTAGAACATTTATTATATTATGTATTACAACTGATAAACTATTTAACAATGCAAGTAAAACAAGTATTTTATTGTTTACTTATTTCTATTGGACTAACACTTTTAATGAACTAACTTGTTAGAAACAACAACCACAAGCTATTACAATTGTACCATATATATTGTGATGTACTTTCAAATAACAGTACTGTTGAAACAAGTTTTGGGTACACTTAAATGCATGGTAATAGTAGCTTATACTGTGTAAAGTAAAACAAAAAATACACTTACGAGCTCAGTGCAGAAGAATGCAGGCACCAAGTACATTTTGGTAAACAAATTCAGCTAATGACTTCACTCACACTGTCTCACAAATTCAATTTGGTAGTTGATTACAATTCGTTACTAGATCGAATGCATAAATTAAATGGTTTTCAAAAGTATAAATATCAGTTTCACAGATTATAAAGCTTACACTGAAACGATTAAAGAAAGAATCGAATTTTTTCCACCATTTCACTAGCAGTTCTTCCGATTTAATAACAGAATAAGATAAAATTTATATAAACACCACTTCAGGATATCACTGGTAAAATCTTAAGAAGATTAAGTGAACACTTGCACTAAAAATAAAACGTCAATCACTAATAAAAAAGCAGTAGTCAGAC
This sequence comes from Gastracanthus pulcherrimus, assembly GCA_949152435.1. Classification (NCBI taxonomy): domain Eukaryota; kingdom Metazoa; phylum Arthropoda; class Insecta; order Hymenoptera; family Pteromalidae; genus Gastracanthus; species Gastracanthus pulcherrimus. The sequence continues at coordinate 153,409,518 of OX424573.1, forward strand.
CTGACTTATTTGACAATTGAAGTATAACAAACTTTTAATCACTTGACATTCATAAAAATTTTATACCGAAAAAAGATAAATACAAATTATTATTTGTAATTATAAAAAATCGATAAACGAAAAAATCCGGAACCTGCAGATGCCACCGCTACAGATTATTGCGTATAAAATACCGCGATGCACTCTCTACAACGTCAGTTGTGAAACTGAGTACCAAGGAGAAAACGAAAACGGCGTCCCCCCTCCATACTTCCACGAACTTGCCATTTAATTTTTCTTCGGCGCGCTAGATGCCACTTCTGTAGGCACCACCCTTCCTGCAATAAGAAATAAGAAACGGTACGCGCCACGCGATTGAGTCTCGGTCTTTCTTTGTTTCTCAAATGGCGCAGTCACTTTATACTTTTGCACAATAATTTATTATCTATTAAAATTGTTATTTTGCATCTTTATTCAACATTAATAAGATGCTCTCTACATTGCGAATCCTACATCGTAGATCCGTACGTCGTGTTCCATATTCCATCATTTCCAGTCTGCTAAGGCTGTGGTTGGTCAATTCTATAATGCTCGGACGAATCGTGATTCCTACGGCTACGAAGTCCTACTTTGTAAGCAAATCAAGGATCTCGGTTAGTACCAAGTTCTTTAAACGTATTTTAACCCGCTAAATCCGAATTTTTTGGTATAAAAGCCCAAAAACAGCTGATTTAATTGTTAATAATAATTATTATAAGCAATTTGAAAAATTGTAGTTTTCGACGAGAGAAAAATTGTAAACGATGATTTAGTGTATTTTGAAAAAAAAATCTTTACAACATTTTACGCAGGACGCAAATTTTCTGAGATAAAAATTCCCAAGTTTGAAAAGAAAATGATTTTAGGGAATTTTTATCTCAGAAATGTTACGTCCTACTCAAACTCTTGTAGCAACTTTTTTCTATTTAGATACGCCGAAGGATGGTACACAATTGCATCCAGTCTGGAAACTTCAATTTTTTCAATTGATTATAATAATTATTAACAATTAAACCAACCACATAGTAAAATGGATTACTTATTTTTATTGCATCTTAAACTTTTCTGTTCTTAAAATACGTAACGAAAATATTAATTTTACTTATTGAAATCTGTTGTAAAAATAAGCAAAAATCTTATTATAAGAAAAAAATTACTTTTGATAACACCAAAAAATCACCCTACTGAAAGTAATACATAAGTTCTTACGTATAAATTTGTGACCTAAGATCTTACATAAAAACTTACTTGTCAAAATAATTTTAATAGAAAAGAAAAACGTCCGACGTCGAGTTCGAATCGACGATCTTTAGGTTAAGAATCAGAACCCTTACCAACTGCTCCATTCATGATTCTTATATGATTGTACATAAACTGTCCTAATAAGGGCTATAAAATACGATTATAAAATATTTATTATGGAAGTTATATTTGAAGGGTTATATATTTTTTTTTGTTTTAACGTCGCCATGTTTGTGCTCCCATGTGGTGCTAATCGACGACAGGGGTCTACGGTGTGTTTGTACACAAAGCACATGTAATTTTTACAGTGGTGCTTGTATCAATCGGCAGAGACTAGGATACGAACCCGTGTCACCGGCGGGGGAAGCCGACACTCTACCGACTGAGCCGCCGCAGGCCCCAAAGGGTTACATATTAATAACAATTATCATACGCAAATGTAGTACACAAACGCGTTCTTTCTAAAAAAGGTTGCTTAATCGTTATTCTATTAGGGTCTAAACTTATGGTGCTACAACATCGACATAACACCTTGCCTTCATGCCTAGTAAACCAAGGTTCTAAGCTCTGATTGGTTCATTTTATAGATATAAGAGGTAGTGGAGAATAGCTACACTAGTAATGACCAATCAGAGCGCAGAACCTCGGTCTACTCGGCATGAAGGCATGGTGTTGTGTCGGTGTTGCCTGGTTATTTTCAATTAAAACTATTTGACAGGTAAGTTCTTACGTTTGTTCTTCGTTGAAATTCATACATAAGAACTGACGTAAGAACTGACGTAAGACCTTACGCAAGAACTGACGTAAGAACTGACGTAAGACCTTACGTAAGAACTGACGTAAGACCTTACGCAAGAACTGACGTAAGACCTTACGTAAGAACTGACTTAAGACCTTACCTAAGAACTTATGTAAGAACTTGTTTTCAGCAGAGCAGATTTAGAGTATTAAAATATGTAAAAAGATTTGGTATTAGTCGAGCACATAATTTTCTACGAATAACGCTAGTGATCACTAACGCAACTCCAAAAACGAATCGTGCGCCCCGTAACGGGTATTTACAGCGCACCGGAATTGTAAGAAATGAGAGCTCCGAAGAGGCTTCTCTGACAAGTGGGTCTAGCACGGGCTCTTCCGAAATGCGAGTGGCATTTATAATTACATTTCCATAAAAAAATATAAAGCTAAATATTTATACAGTCTTTGAAAAATCATTGTTTGAGTTTATTTTAATATAGCACTTAGTACACCACCATACATCACAATATTATCAGTTTATAACTGCTTGAAATATTAAATCTGGGATCCATGAAACCTTCTCTTTTAGGAGATTACGTGAATACTAGTGTTTGATCGTTTGCTACTATTTTCCTAACCCTACGAGATTTGGTTGGGCCCATGTATGTATGCGTATGGTCTTGTGCGTGACCAGTGAAGTCTTCCCCGCTATTGTCTATTCTTCGCGTATAAGGCTGGTCTGTTCTTAGTGTGCAAAGCCTTACTGACGAGTCGAGCCAGCAGACCTGGGACGAAACATATTACTTCGCTTTTCCCAAAGCAGCGTACTTTCCTTTTCGAATTAACATTGGTCCTTCGAGCCGGATCGGGAAACTGTGACAGTAATGCGCTATTGTTTTAGGCCGCTTTATTATCTTGGTGAGTGCTGTTGGAGTCACTCGGTCTCGTGTTGGTGATTCTGACTCTGCTTGACTTGGTGGTACGGGCTTACTTTGTTTCATGGTCGTTGGTCAGTGTTACGATTAGTCCATAGATTTAGTAGATTTTCTGTTGGTGGTGCTGGGTCCTCTTCTTTAGATTCTTTAGATTTACTGCTTCTTGCATTCGATCGCCTTTTTTACAGAGTCTGCCACTGATGACACTGGCTCGGTTTTCCCGGTGTTTCGAATTTGCTTTGTCTTGCGTTTTATTATTGGCTTTACTTAAGTTTAAACTAGTGGAGTTGAATTAATTTGTCTTAATACTCGTCCCTTTCTTAAATATCGATCTGCTACGATGTGGCTGGTTGTCCATTTCATTGGACTGAAAGTCTTCCTGTGTAACTGAATCATCAGCTGTGCAATGTTGGTTATCCATGTCTGGATTCTTGTACAGTCGGCCCATCTCATGTGTTCTTGATTCTTCTTCCTTGTCTGATGGGTCTCTTTTATGTGTAGCTAGTATGCCTTATACCATTCTTCTTGATTGGATCAGTCTGTGTTTTAAAATACGGCACTTTTATTATATAGATTCTTCAATTATGATCGAGGATTCCGATGTCCAGGCGTCAGTTCCTTGGTGTATGATGCCAAGGTGGCCTTGAAGTCTTTTAGCCCATTGAGCGGTGTCTTGTATATTTTGTGCCAATGACTCTTATTTTTGCTGTGATTCGGAGTGATACGCAGTGACACGCATTGAGTTTGCCTCCAGTAATGGAATGGAATAAATTCGTTCGTGTTCCAGGACCGTTATAGACACGTTGCCTCAACGTTTCTACGACGTGCCATTGACACATAGCCTACCCTTCGTCATGTTAGCAGTAACGCGTGGCCCTGGCTCAAAGGTTCCGAAAGTTCCGGAAAGATTCGGACTCAAAATCCGGATGAATTCGGAAAGACCCAGATCCGGAATTTTATGGATCCTTCCGATTTTTTTCAAGAGCCGTGCGGATTTTTTAACCAATTCTGTTCAACACTTTCCAAACTAATCCTGGTTTTTTTTTATTTTCAACTAGGGTTTGTCCCTTAGATTATATTTCTTTATTATTATAGTCATATATTTGTACATATTGAATAGTTTTTTGAATACTTGAAATTCCGGAAAAAGCCCGAAAGGATCGAATGATTTCAACATAGCACACATAATGAGTAAATCACTATAATACAACTTACACTTTACTTATTTAAATGATTTCGTACTTCAAGTGCAGTAAACACACAAATTACATTTTCGGAAAGGTTTGTGACGTTTCAGATTTTAATGCGGTATGAGCTCGGCAAAGTTCGGACAAAATCCGACAGGATCGGAAAGATAACCTTTCAGTTTCTTTCCGGAACTTTCCGAATCTTTTAACGTGGGGGTTACAGCCTTCCTTTCTGCGGTTGGCAGCAGCGTGCAACAGTATACGGGTGACAGCAGCATGCAGGATCAGCCTACCCTTCTTTACGACGGTAGTGGACATGTATAGCCTGCTGGAGCAGCTCGGTGTTCCTGACGTTATTTGTGGCTCCATTACCCCTGAGTAGTCTGCAATCACGCTGCCGTTCAGTAGTCTATGACAACGTTGCAATATGTTCTTTTTTGGTTGCTGTTTCTCAACCATGGATGCACACGGTGGAGGTAGTGCTTGTCTGCGGTGCTTCGGATTGGTCAGATTTTCTCTCGGTATTCAGCGTCTGACTCGTACCTTGCACTTCTGTCTCGCTTTGGTGGTGGTGATCTAAGTGGTGGTTGTTGGTTCGGTCTTCCGTGGGTTCTAGCTGTGGTGACTGACGCGTCTCTCGTTCAAGTAATTTTTTACCTAAGGTAGTCTTTTTGTTTTGACGATTTCATGGTCACCGAAATTTTAAGTGGGTATCCGGTGACTTGTAGCCTGCACTGGAATCTGTTTGTGATATCTGCACTTGCGAAGCTTCTGATGGATAGTACACGTCTGCCTGTTTTGAATATGCGGAATAAGTGGCTGGTCGATGCTCTGCTCGGAGATGCTAATGTGGCGGTCAATATGTATTTACGATCGTCAACCTCATCTAACCCTGTCCATCTATCTGTCCATTTGGGGAAATAGTGGAGTGTCCAGATTTGCATTCCATTGAAGATGTCTATTAATGATCGATTTTCAATGTGAGAGATTGTGGCAACCTGAGGTACATGAATTGGGTCTATTCATTATCACTATTTAGAGTGACCCACGCTTCATGAGTGAAGCTACTGGCAGATTCTTTCGTACCGAGTACGAACAAGGCGGGCGGTATGTTTGATCGTTTACTACTATTTTCCTAATCCTAGGAGATTTGGTTGGGCACATGTATACATGCGCGTGGGCTTGTGTATGCCCACTGTCCAGTGAAGTCTTCCCTGCTATTAGTATACAAAGCCTTACTGACGAGTTCAGCCAGAAGACCTAGGACGAAACGCATTACTTAATTTTCTCAAACCAGCGTACTTTCCTTTTCGAATTAACAACTAGCACAAAAGTGGAAAAATGAGTCTTTTTCGACTTTCAAAATGACGGGTCAATATGGCGGACTAAAATTTTTAAAACTTGTAAGGTTTGGCGGAACAAATAAGACACAGATATTCGTGATCAATGATATAGTGTATATTGTCAGAGAGTTTTGTGTACAATTGCTGGACGGAGTGACTTCGTCGCGTGTCTGTCCAAATGTGTCCGTCTCGGGGCTCCCGACCCTTTTTATATTTTCTACCCTTCCCAGCGGCGTACACCCGACTCACCGCCGATATGCCCCAAAAGGCCGCACACAATGTTTTGACCATGCAAGATTGCTGAAAGGGGGTGATGATCGGCGCCCCGAGTTGCTCCGAGTCCCTCCCCCTCTTTTAACCGTCGCTCGTGCTCGCTCGCAAACCCGGAATCTTTCCGTTCTTGAATATATAATATTCCCTACAGCTCAGCCATTTCTGACACTAAGGCCGTCCCGACCGCTCGCACATCAAATTTACAATTTATTTATCCTTTTTAAATTCTAATTAATATCATTATCATATTATCTATCCATTCTTTCCTCATACACCTCATCTGAACCACTTTAAATATCCAAATATTTTTTAATTCCTCTCCACATTATTGGAGGTGAAAACTACCACCGGGGACCTGCGGCGGCTCAGTCGGTAGAGTGTCGGATTCCCACGCCGGTGACCCGGGTTCGTATCCTAGTCTCTGCCGATTGATACAAGCACCTCTATAAAAATTACATGTGCTTTGTTTACAAACACACCGCAGACCCCCGTCGTCGATTAGCACCACATAGAAGCACAAACATGGTGACGTTAATTAAAAAAAAAAAAAAGAACTACCACTGCGCCTAGCGGGTTGCTGATGTTCTCCGTAAGAAAACGGCGAAAAATATGTCCATTGCTGGAGCAGTTTCATATAAGATTCATATGGAAAGTATATCTATAAACGGATTTATAAGTTTTATATTTATAAAATTGCTGCCATTCTTCGACAGTGATGGCTTGTTACGAGTTGGTGGTCTTCTGCAAAATTCGTTCTTGAGTGAAGCAGAAAAACACCCTATTCTTATGCCAAATAAGCATCATATTATGAAGTTAATTATCCGTCAAGCACATATTGTTACTCTTGATGGAGGACCCACGCTCGTGCAAAGTTTTCTTCTAGACAGTACTAGATTATTCAAGGAAGAAACTTCATTCTCAGTATCGCGCGTTGTTGCGTCAAATTGTGCTCGACACAATACTGTAACGCAGTATCAGCAAATGGGTTCGCTGCCTGCAGTTCGATCTAGAACAGCTAGACCCTTTACTTTCACATGCGTAGATTACGCTGGCCCTTTCCTCATAAGAGCTTCCCCAAGTAGGGGACATAAAGCATATGAAGGATATGTGGCTGTTTTTGTATGTCTTGTAGTTAAGGCGGTGCACTTAGAAGTTTTGTCGGATTACACATCTTCAGCATTTCTAACCGCTTTTCGTAGATTCATCGTTCGACGAGGTCTTTGTTACACGTTATATAGTGATCGAGGCACAACTTTTCAGGGAGCCGATAGTGAGTTGACCCGGTTAATTGAGACCACCTCTGCCTTAAGCCAGACAATTGCCGCAGAAATCGCCAGGGACGGTGTGAAATGGGCCTATATTCCCTCTCGAGCCCCAAACTTTGGCGTATTATGGAAGCTAAACGTCAAGTCATTTAAGACCCGTGTCGTAGGTGTGACCACATTAACGTATGAAGAGTTCAGTACCATTACGTCACAAATTGAGGCCTGTTTGAATGAGGGTTATTCCGTCACGGAATAACCCTCATTCTAAGTCAATGAGTTATTTCTCTCCTAATGAGAAAGATCTGGCTGCGTTGACTCCTGGACATTTTTTTATTTGCGCTCCTTTGGTTTCCCATCCGGAATCCTTCTTGAACACCAACGACCCCAATTCTGTTTGCTCTAGATGGCCGTTGTTAGTATTGATGCGCAATCATTTTTGGAAGCGCTGGTGACATGAGTATCCCGTTCAAGTTCAGCAGCGGCCCAAGTGGTTGCAGCCGAATGAGCAGCTCAGAGTTGGAGATCTGGTGCTGTGCTAGGACGTATTCTCGCCCTCCCCCGCCACTAAGTGGCCTTTAGGGTGATTCGCCAATATCCTGGAGCTGATGGTCTTTCGAGGATCGTAACCATCAAAACAGCCATCTCGACCTCGGAGTACAAGTGGTCGATCAATAAGTTGATTTTACTCCGTGGAATTGGTAAAACATCGAATCTCATTTCATTTTAAGCAGACGATCATGAAACACCTCCAAACAACTATCAAGTAGTTGTTAAATAATTGCTGAAGGGTGTTGCCTGTCGTACAACAAGGTGAATAATTATTTCTGAAGTTTTAAAAAAATTTTTCGTATCAACAAATTTGAGCTAACAATTTATATAAAAAAAATTCAGAAATGGATATCTGACTATTAGAAACTGAGTCCGTTATGAATATATGTAGTTCCAATGATGAAGAATTTAGGCCTATGCTCAGAAAAAAGAACTATAAAGAAATATAATAAGTAGCATGGGATACTATATCTATACATGTATGAGGAATAAGAATCCGACGCAAAAAGATCCACCGTCTGGCAGCAGGTGCCGCGAGCGATAAAATGACGTCCACTAACTCGGTTGGCGTCCAACGCACTTCTATGTGTGCTGTGCGTGAGTGTACTTGTGTCTCTTTATTTGTGTTATTCTCGATAGAAAAGCAGATAGCACCGAGCATGTGTGAGAGGACGCCATTTTATCGCTCGCAGTTCACAGCACCTGCTGCCGTTGCCACATATAGTGAATTGTTTTGCGACGGATCATAATAGAAACAAATATATGGAAACAAGTGGTGTATATAGTCATAAAGTTTTTTTTTTTTTTTTTTTAATTAACGTCGCCATGTTTGTGCTCCCATGTGGTGCTAATCGACGACGGGGGTCTGCGGTGTGTTTGTAAATAAAGCACATGTAATTTTTTACAGAGGTGCTTGTATCAATCGGCAGAGACTAGGATTCGAACCCGGGTCACCGGCGTGGGAATCCGACACTCTACCGACTGAGCCGCCGCAGGCCCCCATATAGTCATAAAGTATCCAATGTAATTTTTTCCTTTTCCTTTTTCTGTGTATACCTAGCCCCTTATTGTCATAAGGGGATGCGTCAGATCTACTTTACCCACTGATAAACATATTAAAAAATGTCAGTTTTCTAAAAAAATGCGTATCAGAATCAAATTTTCTTTTCAGAATTGCTTTGTTTACAGAAAGGACATAGCAGAACACTCGAATTGTTATTAAAAATAAGAATTAGCATAATCACGTAATGTTTCTTTCTAATAGTAAAATGCACTTATAAATTACATCGAAAGTAGCGATTTGAGAGATAGCTGGGGTATACCGCCCCCCCCCCCCCTTCTCCCTCCATTGGGGTATAACAGGCCAGCTTAATTTTACACTTGCTGTTAAATTATGGGTACCAAAATGCTGTAAGCAGAGAAGTACAATGTTTGTTTACGCTTAATCAATCGCGATATTAGATCTAGATACGTATAATAATGACTCATAAATAAAGAGAAACTTTTCATCCGCTACTTATGCATGAAATTTGTTGTCATTTATACGGCTCTAAAACGACTTAAAATTAATGTTTTATATCCATGCTACCATTTCAATCGGGTTGTTTCATGATTTTTTTTTTAATATCATATTCTGATAGATTATATCATACTTCCTTTGTAAAATTTTCCAATTTTTTGCAATACAATCAAAATTAAAGAAGATACAGCGCTTAGAATATCCTCGTGACGTCATGGTTCAAACGCGGCGCCTTTGACATTGCATGAATCGTGACGTCATAAAGAAACCTTCGATAGCTATAACTCTTGTAAATCTCGTTCATTTTGCAAAATTCAATTGGTGAATCGGCTTAAGTTCTCTATCGAAATCATCGATACCGCCAAAGAAAAAAAAAATTTGAAACAACCCAATTCTTTAAATTATGTTTTTTTTATAAATAAACATGTCAACCTCTTTCTTTTGGAGCTGTCAATGATATGTCTACTCTTCTACAATCAAATAAAACGTTTTTGTGTACTAAAAATGGTGGCCCATTATACTCCAATAAAAGTGTTTCGTTTTCCCCTATTTGCAATAATTAACGTATCGTATCATACATTTTTGTAATCTAAATGAAATAAAAAGTTATAAAAAGCAAAAAGAAGCTTGAAACGTATCCTAAAAAAAGGAGCAATGTTCGTTTTATTAAATCAATCAAAAACATACACGGTTGGCGATTTGAAAAGTTTTTGTCGTTTATCATATAACTTGATTTATCAATTTAAAAAATACTGCGCTGTAAAAATTTGTTTGCTTAGAGGATTATATCCATACAAAGAAAATTAACTCACACTATTGGGATTTAAAGTGTCATGGCCGACGCAAGGCAGTATTGACAGTTTCCTCTTCTTAAATATACATATAAAACGGATGAATTTTAAAACTAATTATGTGAGAAAATTTTGTACGTTTTAAAGATTCAGAATCTGTAAAACAAATAACTTTTAAATAGTTTAAAAAATGATTGAAAAATATGTTCGATTTAAAAATGATACACTCAGTTTAAATAGAGTTAATAACTTTGTCACCTTTTTATTACTTCACTTTTACGTATAGAATCACTGCAAACACTTTTTCTAGTACAATTGATATACATATAATTAGTTTTATAATCCATCCGTTGTATATGCTTATTTTGGGAAGGAGAAATTGCCGTTACGGCCTTGTATCGGTCATGACTTTTCAAATCTCAATGACCACAAGTAGATTAAGACACGGAACAAAAAATGTCGTCCCTCTTTTACAACAAATATGGCAGTGGCCCGTTATACCCCAGTCTCCCCTACGCATATATGTATACATGGTCTAAGGGATAACAGGGATATATTTTCACTAGCGTCACTACTCCCGCAGTGGTAGTTTTGCCAATATTAGTTCTTGTTCCTTTCTTTTCGTGTAAAGTAAAGCCTCTTAACCCATTTCTTCCCAAGCGGCCATATTAAAGTCGATTGGTTTTTTGCCTAAAACCGCCATTTTGAAATTTCCCAACGGAAATTTCAAAATTCTGACTTCAGAATCGAAAAGAGTGGACAATTTTACTTCAGAAAAGTGCTATTGGTTATTATTATTTTTTTTTCGATAATTTTTTAGGCAATAAACCAATCGACTATAAAATCGCCGCTTGAGAAGAAATGGGTTAAGGGGAGGTCGGAGTTTACATGTAGTTACGTAGTTACCAACAATTTCGTATTTTTCAGTATTCTCATTCAATTTTTAATTTTTTTCAATTATCTCAGTTGTCCGGTGTTCCTTAATAGATTGACAACACCGGACAACTAAAATTTTTAACTTTTATGAACAATTAAATTAAAATAATGTAAAATTCAATGCAGAAATCTGTAATGGGCTACGACCTCCCCTTAACGTTAAAGCTCGTCTTCCATAAAACAAATCTACTATTTGTGTTTATTCGTTTGGAGGGGATAAAAGAAACGATCGCAGCGTACGAGATGGCAGAAAATGGAAATAGAGGTGTAACCGTAAAGCATTACTATATATATGTTGAATATACTACCCGAGTTTCCAACTTTTGGAGGTCGCCACCGGTCATGTTCTGGGCGAATATGAGGGCTATTCTGTCGTTTGGTGGCGCTAGTGTGACAGTGGGTCAAAGCATTGCGAGTATATCTATATGTTTGTAGGATGCGCGCGCATACGCATGCATAGATATATTCGCAATGCTTTGACCCACGTGTCACACTAGCGCCACCAAACGACAAAATAGCACTCATTGTATTCTCTTCTGGTTCTGTTCCTTATTATTTTACTTATGAAGGGTAGAAAGACTTTCTACCCTCCATACTTTTACTGTGCCCTTATCATTATGTCGACCGTATCTGGGCTCTTGTAGAATCGATCCTTTCCGAATACACTGTTCTTCTACTGTAGCTCCGTGACTCTATACGGCTATACTGGATGTCAAACTGTTCACTTAGTTATTAATTGTATTTTATTAATAACCAAAGTATAAGGTATAGCTGTCGTTTAATGAACGGCGTGCAAATGCATTGGCATGTGCATCTGCATACGCATGTGCTAGACTTGACTGATGGACTTAAAGTATACAATATCCAATTGTGAAAAGCTTTATTAAACATCCGTGGGCGGAACACCAAAAGCCTATTTCACACAAGCAAAGCATGGACATGTGAAATGACTTTTATTTATAGGAAATGATAACAGAGTACACACAATCAACGAGAAATGCTTATGTTTGTACACATTTGTGAAATATTTTACATAAATAGCTAATGTGATTCATTTTCAAGATATAAAATTATTTATATTAGAAAATTACTGTCAACCAAGAAATGAATTTGGTTACGAAGAAGTTAATCTGCAATTTTAGTTTACTTTTTTGATCTCGCGAATGGTTTTAGACAACTTATTCACAATGATTAAGTAGTTAAATGATTAATCAATGTACAATTGCTTTTTTTTATTAAAAAGTTTTGGTACACTGAAGTTGAACGATGGCAGAGTTTGTGCGTGGCGGACCTAGTGTGTCCAATAATGCAAAGGTAATATTTTATTGTAAAGAAATTTAACTACTTATAGAGTATATTAAAATAAAGGAAAATCAATTCCATTGTTTACATTTGGTTAACAGATTGCGATAAATAGTACATTAATTTTCTTTAGAATTGAATTAGTTACACAGCGTTTTACTATATTTATTTTTTTATTTTAAAAATACTTTTTACACAATAATAAAGTATGTAATATACCAAATATAAATTTATTACATTTTGATAATAGATCAGTATAAATGTTAGGTCATGTCTGTTTTATATCATACACTGACTTTAATAATCATTACAAGCAAAAAATTATTTATAAAATTTATAGATATTTAAGGTTATAAGTTTCAAGTATTTGTACGAGATAAAAATGTGCATGAAAATCGTTTGCAAAGGTAGAAAAGAAAATATTGTAATTTATGAATATTTTAATAGTTATTTTAGTCAAGTTAATACAATTTATAATATATGATTTAATTATTGTAAATCTATACTTCTGCATTTCTTTAACATGATAATAATGAATATAAAGTATACCTACTTGTCAAAATTAGAATATACTTAAGCCTCCTGTGCATTGGGACAAATATATTTATCCAAAATACTTATCTGTTTTGTACATATTTTATATTGCTAATATAAAACCATTCATTAAATGATAGATAATCAGCAACTTCTCAAAAAAAGCAAAATAGTAAAGCTTCAATTTAAGAGTTTATAAATGATTGCAGCACAAATTACTGCACAGGACGATTAAAAATGTAAAATTTTAAATATTATATATTAAGCAAAATATTACTGTCTTAAATAAGTTTTGCATATCTGTATAATCAGGTAAGTAAGTCAGTTACTGTGTCCCACAATATTTTTATTTAAATAGTTATAAAATCATATAGTAATTTGATGCAAAAGTAATTTATATTAAAAACTACTATTTCACCCAGTTACTTTATGATTTGATTATTTTTTAAAGCAGAATATGAAGAGGCACAGTAGATTCCACAGAACCCAATAACTGACTCACTTACCTTATGAATAAGGTTATATCAAATTAGTCGGCGTCTGGATTAAAAAATAATAAGGTAAAAGTATCAGTACATACCTGGAATCTATGCTCAATAAATCAAGTATCCTTAACACATTAACATTACATATTAGAAATTTAACCCGCTGTATGCAATGGTCTTTAATGCCCCTAGTGACTTTTTGATAATTTATCTCTTTGACGAACTGTTTACAAGTAACTACAAATTTTCTCAGATTTTTTGGAGCTATAAATAAACAAACAAGTAAAATTACTGAATAATTAGGTATTCTAGTGATGCATACTTGATTGACCCTATTGAGATATTTAGCACACATCTGAATACTGGTACTTTTACCACAAAAGATTGTAAAATAAAAAAATGTCAACTTCTAATTTTTTATTAAATTTATTTTATACGTTTAATTGATTTATCATTCATATTATTTTCTCTGAATCAAAAGAATACTCATTGTTAAAATTTGAGAATATACTGCTGAAAATATATTAAATCCTATATATACTGATTCTCAAATATAGCCGCAAATTTCTATTAAAGAAAGAAGATATGCATTTTTATATTAATTGCCTAAAATGAAAATTCAATTAAAATAGACCAATGCAAAATTTGCTGTAATTTTGAAGTACATCAGAGTAAGACAATTTTTACTTGAAGCATTTTTTCCTCATAATTATATGTATTTATCGTGCAACAAATATGCGATATTGCACTCAGTAATAACGTAAAATTTACGAAATTATTTTGTTGCAAATACAAGCCTAAATAGATGTATGTGGTTAAATATTCTTATGCCTAATAAGGACTATCAATCCAAACCTTACGCCTAAATTTTAATTTAAACATGTACTTTCAACTTACCGAAAACCCAATAATTAATTTTACGAATTAAAAAGTTGTGACCCAATGTGTTAATAAGAACAAATTCAGTAATATTATTACATACTATGATTATATTCTATTCTTTTTCAGATTGAAAATACCAAGAAGGGTGATTCACCAAGCACTGGAAGTGAAGATGGAGGAAATATTGAACCAATAAATGACAACGATTTTGATGTATTTCTTGAAAATATTCCTGATGATATCCAAGATATAGAAGAACCAGATCATACTAATAATACTACTTTTTCAGCCCCACCAGAAAATCAGTAAGCTTAACAATAATTTACTATCTAGAAATATAAAATGGAGTTTAAGAAATTTAGAATTACAGTTTTAAATGTATTCATTTTCAACAATCTTATTTATTTTCACCCATTTTTAAATGTATTTTTTTTTCTTCAATTTTAAAAAGAACATGGTTAAAGAAATAACATACATTGTTTGTTAAAAATGAATAATACACAATTGTTTGTTACTTTAAGAAACAAAATATGCGTGAAGTGTTTATCAACTTATGCTTGGATATTTTTTTCCCATGTAAAATGTAAGTGGAAATCTCATTTGATACTTTTATATATATATATATGTGTGTGTGTATATATGTATATATTTTTAAATTAACAAACAAATTGTAACACACAAAAAAAATAACATATTACGAATTCGTTTTCAACTATGTAACATACTCATTAGTGAACGTGTCCGTATTAAAATGCTTCTTTTAACGGTGTGACGTCACTCAAAAGATCTTTAGTAAGCTATAACATTCGCAAATTGAGTTATTTTTTTTAAATTAAAAAAACAATACACGTCGGCTTAGGTTCATTACCATTAGCACAAGTGCCGATCATAAAATAAATGTTGTATTCTTCCCTATTGTCTGCAGTATATTTATTCTATTCTTATTTACCAACCCGTACAGAGATTATAATAATATGTCTTTTTATGGGACACTCCTACCACCTGTGGGTGTAGGAGTGTTTGATCCTAAACCCAACCTATTTGTACCGCACTGTATTCCCGCATTCGCCCAGGGACATGCCCTGTGGCGTGGGTAAAACTTGACCGATCAAGAAAACCCACGCCAGGAATTAGCGGATAGAAAAGTCAAACTTAGGTACCTTTTACTTCCACGAAAAATACCTAAATTTTCATTCCCCATCTGCGGAACAATCATTGTCATGACGGAGTTGCCGAGCGGTCAACCATCCAAGTACTAACCGCGCTCAGCGCTGCTTAACTTGGATGATCGATCACTCGTGCACCCACGGATCCCTCCAGTGATGCCGCTTTGTCGACAGTATTAACGCTTAGCTACCGTTGTGAAATTTTTATTACGTAACTACCGTTATGTGGCTGACAGACACCAAATGATATTTTATGAACTATTATATTGTATGTCACATTTTTTATATAAAAAAAAAATTATAATTTGAGTTTACATAAATGAACAAATTCAAATGATTAATCTTGAAAAAAAGTAATCGTTTGATGAGGTTATTTATAATCATTGTCAGTCGTGTTAGTGAGCACGTAAATAATACATTCATTATAATAATCAACAAACCCGTAGGAAAAAAAACTCAATTTGAGTGTTATTTCGTACTCTCAACTGAATTTTTATATTGTACAAGTGTAATAACCCACCAAATTTTAATTGAGGGTACGACACAACACTCAGCTTGAAAGTATTTTCCACGTGGGAATGAAATATGATCAATAATAATGCATTTGATCTTCATAAAATACACAAATCTTTAAGAAAAAGCATTTTATGAAGTAAAAAAGTCAGTTTTTGAAAATTTTCATAATTAGATTTTCTAGTTTTTGTTAACAAAATCGATTATATTTATTAATCTAATTAACATTACTGTACCAAAATTTTACATAATGAACATTAGGACATTTTTCGAATTCACATTAAAATAAGAAGCTCTAAAACATAATATTTATAAAATTATAATTGTTTTTATATCAAGTGGTGTCTGTCAGCCACCACGACGGTAGCTAAGGGTTAATAAAAATTTTTTTTTTAAGTAAAACCCAACTACAGGAAAAAGCATTTAATACATAGAAATGCTTAACTAAAAAATAGTAAAATAAGTGATTTAATTGTATCAGTCGGTTCACAGTGCATAAATAAATATTAATACTTTAATCTCTTCTATTGTTAGGGAGTGCAGGTAATATGGCCACCTTAAGGAATTTTCGATTCCCAGTAGACATATATCGGGTTTTGGGACTTCGGAAACTATTGAGACATGTTTTAACCTTTAAGTGTAATACCTCATGAGTTATTTTGCAAAAAAATTTACTCTGAATTTTAATTAAAGAAGTTCTAAGTAGTTAAAAATTGAGCACTTTACCAACAGTTTTGGTAAAGTGTTCACCTATCATTTCTTATGGTAAAAGTGCTTCAGAAAGTCAAGACTAGCCTAGCAGACTTCCTTTATGTGTTATTTAACTACATAGTGACATAGCGTACGTCTTAATGTAGATATTTTGTGATTAGTAGGCCTAGAAATTTTGAAGAAGCAAATACCGTTTTTATCGGCGTCGATAAACGTCAACGAAGGTTGTAATTTTCGCCACAAAAATAAACTCTACGGCAAAAACTGGCACACGCATCTTAAAGTACGTAAATAAGCTACAATTTTACGTGTCGTATGATTTCTTTTTCGCTCATATCACGCTGACAAAAGAGGTTTCTTTACATGCATGCACTGCGAATAAATCAGAGTTTTGATGTTTCTGTGCATAAACATGACCTTATCTTATAATTAGAGGGCGCTAGCAGCGGGGTCACCGCGCCTCTCAACATCTATTGTTACAATACATATACTGTAGGAGTTACGGACCCCAGAATAACGCATACAGGTAGATCTCATGCAGATGGCCACATTACCTACATGTCCACATTACCTGCATCCACCTTATAACACATTTAAGTGATCTGCGCAATATTAACTCCTTAAAAGGTTTAAGCTTTATTTAATAGTTATGAATTATAGTTGTTCTTTTTTTCTTATTATATAATATATATGATTCCAATTAAGCACCGTCGTCGTGCGTTCTTCATTGATTTATTAAATAGCAGAACGCACGATCAAGGCGCTAAATTGGATGTATATATTATATAAGAAGAAAAGAACATCTTTAATTCGTAATTATTAAATAAAGCTTAAAATTTTTAAGTTAATGTTGCGCAAATTACTAAAATTTGTTATGCAATACAAGAGATTAAAGGATTGATCTTTATTTATACTCTATGAACCGACTGAAAAAATTAAAACACTTATTTTATTATTTTTTAGTTAAGCATTTCTAAATATGTATTAAATGATTTTTTCCGTATTCGGCTTTTGTTTATTAAAAAAAATGTATGTTTATCTTTTTTAGTCGAATTCTGATCAATTTGATAGTATTATTGCATGCACGCACGCACGCACGCACGCACGCACGCACGTGCGCGTGTGTGTATGTATGTGTGCAACTGTGTGTATGTGTATGTCTGTATTTGCGTGTGTGTGTGTGTGTGTATCTATGTGTATCTATGTGTATGTCTGTGTGTGTATCTGGGTATGTGTGCATTTCTAGTTTATGCGAGCGTGTGTGTTTCTATGTGTGTGCGCGTGCGTGTGTCTATATGTATGCCCGTTTGTGTGTACCTGTGTGTCCGCGTATGTTTGTGTGTATATGTACCCGTGTGGCGTGTGTGTATTTGTGTATGAGTGTGCGTCTCTGAGTATGTGTGTGTTTCTATATGAATGCGTGCACGCTCGTATGTGTGGGTCCGTATGTGTCTGCACCTCCTAATACATAAATTAATCTTTCAAAATTCCATTTCACGCGTAGCAAAACGACCGAAAATTCCCCGCCATATTCAAAGTTATTTTATCTGCCGACTGTACGTACACACACTCACATATGCATACACGTCCAATACATACGTAACAATAGCAAATATCTAGAAAATGACTTCAAATTGTCTTAAAAATGACTTAAGGCTCCTAGAAGACACCATTCTGTTTTTTTTTATAAAATTCAATATAGCCTATAACACTCGCGTAAGCCAGACGAATCAAATGGCACGTCGATTGTCGACATCGTCTTAATAATTCAGGAGCTGCAAGGGAACAAACCAAAGAATCTTGCACATAACCCTCCTCGACAAGTCGTAGTTGGGTAAAAGCAAAAGATTTTTAGTTCCTAAAGTATAATGTAAATAGAAAAATAAGAACTTCATTAAGTAACTTTCATACAAATTAGGATATTGTATAATATAAAAAAGAAAATTATTTTTTTACTGCATTAAATTAAATAGCGTACTAAAATTAGGGTATATATATTTCTATATTTTCAAAACTAATAAATTAAAAAATTATAGTTGTAAGGTTTTTTTTCATATTATAATATCGTGACGTTACACGAGTTTTAAATTGTTGTATAATACCTTAATTTTTTTTTAGTTAAAAATAGAAGAAATATAGCTCAATTTTCCCTACAGCCTACCAAAATATGAAATAAAAAAAAAATCATCAATATCCAATTATCACAATGAGTTTAAGATTTGTGAACAATTTAAAAGCTTTTAGAGCCATTTTTTCTATTAAATATTGAATTTCACTCTATAGTATAGTAAGTATTTTATAAGGAATTTTAGGGTTTTTGTACGATCAAAATGTATTTTTAAGTTGTTTATTTCAATGTATAAAAATGTATGAATAATAAAAAAAAATCAATTTTTTCTTTTAACTGTTATTTTGCAATTGAAATATATTGTTTACTAATTAAATACGTGCTGTTAATTAAAATAACGCTAATTTATTATTATTCAAGCGTATTTATTAACAATCAATTGTTATTTATCTGAAAATCATCCACCTACCATGACAAATAACTTCTAGTACCTAACAATATAATTTAATAACTACTAACAAACTAAATTATTTCCTTTTAATAAGGAGCATTTATAATATTTCATTTAATTTACCCATGGTTTTCAAATATTAGCAATTATTTTCTTCAAAATATGAACAAGTATTATAAAACTGCACAGATACTTATGAGAAAAACCGTTTCATTATCTATGTAAATAATGAAAGGAATGGTACATTTGTTTAAAGCATTTTATTATAAATATATTTAAGGGAATGATCTATTATAACTGCCTGTTTTAGAACCCTATATTCGGGAATTTATATTGATCATAACCTATAAGTTTATACTATTAATACTTAAACGTTTTGCCTACACATTACCACCTTGAGAACCGATGTCAAAGAATCTTTGCAATTAGAGATTTTTATTAGTTTGGTAAAAATACCTGGAACTAAAGTTTTGGAACTTACGAAAATACATATTTTTCCATAATAATTTTTTTTCACGAGGTATAGTAATTTCAATATAATCAGGCTTAAATACAACATGATTTTATTATCAGTTTTTGGTGCTCAAATGGTTGAGGGGTCAAGATTGAGTTAAATCCTGAAAATTAACATAAATGTTTGAGACCTCATTGAAATTTTCCTTTTCAAATTAATCATTTAAAAATCACGAGCCACGGAGACCTCGCAAAAAAATTTACAAAATGACAGCATATTGCATATAATGTGATGAAATTTTGCATAAAATTGTATCTTCTGAAAATTGGAAAAGTTTAAAAAGAAAGTAGCAAGGATCAAATTATGTGTTATTCATCTCTAAAAATAAAATATGTACAGTTTTTAAACTGAGATCGTATATAACAAGTACATTTTATTAAAAATAAAAAATTCTATATAGGGTACTGGATCCGGAAATCGGCCAACCTCTAGTAATCGACCATTTTGTTTATAATTTTTAACAAAAAATAAAGTGGTCAACTATAGAGTCTACGTGGCCAATTTCTGGAGGCTTTACTGCTATATAGCGAAACAAAAAAATAAAATAATTTATTAGAATCAACATTCGTTCCACTTCCGTGTGATCACGTTTATTTTTGGCCAATTCTTATTTACTTCAGGTCATTATCGATTCCTTTTGGTCGCATTAGATTCATTCGTCATCATTTCCGGATTAGGTGATAAACAATGTGTGAGGAAACTTTAAGCCTTACATCACTCGAATAGAAAAGCAAACGGTAAATTAAACTCTCAATGTCAATCCCAATTTAAATTGATATTGTATAAATATACGTACCAGCGTCTCTTATCTCGAGGATACATTACACTTGTGTCCAGCGAGACAATATAATAAAGAATAAAATAATTAAATATTATATTTTATTAGTATATAATGAAGTGAATTTATGTAGAAAATATATATAGTTATTTTATTTACTTTGTGGGTGACGATCTTTAGCAAACTTGTGCCAGAGCTCAGAGATATAAAATTTTAGCCAATCAGAAGCGGTATTTTCTACGATCTGATTTGTTTGCATCTTATCCTGGTTTCTTCTTCTACAAATTGGAGTTTGGCGTTCGCATTTCTCTCAGTTGAAAATATGAATTTTGTTTTTATTTTGTTTTGAAGCTTAGCGATTTGAAGTTTTGTTATTAGATCATTTATTTTTCGCTACATAATTTATTGATTTCTTTTACAAAATTGAAAACCAAAATTAAAAAATTGTAACTATATGTTCTGCAAATTAAAATCTAACCATTTGTCTAAATATTTTGATGATCCCTGTACAATAGACAAAAAATTAATTAACAAGTAGGTAAAAAAAATACATAACTTACATGGCGCCGTTTATTTAGTTGAACAGTGCACAGTTACCGGTTATATCGTTTATCGATATTAAATCTTTTAGGATTTCGTTTAAAATACTATATGGAAAAGGCAAAAATATCAATAAAAGTATATAATATATTGAAAAAAATGTAATACTATAAATTTTTTTAGATGGTATCATGGAAGACTGGATAGATTTACTGCAGAGGAGCGACTTTGGGATGCAAGTAAAATGGGCAGTTACTTAGTTCGAGAAAGTGATAGAAAACCTGGAAGCTATGTATTATCCTACTTAGGAAGGACTGGTATAAACCACTTCCGGATAACAGCTGTTTGTGGAGACTATTATATTGGTAAATATTTGTACTGTGGGAGATCATTTTTTAAAGGGATGGATATTTTTGTAATGGGCTGAATATTTTTTAAAACATATTTTTTATGACAAATTAGATGATCAATCGAAAATTTTTAATAAAGACGTTTTTGTTTGAATAAAAATTATCAACATTTTGGGCTGAAAATTTTTATTAATACTCAATCAACTTGCTTAGATTTCCGATACGCTCAGTATTTTAGAAAAAAATTCAGAAATTGTGTAAAATTTTAACATTCTAGCCCACGGTGAGTCTTAACATGATTATTAAAAAAGGGGTTTGCACTGTAAAATATGAAAATGGATTATTTTAAATCAGTTATCCCAAATACCATTATATACCAATTTTCATGTAAAACCGATGGTTAGAAAAATTTGAGCTTCAGAGGGTTTAACAATAAAAATGGCCAAATGGCCCTTCAGAGCACAATTATTTCTAACCATCCGTTTTTCATGAAAGTTAGTATATAAGGGTTTTTGTGGTCACTGGTTTCAAATCTGTTGTCAGATTATAAAAATTCAAAATGACGGATCCAATATGGCGGACAAAAGTGACAATTCTCTAAGCCGGCCCTATACCAAATTTTTTATTTTGGTTGGTAAATAACCGAGAAACAATGTAGATTCAAAATCAATAATAAAACTTACAGTGCAAACGACTTTTTTACTAATAATGTAAAACTCACCGGCTGGCCGGTTCTTCCCCTAAAATATAATAATATTAGAATTTACATCAAATAAATTCGATATGTATGATAAAATTCATATCTATAGATATTATGTATTGTTATGCACAAATAAACGTTGCTAGTGTGTAAACGTATTATAATTTCATTTTATGATTATAATTCCGTGGAACAAGTTTCTTAGAGCAGGTGTAATTTTTATTGTTTAAGGTGATGAGAAACCACCCACCCGTTAACGACAATTACGAGGACCTACTTTTCCTTTATTTAATTTTAAATTTTAAGTAAATTTTTTTCTGGAACGTTGGTTGTCCCAATAATAAAACATTCCAGAGAGATATTTTCTCAAAATTTTAAATTAAATGAAAATAGTAGTTTCTCGTATTTGCTGGTAATAGGGGGTGAACATTTAATTTTGTAACTAATTACTTTATTTATCTTAATAGTTCTTATTTCGATCGCTATGTGGTTTTTTAGGTGGACGTCAATTCAATAGTCTTATGGACTTAGTTGCTTATTATACTCATTGTTCTGATCTATTAAAAAGAGAACGCCTTTTACATCCTACACCACCACCAGAACCTGTTAATGATAAAAAACGAATTGTTGCAATTTTACCATACACAAAAATGCCTGATACTGATGAATTAAGTTTTCAAAAAGGAGATATATTTTTTGTTCACAATGACATGGGTGATGGTTGGCTTTGGGTTACTGCTCATAGAACTGGTGAACAAGGATTAATCTTTCGTGAATTGGTTGAAGATTTAGATGATTCCATTGATCCAAATACAGTATTTTCGTGGTTCCATCCTAACGTTACAAAAAGTGAAGCTGTAGATATGCTTGTCAAAGCTGGCCCTGGAAGCTTTTTGGTTGGTTTTCTCAGATAATATCTTTTAAGATGTTTTATAAAAAAATTAAATATAAAAATTTGTTTATATTTTGAAAGGTGAGACCCTCTGACAACAGTCCAGGAGATTATTCCCTCTTCTTTCATATCAATAATCAAATTCAAAGATTTAGAATTGAGAAAAAAGGAGTACGATATCTAATGGGAGGGAGGACGTTTGAATGTTTAGATGCTGTTATTAACAGGTAAGGAAAAAAATATTCTAGCTATTTACACGAGTTAAAAACTATTTTGTATCAGAAACACTACTAAATAAAAATTAGCTTTTTCATTCCGATTCTTTTTATGCATCCAATTTTTTTATTATTTTTTTTATTCTTTGTTATCTTTAAATCCTTCAACTCGTAAAGACGAAGAGCCGCTTTTAACGGACATCATCCACCATCTCTGTGTGGAGAATCTTGATCTTAACCCTTTGTGGCCCATGTTTTTTTCTTAAAGAAACAGATTTTTTCGTTACTTGTTTATTTATAACTATTTAACAATAAATAAAATATCAATTTTTGTTAATTAGTATTATAGAGAAACCTCTTAGCTAATAGAAGAATGTAAAATCATTTATATACACCTATAAATAAAATTTTCATACATAAAAATCTCAGACGAAAGAGGTGACTATTATAATAGCCACTAAGCCAGAAAGGGTTAACCCCATCTTATATCTCCGAAAACTCCGCAAACCCATTATTCCCGCATTCGCCCAGAGTACTGCCATGTCGCGAGGAGAAAACTTATTCCAACAAGAAATTCTACTCCAGGAATAATCCGACAGTAAAGTTAAACTTTGGTACCAACGTTTTTTTTACGAAACTCTTTCACGAAAAGTACCTTAATTTTCGAGCGGTTACCCATTCAAGTTGCACTTAATTCGAATTATCCCTCAGTTGAAGATCTATGGACCCCGCTAATGTTGCCGGTTTATTTATATTATTACTTGTTGAAATAAGAAATCCGTATGCTTCATCA
This sequence comes from Gastracanthus pulcherrimus, assembly GCA_949152435.1. NCBI lineage: Eukaryota > Metazoa > Arthropoda > Insecta > Hymenoptera > Pteromalidae > Gastracanthus > Gastracanthus pulcherrimus. Next base: position 153,433,208 of record OX424573.1, read on the forward strand.
TTTAACAATATTACAATATTCTTCATATTAATTTTAGATATCGCAAAGAACAAATTGTCGAAGGTCACACCTTAGTTCAAGCAATGGTTACCGAACCCGATGGTACCGTACGAGTCAATAAGGAAGTGCAACACGCGGAAAAAATTTATGCTACTTTAAGAGAATGTCGTGAACAATCAGGAGCCAAGAAAAATAAAGGAATAAAAATGCAAGGATATTTGGAGAAAAAGTCTGAAAAGAATAAAAAGTGGAAAGCTTTATACTTCGTATTACTTGTTGATGCAAGTGATACGCATTTATATTTATATGATAATCCTAAAAGAACTAAACCTAAAGGCCTTATTGATTTAAGTTGTGCTTACTTATATCAGGTAAGATTCTAACACTTTAAATTATAATATTATATTATATTAGGTATTTAATAATATTAATTATTTATTGAATTAATACTTTTGTCTAATCTTAATTCTAATGAAAGATAAACATAATATTTTATCAGCAACCGAGATAAAATAAAATTATAGTCTTGGTTGTCTTGCCTAAGTATATTTGCTTGAAAGCTTTCCGCGTCGACAATATTTGTTCGGACATTACTTATCGTTACTGTTTGACATGCGCTCTCATTGTAAAAATTGATTATGATTTGATTTCCGAGATGTTTCATGATTTTACTGTATAGTCAGTAGATTCAAAATTCTTAATAACACTGCGATGTTTATTTATCTCCAGATCTTTGGTGGTCAAATATTCGTCAGTATTTTCGTAATTTTTCTCTGACTAGTGGAAAATTATCTTATTTTGTTTTGGTTCTCGGCTTATTGACGTGGATACGATCTTATAAGCCAGGTAACAAAACAAATCTAGATACTTTATCTACTAGGTGTGATACACTTTTACCAGCATCTTTTAAAAATAGTATTTTTTATATTTTAAAAGTGTTTACATTATTCTGTATTTCAGGTTCATGAAAGTGTATTTGATCGGCCTCATTGTTTTCAATTAGTTGAACGAGCTTTGCCATGTTTATCTACAATAACGTATTTATCAGCACCAAATTCTGAAACGTCTTTAGACTGGATCAATGTATTGAAACCTTTGTGCGTCTCGCAACTTACACGAGCGCCAAAAGTTGCTCGCCTCCGAGAATTGCGTTCGTTACAATTGCACATCATGGATGCTCATAGACTGCCATATAAACTAGTTCCAAATCCGTTTATAATAGTAGCTTTAAATAATGTTAAAGTAGCGCGTACAAAAATGAAGACTGGACCACATCCAGTTTGGGATGAAGAATTTATTTTAGAGTGCGGGCATATTTTAAACCAATCTCTTTCGGATTTCAAATTTTATCGAGATAATTAAATAATTTGTTTACATCTTTTCAGAGATGTGCCTCCTGATGTGATGTCGTTTTCCTTAACTTTATATAACAAGGGAAAGCGTAGCAAAGACACAGAAGTGGCTGAATTAACGGTGGAATTGTCGAGTTTAGCTAATGGTGAAGAAATGGACGAATGGTACCCATTTGCGGGTGTTACACCTATCGGTGATTGGGGTGCACTACGATTACGTTTAAGGTATGTAATGCAATTAACTATCTTTTAGTTCTCGACTATAGTAGTACTACTTCTACCTTTCTAGCGTATATTTGCGAGTGTCCGAAAAAGTTTTCGGCAAGTATTATTTAAATGCTAAATCTGAGCTGAACTGTACCTGTTATATCCAACATGCAAAAATTAATATGTTTTAGTTTTTTTTCTTTTGTATTTACAAATTTCACGAAACAGAAGTATTCGAAAACATTTCGCTATCTAACTGAACTATGATTTAAAATAATTCTTTTGTTACAAATGTGTATAGGTATCGTCATGATTTGGCCATGCCTCCTGAAGAATACAGCCCACTTCAGCAGTTATTGCTCGATCCAGAATTGCATGTAGTGAAAGCATTGGCTGATGTTTGTCATCTTGACAGAATTCCTTTAGCAAACAGTTTACTAAGGATATTTAGGTAAATAATAAAATATAACCTTATAATTTATAAATTATAATCGATTATAAATATAATGATTTTGTATAGTTGAATATATTGTTAATAAAATTGTATAAAAATGTTACGTTCACACTGAGAAAACAGCATCATAAGTGACGCAAGATGCATCGTAACGGTCACGATATGAAATATCGAGAAGTTAAAAACTTGGTAAAAGTCTTATTAATACAATTTATCATTTATAACACAAATTTACTTTAATTAAAAAAAAATTATTATGAAATTTTTACTATTTGATATTATAATTCATTACGATATAGTTTTCACAGTGTGTGCGAAAATGATAAAATGTTCATTTAGAGACCATTGAATTGTCATTACTGTTATTCCTGTCCTAGGCATGAAAAACGAGAGGCTGATCTCTTGCGATCATTAAATCAAGCTGAAGTAAGTTATCATTTTTCTATTTATACTTGCTAAATATTACTCAAATCCTCACTCACTAATTTTTTTCGGGTCGATCCGACTGTATATTATATACTCATTTCAGATTTCTGAAAAACACTGATTTTCAGAATTTCAGCCAAAAACTATAATTTTCTCAGAGGATCTATGAACGTGTTAGTATTAATCAGAAAATCTTAAAAGTGCTAGTTTTCGTATGAGGCTTCTGAAAAGAACTAAGTGTTTTTGAGTAATCTGAAATGTGCTAGTCTTCGTAAGAGGTGTCGATATAGATAGTATATTTTTAGATATAAATGTAAAAATCAAGAAAGTATAAAAATAAGTGACCATATCTACTACATATTTAAGAGTTTTTTAACATTAGTTTAAATGGAAATTAAAAACGTTAGATCTTAATATCATAAAACATGAAAATTGAACTTAAGTCATTTTTCCGGGAACCTACATAAATATTTTCCGTAGTAAGCAATGCGTATGGGACCCTTTCACGTCCCCTTAATCATTTTATACAAATTTTTATCTAATTTTTTTAGGTGGATAAAGAGGATGAAACGCCTACACTATTCAGAGCAGCTAGCCTAACTACTACTCTGATGGATTTGTACATGAAATCAGTGTGTACATCATTCCTAAAGTCTGCTTTGCAAGATACTATTATTAAATTGATTGAAAGCAAACAAAGTTGTGAATTGAATCCCTCTAAAATGGATTCGCCAGAAGACGCCTGTAGCAATGCAGAATTTTTGCTACAAGTAAAAAAGTTTCTTGTTCTTAAATATGCGCAAGTTTTTAAAGTAGTTCTAAAGTTCTAATATATTTTCAAGGTCTTGGATGAGGTAACTTTAAGCATTTTTACAAGTCCTGATATGTGCCCAAAAAGCTTGCGGTATATTTGCTGCTGTTTACAACGAGCAGTAGTCTCAAAGTGGCCACAAGAAAGATTGGTTCGAACAAGAGTAGTCAGTGGATTTATATTTTTGCGTCTACTCTGCCCTGCAATACTAAACCCTAAGTCATTTAATCTCATAGCAGAATCACCCTCTCCAGCAGCAACTAGGTAAGCTTAAACGTATAACAACAGGTAATTTTAAATTTCTTCAATTCAATTTTTCACATTATAATATTCATTATATTTTGCATTGAATGCATAATATACATTCAGCCTATTTAACAATTATATACATTATAAATTAAAATTAGAATATTAGAATAAAAAATAAATATTAAGTCACTTGTATAAATTATTTTTTAGATCTTTAGTAATGGTTGCCAAGTGTTTACAAAACTTGGCTAATCTTGTGGAATTTGGAGGAAAAGAACCATATATGGAAGTCGTTAACCCGTTCATATTAAAAAATAAGGAGAGAATGGTGGTCTTTTTAGATCAATTGTCGGTAAGTTAACTCTTATTCTTTTGATTTCAGAAACAAATGTAGTTTATAACTTTTTAATTATTCATTGCTTTGGTCTGAAATTTTGCGTTTATTAATTACTAATAAAATGAGAAAGTAAATATTCTATTATAGAGGGAAATTCATATTATCTATTTATTTTTATTTATTTACCCAACAACAATATAGCCTTTATATATACAATAATATTGACAAAAATGCGCCCATTTTCGATTTAGTGACTAAATTCTTTTATGGTCTATTCTGGGTTTGAAGGCATGTTAAAGAACGTAAGGATATATTTATAAAATATAAATTCCGTAAAAGATATATGGGTAATCCTTTTACCATTATAGGTGCCTCTAATATATCATCGTGCTGTCACATGAATGAGCAAACTGCTCTATCTATTTAAATTTTTGTTTATCCCATTAACGCCGAATGCCGAATTTATGCAGACACATTTTTTTCCCCGATTAAAGATTTCATGTATGAAGGACTTCTAAGAAATTTATGTTGGATAAACTCAAATTTAGAGATAGCAAAATGACCCATAAAACACACACAAAAGTACAGGTAGTATGTACTGTGGATCTGTATAAGTAGTGGGTAGGGGAGAGTTGTCAGTACCGCCCCATTGCTACTTTTACTTTAATTTTTCACCATGTAGAGGAAAAATAAATTTAAAGTACGGAAAGTATTCCTTGAATCGACCTTTGTTAAATACCGCGATAGTTTTTTTAACCTCGAACTATTTTATTTTATTAATTATTAATAGAAGTAGAAAAATCATATTTTTAGTAAGCTTTTTTCGCCCTTGTGTGTTCGAAATACTCTTCTTCAGCTTGCAATACGCACTTGCTTTCGGCTCGTGCTTGCTCTCCTTCGACTCATATTGCAAACCTCACACGCGGGCGAAAAAAGCCTACTTATCCCCCATGGTACACAATATACTATTTTTAATTTTTTCTGTTACATTTTCATAAAATATTCAAATTTACCGAAAATATACGTAATATATGATGAGAAACTCGTTTTACCTTAAAATGTATTAACAATTAATTTAAAATTTAAAGATGCAAGGAGAGTACCCCACTATGACTACCCATAGCTATTTTAACTGTAATAACTTTTGTGTACCAAGGTGAAAATGAAAATTTTAAAATGGAATTAGTTATATGAATGGTCGTTTTTGTCGTAGTAAATTAGTTTTGGCCTAAGTTAATTTAATAACGAAAAATAAAGGTTTTGAGTCTTTGAAAGTGTCACCCTGTATGACCACCTAACGTTTATAGCAGAGTATTTTTGTTCTAAATGCTTAAAAATTGTGCTTCAAAGATAGGAAAACATTATAAAATAGTATATTGTTTAAATCTATTTAAATTTAAGTCATATCATATATGAAATAATTAGTACTTAAATAGCTTATATGCTGGGCATGTATTTAACCCTCGGGAAATAACTTTTGACAAGGAAATTAACGGCTTTTTCGTTATTCTCGAGACAATCTTCGGAGTTGTGATTTAAAAACAAGAACTTCCGATAATATTTAATAGAACTAACATGCATCTATTCCAGCATATAAAATACTGCCATTTAGCGGTATGAGCCCAATAGCCATGAGTAGTCATACTGGGAGACTCCCCTATCTGCCCCCGGATCCCTACCATTTTTCTTAAAATTGCCCCTTAGTATCAACATTTTTTAAATTTTCACATATGTTTATATAATCAAAAATTTATTACCGAATATATATTAATATACAACGAAAAGTTCATGATTCTTTTTAGTCAAAATGAGGTAGATTGCTAACGTTCCTGGTCATACAGAATTTTGTATATAGTCTAGAAAAATTCCTACTAACTTTTTATACCATTTTGAAAATATTTTTTCATTATCATCAACATTGAATACAAGTAACCATAATTAAAAAAGAGATCATTTTATTTAAATAAAGAACAGTGTTTTTGCGTAATTTATAGCCTTTTTTGTAATTAATTATTTTTCATTTGATCTAGATCAACACACAGCAACTTGGCGATGCACAAATTTCTTCATAATGCTAAAAAGAATATGTTCAATTAATTTCAAAAAGTTTCAACAAAAGCTAATGCACCCGAAATGTTTTGAATAAACTGCATAAAAAGCTGTTTTTGTTAAAAAAAAACATTTTTACCTTAATGAATAATCGTACTTTAAAATGTAATTTTCAAACTGAAAATTTAATGCAAATCAATAATTCGACGCGTTTCTGTGTTAAGAAAGGTTTAAAGAATCGAAAAACAATTTTAAAAAATCGATTTTTTGGTAAAAAATGGTAGGGATCCCCCTTAAGAGGTAAACCCGATGTAACCACACACCTCTAAAAAATAACTTTATAACGATAAATGTGCTAAAATTGATAATAATAAAAATAAGTAATAATGTTAATGAAAAATATAAAATTATAAAATATAATTACTAATAACAATAATTTTTAATAGAATTATTTTTTTTATAACAAGATAATAAAAAAAAATTTAATTATATTCAGAATGTTTCAGATAAACCAGAACCCGAATGTATATCTCCTCGTGGAAAATGTATATCAGATATAGCAAAAGATCTTGCTACTTTGCATCATATCTGTGTGTCACATTTAAAAGAGTTGCAGATCTTATCAAAACAACAGGTACAGTTTTGTATTTTAAATATTATTTACAGTTAAACAGGGTTTCATAATCGTATATTTAAAATAAGAATAAATATAGTTAACGGTTTGTTAAAATTAGAAACCAATGTTTGTTATTACACTAAAATTTGATGTCGAATTCTAATGACTGAGACTTGTACGCGGGAGACATGAACTGCACTGGCTACGCCATAGTGGAATAAAATCATGGACCACGCGGAGTGGAATGCTTTTACTCATTTATCCAAGCCACTTGTTTTATCAACTTTGAAATTTTTTTGGTATTTACCATTTAAATGTATGAGCACTTTTGCCTTGTCTACTTTATATTGACCAGAATCTTTCTTATAATTGATGTTTCGTGGGTACCCTTCATCAATAAAGGTATTCTTACTATAACAAATCACCTGAGATAACGTGGAACAAAAAATAATACTTAAAAATTTGTAGGGAAATTCATTTGACGTTTCATAATATTATTATGAGACAAAGCGTGATACTGCTGCAGTACATGTCTCATTACGTACTGGTTGATTAGCTTATACCCTTAAAAGATATTTTATTCTGTATTATAGTTTCTGTAATATAGGGTGTCTAGTGGTCATGTGGTTTGGTTGTACAGTGGACCATTTCACATACCCGTCTTACAAGGGGAGTTCACGAAGTCCGGGTCACGGATTTTTATGAAACTTTGGGGATCGATTTTTGGTACCTCAAAATAAATATATATGTATACTAACAACGTTAATGAAATGTGCTGTATCTGCTGTATAAAGGCCCATTTGATAAAACTACAGATATTGAGCTTCATTTTTAGGTACCAAAAAACGAACCCCAATGTTTCATCAAAATCCGTTACCCGGACTCCGTGCACTTCTCTTGTTAGTTCTGTGTGCGTGTAGTGTTCCACATCTTTGATAAACAATAAAAAAATCGTAAACCATGCATAAAAACCATCTTCCTAAAAATATTACATCTTTAAATAATAGACCCGGTAAAAAATATTCCATATCGATGGCCCTTGCGAAGACTAGCATGTTTGTGGCGTTTGCCACGAAGAGTAGCACATTTGGAAATCTCCCACGAAGATTAGCACATTTCGCCATTCCCCTACGAAGGCTAGCACATTTCACAATTTTCCCACGTAGACTAGCACTTTTCAGGATTTTGCCTCGAAGACTAGTACATTTGGTGATTTTCTGCAGGCTGATTTTTGCAAGCTACTTTTATTTATTCGGGTTAAGCCTGATTTTCACGGGTAAACCGATAATTTTTTGAGCACCAAAATAGTCTAGTACCCTACTTGAATCCGACAAAGAAAGAATCAACCCGATTCGCCGAGAGTTTATCAGTACAAGTTAAATTTACATATTCTATACAAAAAGTGCCGTATATGATTATATATATATATGACTATATATGGATGACTAAATTGCAAATAAAATTCCATAATATGCTAATGTATAATCGTATGTAGCATTATATGTCCATATAAACACAAAATTGATATATAGCCATATATGGCTATATATGACCCAATATGCCCATGTATGTTTTCCACATATTGCCATATATGACCATATATTTATATTGTATATGTATTAAAGATTTTTTTCCGGGAAGTCAGAATCATAAACCTAACTATGATTATATTTTTTAGGTAATTGTGAATAGGTATAAGCTTTCCTGAGCTAGTAGGAGTTTCATTTTATAATTTTTTTTATTTGTACAATTATTTTATTATTTAATCGTTTATAATATATTGAATATTTTTGACCCAGGAGTAGTTGGATTAAGGTTTATGGTTTTTTACTTATATTACTCTAAAATTTATTTTTAATAGAAAATTGCTGTCACTGGGGTATCAGATTTAAAGTTCATGATTTATAATTTAATTAGTTTATCCTCTTTTATAAATTAAAAAAAATCTGGGATATCTGGTATTAATTTCTGGTCTACGATTTTATTATTTAAACATGATTTTTATATTTTTATTTTTGTTGATTCTTGCTTATCATAACTTCCTATAATCTGAACTATTATAAACTTAACTATAATCTGAAAAAACTTGAAAGTGAGAAGCTTGTTTGGAAAAGTCATGGAATGTCATAGAATTTTAAAATCCTACACAACTGGACACCCTGTAGTATAATAATTATCAAAAATAGTTACTTCGTCAGAAATTGGTCAAACGTAAAATATAATATCAAGGAATTATAATGCGATTTAATGTAAATTATATAAAATAAAAAATCACAATTACATATTTATAAAATAAATATATATATAAAAAGTATATATATATATATATATATATATATATATATATATATATATATATATATATATATATATATATATATATATATATATATATATATATATATATATATATATATATATATATATATATATATATATATATATATATATATATATATATATATATATATATATATATATATATATATGTGTATAATTTTTTTTTTCAGCCAACCATCAAACAACTCGTTACGGTAACTGAAATGTTAAGCAAGCACAAGCAGAAGTATAAGGAAATGTTACGGTAGTGATCATAAATATAAGAAAGATTTAGTAGAGGAATATAACAAAGCATATTAATACTATTTAAAATATTATTCAAGTAATTAAGCTTAAATAATATAAAATTTACAGACTGACGTGCCATATACATACATGTGTAAACACATTTTTTATATTGTCGACGATAATTTGTTTCTTACAGTAGAAATAAAAAATTAATAAAAAATACTATATGTAAGGAAGAGTTATGATTTATTTAACACTTAATTTGTAGAAAACTACATTGTAGAAATCAAATATGTTCTAATTTACTGTTTTATATCTATAAATCTATTAGCTTATTTTTAAGAAATATAATAAGTATAAATCTATGTTTGGCATTTCGGCTTGTTTAACAAGTTTTTTTTTATAAATCTATAGCAAATAAAATTAAATTAAACATAAATATAAATTTTTAAAACGCAGAATACAATAGATACTAAACATTTTAATAAATCACGATTTATTTTGGAATACTAAGTTTTATTTTGTAAAATTAATTGTTTCAGAATTTTATTATATGTTAAACAAATGCTTTTAATAAAAAAAATCCCGTTTATATTAATATTTGTTACAGCGGCTTGGTAATTTTTATTAAACTGGAATATTTTGTGGTTAATTTAACTTTTAATAATTTTCATCTTTAACTTTTAATTTTTAACTATTCGTATCTCGTTAAGGAAGTAGTGAATAATAGTTTCTTTTTTAGTAAAACATTCAAAGTAACTATTAGTTATATTTATATTATCATATGTATATAATTTTTCTTCTAAATACTTTACAATAAATTTCTGCTAACGTTTTTTTTTAATTAAAACATTAATTAAAGATATAAATTTTCGATGGATGAACTAATTCCATAATAAATTAATGTAATTTAAAAATTTAATCATTTATTTAAAGGGACGTACTTATAGCTTATATTCAAATATTTTTTAAATAATTGATATTGTTGCATACAACACGTCTTAACGTAAAATATTAAATGTTTATTTTCGTTTACTTGTTTAAAAAATCTCTTTGAACTGTTATAAATTATACCTAATTTGCCATTTTTCACTTTCTGCTTAATTTTCTTTTTATAATTATATAATACCGTGCAATAAAATATTTGTTATACGGTTTTTTTATACACACGTGTTCATGTATTTATAAAACAAAAATTAAGTCCTAATTTGTATAACTGACTGTGAAAAACCCGTATGATAAAATTATTAATTTTGTTTCCAGCAATCCAACAAACAAAAGCAAAAGAAGATTGAATCGATTTAAACAATATTTGCCCTTTAATCAATTTTATCGAATCTCGGGTAGACTGCTGTTATTTGAGACATTAATTTTTCCAAGTGCAAAGAGAAGTTTGACTATTACAGAACTATACAAGAACTAGATGGTGGATTCAGTTATTTATACAGATCTTTTCTTTTATTTTAACGAACTCGATAACACTAATTCCCTCATTTTCATAAAAATCTGTGATTCAAAAACACAAACTTACCTTGTATAGTACCCATTATAAATAACCGTAGTCGCACAGTTATCGACAACGAGCGGTTTTTCATTCCTCTAAGTCAAATTTTTAATTTTACAAAATTTTTCTAAATCCTAAGAATTGTGTCTCTGGTCAAATGATTTCCGAAACTTGAAAATGTAATATGAAAACCGAAAAATACGATGTAGGAATCTACGTCCACTACGGGATCCTCTAGGTAGGGAAGATATGGATTTATGGTAATTCTTTGATGTTAAAAAAAACTTTACGCTTACGTTATTTTAAGCTTGCAAGTAAAACTATTAAATTTTCAGGGGTACTTTATGAAAAAATGTGAAAATAGTGAATGTTCAATTAAAAATTTTTTTTAGAATCGCAAAAATTTATTAAAAGTTTCATGCCACAGAAAACTCTTGTTAATATGTACTTTTATTAATAGTTAAAAAAAAGAACTAGGTGAGAAGTTTTTTTTTAAACGTCTCGTACCTATGTAACATCGGAATTTTTGCTCGAATCAAACATTAAGCTTATTTTACGAACATTTTTTTTATACTGGGAATAATAATTGTTTATTTATTGTTTATATATATGTGTGTGTGAATTTTGCATTGAATTTTCGCTGAATAAGGGTAAGTATATAATACAGACAAAATAAGTAAATATAAAAATTATATTTTACAATTAAAAATTATATTTTACAATTAAATAAAATTTGAAAATCCCCTCCCACGATTATTATCTTCAATTTGAATTTCCAAATTTTATTTTATAAATAAAATAAAATTTGAAAACTTACAGCAAAGACGATAATCGCGGGAAGGGATTTTGTTTAGAAATAACTAATTTCTTGTGTTGATGGGAGATGTATCCTTTGATTTTTCCATCATATATTAAATTTGCTACTAAACATTCGGTTTCATCCATGTCCATATCATTTCGTCCATATATTTTCAATGCACATAGAAGGCTTTGAATATCTATTTGATGAGTATTCATAACTAAATAAACTTTTTTGAATAAATTTCTATAAGCTATTAACTTTAATTTTTCAACAATCAAGTAAATTCCAGCATTAATTAAGAATGTTTCTTGTTTACACATAACTTCTTCCAGGCTCTGTAAATTTCCTCTCTTAACAGCTTCGATTAAATCCCAGAATTCCATTAAATTATATTTTTTCAATAGGTTATACTTTGGAATGTATCCAAGTAGCATTTTTACGGGAATAAGATACATTAATATCAATCGTTTATTCTTTTTAGACCTTTTATGACAATGTTGAAAAGCATAAGTTAAATACTCGTCAGCTGAAAAGGTAAAATATACAAGATTAGATACATTCACTTTTTAACTCTACTGATCAGGTAAAGGATGATCAGCAAACTGTAACAATATTCAAATACTTACCAGCTTTATAATCACTATCAAACATAGCTTTGCGTCCAACAAAAAACTTATATGTTATTTGCTGAGCCAGAGAAAAATGATCTTTGTATATTGAAGATTCTATCGCTCTAATAAGTGGCTTACACAAGTGTAATTTATTTATTCTGAAGTATACTTTTAGTAATTGATTGACGAGTGAGAGCATACCCCATCTCTTAGTGTCATCTTCTGAACTACGATTATCAGCTGCACAAATTCTAAAACAACTCATTAGACATTCAGCGCATTTCTCTAAATTTTCACCGGGTTTAATATTCTTAATTTTTTTTGATCTTTCGGTTTTCATAGCAAGCAATCTTAATTCCAAGCACATCATATTCATAACAGGCAACATCCAATTTTCTTCTTTTTGAAGTTGCAATACTTTTATTAAAACTTGCACAGAAGAATTTTGATAAGCATATGTGACTGTCAAATCATCGTTATTTAGTGATGATAGAGTTCTGCAAATGAAAATAAAATATATCATATGTGCAGATAAGAAATTCTTAACTAAATTAAATTTTATCACTTTGTCTTTCAATAAACGATTTTTTAGGTAAAAGCAGATTTTAACCCTGGTGAAAAATAATTGAGAACTATGTAGATCTATTAGGTTTGCCATGGTTTATAATTGAGAGTCTCGATAAAACTGAATAATTTTCTACCAGGGAAAATATGATTTATCAACATTTATCAATATAATTAAAAAAATGTAATTGAATCATTTAACTTACTTCAAATGATATAAAACAAGATCATCAAATGGTGGAGGTAGAATTTCCATTGCTTTTGCCATATATGATTCTGCAGTTCCATGTATATGACTATATGCTCGCAGAGATAGTAAATTCTAGTCACAAAAAAATATAGTTAGTAATCACTCCCATATATAATGCTAATAATAGATGCTAAACTTATTACTTTAATTTTTATTATCATTATTATTATTATTATTATTAGTTTAGTTTAATTTGTGAAAAGTGCAATTATACACATTAAGAGGATGTCGAATATTTCTGTCCTGTCTAATAGAGTTTTCATTCATAATTTCTAGAGATATCATTTGAAAAAAATAAGAGTTGTCCCTGCTTCATTTTACAGTAATCAAAACAAATGTCCTAGTTGGTTTAATATGATTGTTTTGTTTTCAAGAAAACTTTGACAAACTTGGCATGTACAGGTTAATTTTCACTTACTTGGCCCTCATAGTTTGTCAAAGTTTTCTCGAAAACAAAACAATCATAAAAAACCAGCTTGTATATACGTTTTGGTTACTGTAAAACGTAGCAGAGACAACTCTTATTTTTTCATAAAAATGATTTCTCTTGAAATTATGATTGAAAACTCAATTAGACAAGGACAGAGATATTCGACATCCTCTTAGGTGCATTATTAGAGAAAAACAAGAATTTGCAAAAAATAGTGAATTGAACAATAAAAAATATAATAATCCATAATCACTACCTACTGGCAAAGATATCTTTTTCATGGTTATACATTTGATGGAAGTAAAAGTTTTTTCTATGTATGATATTTTATGAAATATAATCGATTATAATATTATGGTTTTGTTTGGTATAACTACAAAAGCTTATAATTACAATCATTGAACCCTTTTTGTGTAAATTTATGCATGAAACATAAAAATACACTGTTTGAAGAATAAACACAGCTTCCAAAATTCGTGAAATGAAATTTTACAAAGATTAAAATAATACGTTTACTTACAGCTAGTAAAATGCCATCTTGATGTTGCCACCCTCTTCGAAGCTAAAACAAGAATTAAATTTAGGTATAAACAATATATTGATTCTTTATTAAATTTCAATACAATTATTAAGAAATGATTTAGTTTTGTTTAGGTTACATTATCGTGAATATATTAGAAACCAGGGAATTAAATAAAAATTTACATTTGTGTAAGCAGCTACACAATACAGCAAGTATAGTTTTACATTATTCAAGGTTCTAGTCATGGAAGTAGATTTCAATTAATTTATTTTCATAAATACTGATGTACATAAATATTAGAAAAGAAACTAATTATTTAATTGAAAATAATTATATTAATATTGCTTATAAAAATTAGCATATTTCAGATTTTTCGAAAATACTACTTATTCTCTAAAGCCTACTAAAAATGGAAGTTTTCAAGTTTTTTGACAAAAGATATTACTTTTTCAGAGTTCCAAAGTCTTTATAAAAGAATCTTAGATGGGTTAGTTTTTATAGGCTTTTGAAAAGAACTATTATTTTCCAGAAATTTGAAATATACTAGCCTTTGTAAGAAGCATCGATATATTGTTTCATAATATTATTTCATATTTATCTGTCTACATATTAGTGCATCATAATAACAATACAAATAAACAATATTTATCCAATTCATACACTAGATCACTAAAATTGAATAGTAACCTTATTCGCTTTTAAACTGACTTTTTTACATAATTTTAAAATAAATCAAAACACGTGAGAAATGCACTTTTGTTTATACATGTCTATAAAATAATTCACAGAAAATTGTATTTCAATGATAACATAAATAAGTATTTTTGTCTACTCTGCTAAAGCCAATTTTCACAATTTTTTTTTACTTTTTATTCTTCTGTTTTCAGGGTTAAATAAGTAGTACAAGAAATTTACCATTAGAATCAATTTTATTAATTTTAAATTATATGATCATAATTTGCAAAAAACTGTTAGAAATAAAATCATAACTCATATATGTCATACCACGTACAAACTATATATATTGCCATACTGAATATGTTTAAGTTAAATAATAAATTCTGCGACAGCTGTATTTCATAGATATTTTTAAGCAAAATGCTTAATATGCAAATTGTTTTAATAATAAAAGAGAAAAGAATACATTAAAAATGAGTCTGTTGAGCCAAGATACTGACATAAATTTTAGTTTCATAATACTCATAAGTACTTAGGTTAATATAGCTGTTTAGAATGATTTTGTACAGATTGGAAATGTTTATCAATATTTGGCATCTATTGAAATAATTTATATTTTTAGTGGAATATATACAAGTATTCTCATAACAACTTTAAATTAAAATAAGGTTAACAAGGGAAACAAGTTGTTTTTAAATTTTTTAGTTTTCTTTAATTTAACATGTCTGAGCAATTAATAATAAATATTATTTATTTTTATTGGATGCTCTGAACATTACTTGTGTTTATAATACCTTTTATTAAAATAAAACTTACAATCACAAACATACCATAAACAAAGTCTGTGATAAAAATTATTTTAGCACAATATATAAACTAATTCACATTTATTAATTTCCATACCTGTATAATATAGTCCATAATGGTAATATAACTAAATATATATTTATCTAACTTTTATTATTTAATATTTATAAGTTAAAATATTTATTGAATAATTTACTCTTCATTTTGCTTTGATTTCAAATTGTTGTCTTGTATTTCTGGCATCTGGTATAAATAAAAGGACAAAAACAGATGTGTGGAATAAGAAATGAAGAATGTAACGGCCTACAAAGCCAATAGAATAAGGAATAGAATATCAGAATTTACATGGGTTAATATATCTATATATATATATATATATATATATATATATATATATATATATATATATATATATATATATATATCAGGAATAAGCGTTTATTCCTCTTATTTCTCATATATATAAATATAGAAACTCATGTAAATTCTTATTGAATTGTCGCGCGAGAAGCCCCTTAGGCGTGGATTCTCGCTTTATTATTTTCGTGTTTTCGTATAGGAGATGTGGTTGGAAGGGTTAAAAATGAAGAAGTCGATTGAGCGAGAAAAAGACGAGTTTAATCGCTCAAACCGAGAGGGGAAAGCCGTGCGGCATAAAACCCCTCTCGTCGTATACACAAGCTGCGGGATTGAACGATTAACTGTGAGTCGTGTGCGTGTGTGTACGTGTGCGGTGTATTCGAGAGATCCTTCCGAATCTCTCGTCTCGTGTTCATGCGTGATAGCAATCACATATCGAAATGGGCTATACTGTGGCCTTAGTTCCACAGAATAGTCCCTCGTTTCGCTTCGCGCGCGGACGCGATTGTAGACCGGTCGCGACCCGTACCCGAATTCCCGTCACCAAGCGTAGAGAAAGATAGAGAGAGAGAGAGAGATATGCACACAAGAGAGAGAAGGACAGAGCACTACACCCACTAGTTTAATAACGACGATATATGCGGATTATAGGACGAACGTTCGGCTTTCGTGACAATGATCTGATGTCAGCGTATTCACTCAAGAGCGGGCGTGGCGATATCGTTCGCTTGGCTGCTCAAAAGCGACTGCCCGCGTGGTCAACCAGCGGCGCGCGACACGAGGCCGGCGGCGCCGCCAGCGCCAACAGCGAGTCCCGTCGTTCGATTGCTCTCCGTCGCGCGCCGGGAGAAGGCGCCACGTGCTCAACGTCGATTCTCACGAGCCCGCTCGACACCGTCGCCTTTCGGTGAAGCTAAGCCCGGAGTTTCGACGGAACAGCCTCCCCCGTTGCGAGGAATCGAGCAAGATCGTCGAAGTCGTGATGTGTGGATCAGTGTATGTGTATGTTTGTGTTGTAGTGTGTATATAATTTTATTTTAATCTTCATTTGGGGGATGAAGTCGGTAGTGGACACAGCTGCGTGATATTGCGCTTCAGTGTCCCTCGAGAAGTTCGTACGGTGGCGACTCTGGCGAGTCCGTCGGTCCCCGGGTGCACCTCTTGAACGACTGCCAATTGCCATTGCGTGCAAGGTTGGTTTCGGTCTATCAGGATGACGACCATCCCTTCGCTTAGTTCTCCAGTAGAGTCATGCCATTTTTGACGCTGTTGGAGCTCGTGGAGGTATTCCAGATGCCATCGCTTCCAGAAATCCTGTCTGGCTTTGGTGATGAACTTCCAAACGGATAGTCGATTATCTGGAATGGAAGTCAAATCAGTACTTGGCATGACTGTAAGGGGCCTACCTATCAGAACAGGCGCCGGGGTTAACGCTATCGGGTCGTTGGGATCGGACGAGATCGACCAGAGGGGTCGAGAATTTAAGATCGCTTCTATTTCTATCGCAAGGGTATAAAGCTCCTCGAATGTAAGAAGTTGCCCACCCACTACGCGTTTGAAATGGTGTTTAAAGGACTTTACCGCGGCCTCCCACAGACCCCCAAAATGCGGAGATAAGGGTGGGTTAAAGTGCCACTGGATGTTCAAAGAGAGAGCTTTAGCACTCACTTTGGACTGGAAATCCTCTGAAAGGAGGAGCGCGGAAAGTTCCCTAAGCTGATTGTTTGCTCCAACGAAATTCGTTCCGTTGTCGGAGTAAACGTGATGGGGAATGCCTCGACGCCCTAAAAATCGAGTGAACGCGCCTAAGAAACCTTCAGTGGTTAAGTCGCTGGTTATCTCTATGGTTACTGCCTTTGTAGCCATACAGATAAAAACGCACCCGTACGCCTTAAGGGTTGTTCGGTTGTAACGCTTTTTTTCTTTAATGAGAATGGGGCCGAAGAAGTCTACGCCTACGTGAGAAAAAGCGTGAGACTCTGTGACCCTAGCGCTCGGAAGATCTGCCATCTTGCAGTGGAGCGGGGTGGGTTTGTGTCTTATACACGTGACACACCTACGAATAACGTGACGGACTTGATTCTTACCGTCAATTAACCAAAAATGTTGTCGCAAAAAGAAAAGGGTGCTTTGGACACCAGAGTGGAGATTCGATTCATGAGCTTCTCGAATGATCAAGTCCGTGACGTGATTCCGCGAGGGTAACAGTATGGGGTGCTTACTGGCCATAGGGATGTCAGCGTTCTTCAAACGCCCTCCCACGCGTACAACTCCATTTGCGTCCAAACACGGATTAAGTGCCGCAATATGCGACCCCTTCACCTTAATACCTCGCGTTAAGCATGCAATTGAATCGGAAAACGCGTCCTGCTGAATACTTCGAAACACGCGGGTTTCGGAATCCCGTTTTTCGTCGACCGAGATGGACTTTCCTCGGAACGGCCTTCCTGAAGGAAGCCATCGTACACATATCGCTACGACCCCAAGCAACATGCAATACTTGGAAAACCGCGATAGGAACATGCGATCCGTAGCCGTATCGACCAGGAGACAGACTCCTTTTTTCAGACCGGGGATATCCGGAAGTGATTCGACGATGTTCGCGGGCCAGGAGGCCTCCGTCTGCCGTAGCCAAACGGGTCCGGTAAACCACGTATCATTTCGCAGGAATTCTTTCGGGAGTTGTCCTCGGGATAAAGCGTCGGCCGGGTTATGTAGGGTAGGGACGTATCGCCAACTGGCGCGCTCTCCTAATTCCTGAATTTCACGCACGCGGTTCGCTTCGAATTGTTTAAGGTCTTGCGGGGACTTTCGTAACCAATGTAAGACTATAGTGGAATCTGACCATAGAACGATCCGTTTAATAGCAAGCTCCAAAGCTGGAAGCGTTTCTTGAAGCAGTATTACAAGAGTCAAGGCCCCGCACAACTCTAGCCGGGGAATAGTCTGCTCTTTTAAAGGGGCGACTCTAGACTTCGAACATATCAATCGCACGGCAACCTTCCCGTTTCTATCCATCGACCTGGCATAAATACAAGCGCCGTATCCCCTTTTGCTCGCGTCGCTGAATCCGTGGATCTCTACGCGCAAGGGAGTCTCAGCAACGACGTGACGTGGTACCGAAACGCTGGAAAGCAGAGGCAACTGATTTGCGAAATTAATCCAAAGAGTGTACAAACTCTGTGGCATAGATTCGTCCCAAGATACCTTCGCCTTCCAACATTCTTGCATGATCCACTTCGCATACAAACCGACTGGTCCTATCAAGCCTATCGGATCAAAGATCTTCGCGATCTCTGACAGAATCACGCGCTTGGTCACTATCTCGGGGATCTTTACTCGCTCGACAGCGATAGCTAATTCGTCGCGTTTGGAAGCCCAATATACCCCTAACGTTTTTAAGACTGTCTCTCTTTCGCCGTCGGAAGCGAGATTTATAGCCTTATCATCGAGATTGTCCAGAGCGTGATCGTGGTTAGAGGCCCATTGTCGAATGTTGAACCCACCACTCTTCAAAGCGGCGATTATTTCATCGCGCGCCTTCAAGATGTCCTTTAGAGAATCTGAACCCGTCAAGAGGTCGTCAACGTACAGGTCTCGCTTAAGGATCTCGGCCGCCAGGGGGTATCGGTAACTTTCGTCGTCGGCAAGTCGGTGTATCGTGCGTATCGCGAGGTAGGGAGCTGCAGATACACCGAACGTAACGGTGTTTAATTCGAAAACCTGCACTTGTCCGTCGCGATACCAGAAAATACGTTGGTATCGTCGATCATCGGGATGGATTAGAATCTGTCGATACATTTTCTCTATATCAGCTGTCAATACGTATCGGTGTGAACGGAATCTAATTAAGTGGGTATAGAGTTTATCCTGAATTGTCGGTCCTACGTACAAAAGGTCGTTAAGGGAAATGCCTTTCATCGTCTTAGCGGATGCGTCGAAAACGACTCGGAATTTGGTCGTGAGGCTGAGGGCCTTCAAGATTATGAGGTAAGGAAGGTAATATTCCGAATCGCTCTCGTCGAGCACCGCCGACATGTGCCCTAAATCGAGATATTCCTGAAAAACACGACCGAATTCGTCCATCATTCCGGGTGAACGGCTGCACCGCCGCTCCATCCCACGGAACCGCTTGAGAGCTTGCGCCCTCGAGTCCCCTAGCTCCGGGTCCTTCTTTCGAAACGGCAATCTCACCATGTAACGCCCGTCAGACAGCCGAACAGTGGTGTCGTCATACCACCTCTCGCAATCCGACCTATCGCTAGCCTGCTCCGCTGGACTTGAGCATTCCTCAAGCGACCAAAATCGAACAAGCTGCTTTTCTAGTTGGGACAGGTGGCATGACACCGATGGAATCTTATCCGTGTCCATGCCACCAACGATCACCCAGCCAAGCTGAGTCTTTTGAAGATACAGTTCGCTTCCTTCCCTAGACAAGTTAACCTGACCAATAGAGAGCATGGACAACGTCGCTCCAGAACTAATTAAAATGTCAACTGGTCGAGGGAGATGGAACTGAGGGTCTGCTAACCTAATATTCTTGGGTAACTTGATCGCTTCGCGAGGGAACGGTTCTTCGGGGGTAACGCTAGTTATCTTGGGAACGGTGAGGAACGTTAGACGTTTGCTAAAATCCGAGTTCAACGCTTTGAACTGGACATTGACGCAATGTTTAGTTGTGGTTCGCAGGTCGTTAATTGCTCCGATTGGAATCGAGCAATGTCGAGTAGGGAGTCGCAATCGGTCCGCGAGATCAACCGTCATGAAGTTCGCGTTTGCACACGTGTCCAGGAGCGCGCGAGCCTCGATGAATGCCCCGTTGGCATCTCTAACTAAAACGATAGCGCTCATCATGAGCTGAGACTGGAGAGCCCTGGACATGGTGCTGAGGACTCCTACGCCTAGTCATGGCATCTTGGCCGAGGACTCCGCCTTTGGATCCCCGTGCAGGAGCGTATTGTGTTCCTTATCGCATTTCTTGCAATTGCGAGCTTCGCATTTGCCTTCGTGTGATCGCAAACACCTCCGACACAGCTTCTTCGTCCTTACAGCGTCCCAACGCTGCTGAACGGTCAGCTTAGTAAATGCTGAACACCGATAAATCGTATGTTCACCGCTGCAATAATAACAACAAAGAGTGGAACTCGTGACAAGCGCTCGAGCTTGCCCGTTACCCCGCCGGTACTTGGTCCCCTTTTCGTTCTGTTGTCCTGTTCGCTTCGCTGGCGCTTCGTTGCCCTTGGCCTCTCCTTCCTGAGCGTACAGGTAGTTACTGGTTTCCTGCAGAAAAGCGAAAAAAGAATCGAGATCGGGAATCTTATCGATAGACGTCTTCTTGATCCACCGGTCCTTGATTTTAGTTGGCAACGTTTTTTCGAGTGCACGAATCACGAAATAATCAGAAGGAACGACCTTGAGGGTTTTCAAATCCGCCAAATGTTGCCGAACCGAATGCTCCAGGTCCTTCAGCGCCCGGTGTGAAACCTCAGTCAGAACGGGATAAGCGAGAATTGCGTCGATGTGAGCAGCAGCAATAAGCCGGACATGCTCGTATTGCGTACTCAAAAGCCGCCATGCTTCCTCGTAGCTATTCTCGCCTGGAGCCAGGATCTGCAACGAATTAGCCGCCGCCCCAACTAACGCCTTCTTCTTATAGTGGAAAGCGGTGATGTTGTCGATGTCCAATCGCACCATCTCGTTCCTGAAAGTCGTCTTGAAGACGGTCCACTCATCCAAACGACCGCCGATCTTCGGCAAATCAATGGGGGCAACCCCTTGTAACGAGTTATATCGAGAAGAGTCGAATGCCCCAATGGAACGGTAGTCTCACCACCGGAAGATCTGCTCTGCTTCTCTGTCGCCTGCTCGGCTTCTTTGGTCCGGACAAACGTAGCAATTTTGAAGTAGGAATCCTTCAGCCCTTGAAAGACTTCCCTTTTTGCTGTCTTGTTCCTAACATCGAGTCTATAAAATAACTCGCACAAGGCGTCATGACGTGTGGCAATTTTTTCCAAGCGTAATTGACACTCAGGAAGATTCGCTGCTCCCGATTTAATTCGCACCGCCAGGTCGGTCAGCAAGTCTTGGATGTATTCGGTCTGCATGTTCCACTGTTCCACTATAGCGTCCATGTCGCCTAATGGTCAGTGAATGCGCACGCTAAATAAATCGAATTAATCCTATACGCGGACTAAAGCGTGAGCACGTGACTCGGCGCGCTCGGATTCTTAGAATCCGCTCTACGGTGTGCTACGTTTCTCGCAGCTCAGTCCCGAAAAGTAAACAAGTTGCCGCTCGCCGCAACGCGCTGCCTCGTGTGTTTATTCGCAGGGTCAAACAAACGCCGCGCTGTGTTCGAAATTCACACGCGTGAATCGATTCGAAAAAACAATCAACGCTACTTATCTTTCTGGTATGCGATGACCTTGAAGCGACAGCTGGAGAGATGCACCCGGAGACGATGTATATGCGATGACCTGGGGAGCCTTGATGCACCCGTTGTCCTTGGCTGGCTGGCCGAAAAGTCTTCGTTTCCACACCTCACAGGAGGCACCATGAATTGTCGCGCGAGAAGCCCCTTAGGCGTGGATTCTCGCTTTATTATTTTCGTGTTTTCGTATAGGAGATGTGGTTGGAAGGGTTAAAAATGAAGAAGTCGATTGAGCGAGAAAAAGACGAGTTTAATCGCTCAAACCGAGAGGGGAAAGCCGTGCGGCATAAAACCCCTCTCGTCGTATACACAAGCTGCGGGATTGAACGATTAACTGTGAGTCGTGTGCGTGTGTGTACGTGTGCGGTGTATTCGAGAGATCCTTCCGAATCTCTCGTCTCGTGTTCATGCGTGATAGCAATCACATATCGAAATGGGCTATACTGTGGCCTTAGTTCCACAGAATAGTCCCTCGTTTCGCTTCGCGCGCGGACGCGATTGTAGACCGGTCGCGACCCGTACCCGAATTCCCGTCACCAAGCGTAGAGAAAGATAGAGAGAGAGAGAGAGATATGCACACAAGAGAGAGAAGGACAGAGCACTACACCCACTAGTTTAATAACGACGATATATGCGGATTATAGGACGAACGTTCGGCTTTCGTGACAATGATCTGATGTCAGCGTATTCACTCAAGAGCGGGCGTGGCGATATCGTTCGCTTGGCTGCTCAAAAGCGACTGCCCGCGTGGTCAACCAGCGGCGCGCGACACGAGGCCGGCGGCGCCGCCAGCGCCAACAGCGAGTCCCGTCGTTCGATTGCTCTCCGTCGCGCGCCGGGAGAAGGCGCCACGTGCGCAACGTCGATTCTCACGAGCCCGCTCGACACCGTCGCCTTTCGGTGAAGCTAAGCCCGGAGTTTCGACGGAACACTTATGTTCTTTTCTTATTTTTTTTTACAGTGAAAGCTCTAAAGAATAGATCTATTTCTTGGAATCCGAATCGAAGCAGGCATATTGGAGCCTTTCTACAATGTGTTCATAGATGTATACAGTGAGAGCATATTCAGTTGATTGGTCAATTCTGTTTGAAATGTATCAGATTGAAAAATAGTTGAATGTGGATCAGACTTAACCATTAAAAGATCGTATAGGTAAACTATATTTATTTGTCTTATACAGCAATTCTATTCAGCTGCTTTTTGCACTGTACACTGAGTGTTAAAAATATCGGGTCGAATTAGTTTAAATTTTTTGGAATCCTCTAATGAGGTTAAGGAAAACGAGCATTCGAATTTTTTAATGGTTAGGTCTAATCCACATTCAACAATTTTTCTGTTGGGATTTTTCTTTGATCGGTCATTTTGAAATGATGGATGCGTTTCTCTATGATAGTTCCTGGGGGACATGAGTTCATCGGAACTACGAGCTCATTCCGGAATCTGGACGCAGCCTAGAAAAAACAAGGTGTGCTCGCTAGGAGCCTTTCTAACCTCTGCCATTTATGGCTCCTGTATTTTCGATAAACCATAAGTGGATGAAGATAGGAAGGTTGCTAACGAGCATCCCTTGTTTCTTTTACACCAGGCGTGCCGCGTGAGCCTAAGGACTAAGGAGAGACTCTCTCTACCTTCCATACATGAGTCAGAGTATATATATACATGAGGAGGTAGAGTGGGGGGGGGGGGGGGGTAATCATGTTCGTTGAAACCCTAATGCAAAATCTCGTGTAACTAATTTTTACACATGACAGTTGGATGTCGTCTCATTGACGTCTCAGGCTCGAATTCATAGTCGCAATTTGACTCTTGAGTCACATAGCTGTCTTTGTCGCACTTATACAATTTCTTCTATGAAGGTGCGTCTACATAAGCATGCCAAAGCTCATGCTAGGATGAAGAGCTGGAGTGGGGTTAACCATTTCCGTTGAATCCTAGACGCGATTGGTTAATTCTGTTATATTTGATAAATCGCAGCTCCGATTCAACGAACATGATTATCCCCACTCTACTCCCTCATGTATGTTGACTCATGTATGGAAAAGGTAGAGAGGTCTCTTCATACTCGGAGAGAAAACCCCGGCCGTATTAGCGTTGTAGTGGTAACGTCAAATCAGCGGTAGGATCACACCATCAGCGCTGCTGTAGAACAAAGCAGTTTTAGCTTGACTCGCCCCCCAAAGGCGAGTAGCCGAAATGACAGATATTTGAGGTTAGCTTTTCGAATATTCGGATTTCATACCTATTAACTTATATTTTGCAAAGATTAATTGCTAATGTGTTGGAAAAGTGTATTTACAACCTAAATTATTGATGTTCATCGTAAGAGTCTATGAGAAATTTGCGAAGCATAGTATATTAACAGTAACCTGCTTCTGAATCGCTATGCTATAACTGCTTTGTTCTACAGCCGACACTACTTAGTGATCATGTCATTCTACTGCTTGAGCCACTAAGGCTGTAAGTGCCTGGGTCTCCGGTAGATGTAGCCGAGTTTTTCTCTCCGTGTATAGACTCATGCATGGTGTAAAGAAAACAAGATAGGAGCCTTCCTACCACACAATGTTTACTTTATACCATGGACTCATGCATGCAACGTGAGTCCTGTGGGGGTAAAGCACTCCGAAATGCACGTTTATTCTATTGGTTGATTACGTCAGAACCGAGAAGCATCAAGCAATCAGGTGGATGTGCAAATGGCTAATTTCAGAGCACTTCATGCCAAACTCACGTCACGGGCGTGACTATACGGAACATGAATGGAGTATTTGTATTGGCCGAAGATGAATTGTAACTTTACAGTGAAGGGAGCAGCATTTAGTCTATTGGCTGATTCCGTCGGAACCGAATGGAATCGAGCGGCATGAGCTAATCTGTTAAATGTTGCCTACTTCAGCGCCCAGTTCCAGAACTAGATATAAAGAACAACATACGCATTTAATTATACAAATACGATAAAAAACAATAAAAAAGCAGCCAATAAAATAAGAGCTTTACAAGATTGCAGTGTTTCTTTCCCTAACCTTAAAAACGTACAGTCTTGTATAAGCTCGTCTCTTAAGAGGAGGCCGTATCTTCTGTCCTTGTCTAATTACATTTTTGCTATTTATTCAAATAGTAGTTTGTTAATTGAAAAACTAAGAGTCGTCCCCAATTCCTCGTACAATAAGGAATATTTTGAGACCTAAAAAAATATTTAAGATTATTTCCGTTCCGAGAATACTTCGAAACGCGAAAATTGAGGTTAGGTTTTTCGTTTCAAATTATTCTCGGAAAGGAAATAATGTTATGTACTCTTTAGGTCTCAAAATATTCTTTATTTTAAGAAGAATTGGGGAAGACTCTTAGTTTTTCAATTAACAAACTACTATTTGAGTAATCAACAAAAATGTGATTAGACAAGGACAGTAGATACGGCTACCTCTTAATGGTTACTTCCTCCTACTATATGTTATATCTGCATTTAAAATAATCGTTATGTTGATTAAATTTTTAATGATTTTTGAACATTTAGTTACTTTACGAAAGTTTCATATTTCATGGTCACCAAGAGCTATGAGTGGCGCTGCTAGATAATATAGGACTATTATGGCAGTACAAGCATCCTTAATATATACCCCGGTAACACAGTCTGACGCACTCGCGATTGCGCCGAAAGTGCACGGGCTGTTTCACACTTCTGCTAGGTTTCTGCTGCACGACGATTGCGGCAGACGAGTGAGGCAGAATTGCCGATGACGTGCAACTGTCAAGTGTGATTAAAAGGAATGATGTAACGCATATGCGAGTGCGTTAAGATGTACTTCAAAAACGAGACACTTCGTAGCGGAAATCCTCGGAAGACCGAGAATGGTAACAAAAAAAAAAGAGCTCCAAAGAGTTTTATCTCTCTGACGGCTTGTGCGCAGTCTCTTATAGTATCTACCACTCCAAACTAGTCGAGTGAGCCCAAAACTGATGTGCTCACCGCCTCGCGGCAGCGTCATATGAACTATACGCTTTGCTTTCACCGGCTCTGTGGACTGCACGTCTGCTGCAATCCTGCCACACTCGTCTGTCGCAATCGTCGTACGCCAATCGGGTGCAATTCTGCTGCACTGGCGAGTGCATTATCTCATCCCCCTTAGTTGCACTTGTCGGATGCACGTCTACTGCAATCCTGCCGCAATCGTCGTACGCAATTCGGATGCAATTCTGCTGCACTCGTGAGAGCATTATTTTATCCCCCTTAGTCGCACTTGTCGGCTGCACGTCTGCTGCAATCCTGACGCACTTGTCTGCCGACATCATCATACGGAATTCGGTGCAATTTTGCTGCACTTCTGAGTGCATAATTCATCCCCCTTAGTAGCACTTGTCGGCTGCACGTATGCTGCAATCCTGCCGCACTCATCTGCTGCAATCGTCGTACACAATTCGGGTGCAATTTTGCTGCACTCGCGAGTGCATTATTTCATTCCCCTTAATCGCACTTGTCGGTTCCACGGATGCTGTAATCTTGCTGCACGCATTTGCCGCAATTGTCGTGCAGTAGAAACCTAGTCGAATTGTGAAGCAGACCGCACGTCGAAATTGCGATGCTTTTGTTACCAGGGTAGTTGGGAGATACCGACCTGATTTTTAGATTACCAGCTTTTAACTTTTTTTTAATCTTTTACCTATAGCCGTACAGACTTCTGGTGCCACTAACCACAAATAGAATAGAATAGAAACTTTTACCGGTATGAAACAATAACCTGTTGGTAAATAGTACATTTTGACACGGGTGCGGAAGTAGATTATATGCCTCGTGACGCTTTCGCTCCAGCGAAGCGAGTGTGAAAAGTCACATAAGGTACACAATCTACTTACGCACTAGTTTCGAACCGTATTTTATACAACGAGCGCCGAAAAATCATATCAAAGTTGTGATCTTGAAGTTAGAGTGGTAAAAAATGCTATTTTATGCCCTCTGAGTTCACACGAGAAGTTCCTGTTAAATTTTTCAGTATGAACTATAGGAGAAAAATGGGTTGAAATAATATCGGGAATTTTCTAAAAGGGAAAATACGATAGGGAATCTTCTTTCTTCATTTATTGAATAATGGAATATATAAAACAAACTGCTTTGATGGGTCAATTGAAATATAGCTTCATTATTAAGTATTGACATACAATTAACCCTTTCTTGCGATAGGCAGTTGACTCAGCATCATAGCAGAAAAATCTAAAGACATTGTGAGCAGCCATTCAGGCAATCAGCGCGTCTCGAATTTGAGACACATTCAAACATCACATGATACTCTCTCCGGCAGCCTTACAAAAACTGATTTTAATTGGTCGGTAATGTAGAGCAAATCAAGCGCGTTTTATACACTTTTAATAGCATATTATGTACACTGAGAGAATGGTTCAGTTAGGCTTCCCGAAGTCGCATTGCTAAGTTTGCGGAGGCCATAGTCTGTCATTCTTACTGAGGAGTTCGGTAAAAACTGCGGAACAGTTCGGCTGTTTTGTCGGATGTGTATTAAAAGTGATGTGTGGTGTTGCGCTTTATTGTAGCCTCATTATCACGTTTGTGATAAGGTAAAACAGAAATAAGGTTAAAGTAGAACATCGAAAATGTAACTTAGACTAACTAATCATATACGAAAAGGTTAGAGTAAGAAAAAAATAAGAAATTCATTAAAATATTGATTATTTGTGAAAAAGTGAGGTTACGGAGACTCAGGTGCCGAACTTGTTCCGCTATTCTTGCCGTATACATACTACCGAACTCATGGATTCTGATCGCTGGGCTCGAAGCGTTCGGACGTACGGTGCGCGCGGGCCCACGCGAGCCTCGTTCAAGTTATACTTGGAGACCAGCGGGCAGAATCACGTTTTTCAAATTCATCTCAAACTCAAACTCACCTGTTACTTTTAACTATTTTATTTTAAACATCTTCTTACCCTTCAGAAGTTTAAATAAAAGAAGGGAAAAAATTCAATAAAAAGAATTGTGGACTTTTAAATATTGAATTTTCTACGCTCTCAACATCTTGTGTGGTCCTTTGGACAAAAACATCCTGTGCACTTTCCGACAAATCTTCTACACACCCTCAGCATCGTGTGTGGCTCTTTGAACAAAGTGTCAATGTTACTTCATAAAATCGAGTGAATAAACTCTCTCCAAGCAATATTGCCAAGCTATTGCTAGAAAGTATTCCCGGTGTTTATAGTAGTAACTTAACAATAAAAGACAATTACCATAGTTTTATTTTATCCTAGTTTAAAGTTTAAGTTTCTATAAGTGAGATCGACCCAAGATACATATAAAAACGCAAGTTCTACCGTTAGGCGAGACCAGTGTGCTCACAGTGCAATTCGAACAAATTTGAAACAAACAATTTTATTATAAACTTATCTTATACGGGAGATAAAGACAAAGTGTTAAAGTCACACCATAAAATTGTATGAATAAATCTTTTCATGCTATATACGCCAAAATATAGCCTGAAAGTACATCTCGAATTTATATAGTGACTTGGCAAAAAGATAATTATTCTATCCGTATGCTATTCCATCGGAAATCCTCAAGCATTTTGGTTTAGAATGTACTATATACATATCGACCTTTATAACGGCTTAGCGTCGCTATAAGGCTATATTTTCATTTGAGTCGCTCCAAGGTCGGCCCGTGATACACAAACACAAACAAATCTACTCGTCACGAAGGTTTATAGTTCACCGAGCTAGCCCTGAGTTTCTCTCCATATCATGATTCAGCCTCGAGGAAAGTAGTGGATAATGGCCCACAGTTGACTCATTGAGGATCATTGCCTGAAGAATCAACTCAGAGCCTCGCTTTTGCATATCAACATCGAAATCCCCGGGCCGAAGATAGATCAAAAGAAAATAATTATCCAACAAGAGAAGACTTTTAGCCTTGAATGGTAGTGGGCAGCATAGAGAAACTCTTCTCAAGCCCGACAACAGAAGAAAAAAAAAACTACCGAACTCACTTTGGTCAAAACTACCGAACAGTTCAGCAAGTCTGACCGATGTATTCTGTCAGTGTACCTAGCGAATAAAGTGAGCCATTAAATGCCTGCGTGTGGTTCGGCGCCCGAGCGGAGAGAAAGCGCCATACACACTGGCAATCACTAACTCACTTTATTCACGCGTGCAATATACGATTTTTTAACATATCCACCGTAAAGTTCGTACGCGTTCACCGTCGAAGAAGGGAAGAAGTGCTACATATTTACTCGCCTTCGGCTCGGGCACACACAGCGCGTGGTGCCGGGAACTAGAGTGGGGGCAGGGAATTAATGTAGCACTTGTTTCCTAACTCGGCGGGGAAGAAGTACTAACTTTACGCTGGAGTATGTTAAATAAATACTTAATAATGAGTTGGAGCCCGCAGTTGAAAACGCAACCTGGCGAATTGCCAAAATAGCGATAGTTAAAGGGTATATATATATATATATATATATATATATATATATATATATATATATATATATATATATATATATATATATATATATATTTGTAATGCTAAACAAATTTTAATTTACTCTTTAGGGCCTATGGATGAACAAAGGAACAGGAACAAGTATAAGAACAAGCCTAATAGCCAATGGCCTGCGAGCTTTAAACAGATTTATTCTTTGAGTTTTTCTTAAAAGGAACAGGTCTTGTTAGAACGTGCTTTCTATTGGCTGTTATGCTTTATTCTTTATAATTGTTCCTTGTTCTTTTCAATTTGTTAAGGGGGTGTCAAATTCAATTTTTATCCTTCCTACCTTACCGACCCGAAATTATAAAATATTGGCTTTAATTAAAAGAATAAGTATAATTATGAAAAACTAAGAGGTCATTGCCCTCCGTAATACAATTATCTATCACTGTGCGAAGTTTCAAACAAAAACTTCAAAACCTCTACGAATGGCTTTCGAACGAAATTTGAAAGTTCGAGTCTAGACTAATAGAAATTTCATTCGAATGGCATTCGTAGAGGTTTTGAAGTTTTTGTTTCAAACTTCGCACAGTGGTAGATAATTGTATTATGGAGGGCAATGATGTCTTGGTTTTTCATAATTTAGTTTATTTATTAATTGTAATCAATTGTTAAAGAATTTGAGGTTAGAAATTTCGGCGGGAAATTTGAATGGTTTGACACCCCCTTAACGACAATTACGGACACCGAATATTTCTATTTAATTTTTTATTTTTATAAAATATATCTGGGGTTCCCGGAAAATAAGACTTAAAAGTTCACCTTTTATGTTTCTGTGATATTAAGGTTTAAAGGTTTTATTTTACAGTTAAACTAATGTTAAAAAAATTCATAAATAGTACATATGGTCACTTATTATCACACTTTCGCATTTTTACATTTTGATATGAAAAAATACTGTGTAAGGATATCAAAATCGCTCGAAACTCAATTTTCAAAAAAATGGTCTAAGTCGTTTTTCCAGGTACCCACAGATATCTACTTTACGTTGTTGTTTTTGATTAAAGCAACAACGTGAAGTTGAGATATTTTCTCAAAATTGAAAATTAATAGGAAGCAATTATGGGGAGGTCGGAGTCCTATACATTATACTTAGATACCAACATTATCGATTTTTCGTTTTACGCAGTCAATTTTTACTTTCATAAAATTTTACGAACTTATGCACATTTTTAGTGATAAATAGATTGTGCGTACGTTCGCAAAATTTGAAAATCTCATTTATTCATTGAATAAAATGAAAAACTGCAATGTCGGTATCCGTCATCGTCTTATAGGTTTTCGTAATTGTAGGTAAAACAGGTGCTTGTGTCAACAGCGCCCCCTACGATAATTCATCGTAACGGTGTGATTACATAAGCATGCCAGAACCTCACGCTGTCATGAGGAGGTAGGAAGATGATGACCTAGCAAACTTTTGACAAATGGTAGCACGGTGAAATAAGACTCCAGTCAATCAGAAACGGTGATTTCTATGCTCTGATTAGTTAGATTCTTATCCCGCTAGCGTCACCTACCGGCCCGATTTTGGCGCTCGCCATCGTCGGAGTGAGGATAAGTAAAAAATATAACAGATTTAACCAATTACAGCTGCAATTCAACGGAAATGGTTATCCCCACTCTATCTCCTCTTTCCAGCATGAGGTTCTGGCATGCTTAATGCTTATGTAGTCCACCCTAATCGACAATCATTATTGTTTTAAACTTTTTATGTCTTGAAATATAAAATTCACACGAGAAAGATTATATTTGTATGCAAAACTCTTAACAACTGAATCTTTATTATTGGTTAAAAATGTTGACAGGATTATCGAAGACATATTAGCTAATTTGTAACTAATAATAAGCGATTTAGAATAAAAAATATTTGTCTTTGTGTGTGAGATAGTAAATGCTTTTTTTGTATAGAATCCAAACTAGAGCAATTTAAAAGAAAAGCGTAACAGATTGGAGCTAATTAAAATACATCAATTACTATTTTTTTCTTTTGAAAAGCGATTTATTGTTACTTTGGTTAGGGGGGAGGGGAGGGGACTTCGTCCGGTACTGTGCCTCGATCCTTATAAAAACAGAATAAGGGTGTTCGGAATGAGGTCACGTGATCCGGTTGCGTTTTAAGAGCGCACTTAATCAGATACACATGAGAAAAATTTGTTATTTTCCAACTTTGATTGACGCGCCTGATTATTGTTAAAACGCCTTTTGGAATAATTTGCTAGTACAAGCGTCCTTTTTGGTCGCTAAAAATATCAAGAACATTTTGTGAGTTCATTTTTGACTTTCAACCTTTTATTAACCCTAGTTTGAAGATCTGTTGTTGTTTTGCTTCGTCTTAGAAATAATTTATTAATAAAGGCGTACTTTATTCTAAGGTTCTTCTTTAATAATTGTAAATGATGATTGAAACGGGCTACATTCTGTTTATACTTCTTTGTAATTAATTGTCTATGTATAGATCTGTGGAAAACAGCCCAGTGTGTGCTTCATATTATTTTATGAAGATTTTTTAGACTGTCATATGTTTTTTTAATATTGTCTGCATAGTTTATAATAGTAAGATTGTATGCTTTAGCTTTTTGCAATCATATAAGTGTTTCAAAAGTAAAGTGGATTTTGAATGTAAGTAATGTCATTATACCAATGAACTAAAATCTGTATGAGTTTCTAGTACTTTTATCAGTAATTTTATTTATACAAATCTTATTTTTATATTATTTAGACGATATTAGACTTTTTAAGTACTCATTTTTCTTTATGTTCGCTCTACTTCATCCTCGTCAATGGATTTTAATTTGTTGAGATTTGTTAGAAAATATTTATGTAATAGTGGTTTATTACTTACAAGTTATTTTCTATTGTATCAATCTTTATTCTTTTGCTTATTTTTATTGATATATTTAAAATTGTATACTAAAAATAGTATCTTTTTGTCATAACATAACCTATAAGCCACCAGCTTTGTGAATTAAATGTTCTAATCTTTTATTATTCCTTTCATTATTGTATAATAATAAACAGTGTAGTAAACTGTACCAATAATGTAAAATAATGGTTGTTTTTATAAAAGTGTAGTACAATTTTCACTAAAAATTATGGTAAAAATTAATTACTACATATTTTCGTATCAATCCACACGAGCGTATGAACTCAAATGTCTGTAACAATGAAAATATACTCAATACACTATTTCTGTCATTCATCAATGAAGTTTTAAAAGAGAAAAAGTAAAATAATTTTGACCTTTTCAAATTTTTATGACAATAGTCAATAAAAACTTTAAAAGAAAATTTAACATTATTAATCCATGTATGAAGCAAAGATCAAGAGATTAAATTCAATAAATTTTTGTCTATCTTGAGATCTATGTTACAGTAGTAATTGATACAAATTCATGTATATATATATATATATATATATATATATATATATATATATATATATATATATATATATATATATATATATATATATATATATATATATATATATATATATATATATATATATATATTTACATGAATTTGTATAAATTACTACTGTATATATATATATGTGTGTGTGTATGTTAATTAAGCTTTATTATTTGTAACTCATAAGTATTATGCACACACTAAAAGATATATCAATCTATCTTTATTAAATTAATGGGAATTTATAAATGCTAACATAAATCAAATTCATTGTTTCCTCCTGTGCAAATATCAATGTGAGAAATTGACAAAAAGTATTTTGTTAAAAAATAATTAATTCAAATGCAACAATATTTGATAAAATAAAAATAATTGTTTATTCCAGATTTAACTTTAAAAAGACATTTAAAATTTGCATGCTGATTTGTTTCGGTTTTTTGTCAAACATAAAAACCTAAAATAATAACAAACATATAAGAATAAACTGAACATGAATCTTTGTTTATTAAGTTAGCTTTGTCAAAGAAGTCACACGTTACTTTGCTCTTCTATCACATAAACTATAAATTAATAAACAAATTAAAATCACGACTACAGTACATTTAAGTTACCTATAAGTATAAATTAAACAGAATTTTTTAAGTTTTATATTTATATATTGTAGTAATATTGTTGAATTAATAAATAATTATATAATTAGAGAATGTACAAAGGAATGTGCGTACTTTATTGAATAAACAAATATTGTAAAAACAATAACATGTTTCGATCAATATATACTTATTTAAAAAGTCTAATAAATGGATTACACAGTGTAATTAACTTTTAAGATAAATTTGTTTATAGATTTGTTTACGACACTGAGTATTGCTTGATTGATTGAATTTATTGCTATGATTATGAAAAAAATTATTGTATTAAAAAAAAGAATTGTATGTGTTTAACAATGAGTACAATTTCTCTAATCCACCAGAAATTAAGTAAGTATCATTGCTTTGTTCTAGACAAAACTTTGAAATACAATGAAAATGTTAAACCTAACCTCTTATTCATCACATTTCAAAGCTATCTTAAAAACAAGGCAATTATGGTATTTCATTTCTTTGTGTGTAAGTTTTATTTGTTTTCTTAAAAAGCACATGTAATTCATATTTTGACAATATAACAATAACTTTTTCTTAAATTAATGTAAAATTCAATCAGAATAATATTTTACGTCCTCTTGACCGTGATAACTTCTAACATGAATATGAAATAACAATCTAAACTAATTTCGTTTAAAGCTATCAGAAAGTTTAAATAGGTTAATAGATAAATTTAATTTTAAAACTTATGTTTTTATTTTTGTTTCTAACACATTTACATAATACAAAAAAAAAATTCGTAGAATATTCAATCTTTAAGAAAGACCACCAAATTTACCATTTCATAGAAAACCTCTGGAATGACCTATATAACCAGCGTAGAGTTCGAGAGGAACCTGAGGCAAATTCTGGAGTGACCCGAAACGTTACCATGCTAATCATTTTGGGTTATTCCAGATTTTGTCTCTGATCCTTTCCGATCACATCTGGAAATTTCCAGACCTTTTAATCAGTGTACTTTAAAATCAGTTCTTATAGAAAATAAATGAAGTAAAAGTAAATAACTACCCTGGTTGAAAATTAATCTAGAACTATGTAGATCTATCTAGTTTGCTATGGGAACAATCGAGGACCTCGATAAAACTAGATAATTTTCTACCAGGGTAATTGTTATTAAATTGAATATCAAAAAATATGTGTGAGAATCGTAGAACACTATTGTCAGGTACCATTGAAACTGATTCTTTTTTTGTTATCAAAATATTTATATTTGCTTACTTTTGAAGACACAATTTACTTTAATTTTATTTTAAGAATGCGTAATACTATAACTTGGTACGCAACAAAAAACGAAATTTTACCATACTAGCTTATCAAATTATTCTATAATGTATTTTTTAATTTCATGTCGGTTGTAGAATGTGCTATCAAATGTGAAGATTGAGATTAGTTTTGAGACCTATCTTCTACATTTGAACTATTCATTAGTATGAATATCATTTAAGCATAGAAAATTTAAGGCATGTTTACGGCATACAATAAATAATATCTGGCAATCATGAAAAATTTGGTAAAATACTAATTTTTTGTAAAAATTACACTTTTTATGATTAGGTATGATTGTAAAAGTTAAAATTTCCAACTTATGATTCAAAAGCTATTTTATCATATAAAACTTCTAACACTTAAAGTTTTTATTCTTTTCTAAAAGTATAAACATGAAAATTATCCATTCTCAGTAATGAATAAATTCTAGTGGTACTTCAATGCATGCTTCTCTTGTCAAATATAAAATTAAAAAAATTCCTACAACTAATTACTTCAATACAAAAAATAAAAATTTAATTTAAACTTGTTACATTTAAATTCTTTTTGATAGCCAAAACATTTGTATTTTTTTTTTTTAATATTAATTGAGTGACACAAAGTAGGTAAATTGCTGGGTTCCCAGAAAAACGATTTAAGTTCACTTTTCATGTTTTTGAGATATTAAGGTTTAAAGTTTTTAATTTCCATTTAAACTAATGTTAAAAAAAACTCATAAATAGTAGATATGGACACTTATTCTTACACTTTCTTGATTTTTTGCATCTTTATCTAAAAATATACTATGTAAGGATACCAAAATTGTTTGAAACTCAATTTTGAAAAAAATGGACTTAATCATGATGATCAAAATATATCACATGCCCATGATAATGATTTTATTTGTTTATTTAATACCAACAGATGGGCCCTTGATACAAAAGTAATACGAATATATAGGTATTAATATATATCAATAGTCTAGGGTTAGATATGTACATATAATTTAACATAAATAAGGTAGATTTTGTTTTCTATGTATATATGTAAAATAAATACAACAATTAGAAGAGTCATATTTACACAATTTTTCTTTATGTACACAAAGACTCTTTCCTTCATATATCTGATACTTACAAATGCTATCTTCTTTTTGTTTCAGACTGTATATAGGAACTGTACATAGAGTAAAAGTAAAAATTTTTCTTTAATAATGAGTTCGTGTAATAGATCTTCATCCTCTAGTAAAAGTAACATGAAAAATAAAACACAAGGAAAAACAGATCATCATGTCAAATCCTCAGATTCATCAAAGAGCGATAAGTCACAGGTACTATATGTTTTAAATAAATCAAATTTTAATAACTAATATAAGCATTAGATAATTTTAGAGTTCTAATACAAGTATTCGTCGATAGAATTTCGGAAAATAATTGTATTTTTAAAATATAAGGAAAAATCTGCAGTGCCATACTAACATACTTACGTATTCATTGCTTTTCTCCATACGTATTGCTTTACAATTACGTCACCGCTATTTTTAATTTTACGGCAATTATTTTCTTTTCGAATATTACCAGGGGTGTACTCTCTGTTCAAACAAAAACAGTTAGATGTTTTATAGATACTTTTCTTTGTCAATTGTCAATAGTTTATGCAATCTTGAATGCAGATAGACAATATAATAGTCCGTGTGGTCGTTTAAAAGTTAAGATATAGTTAATAAATTTTAAATATTTTTTAGTACAATTAAATATTTATTATTATTATTATTGATATAATATTATTAAAAAACGTCAGGTGACTCTCTTTTGGGAGGATCTCTGGCGTCTCGGTAATCCCTTTGTGTTCCTGTTTATTTATCTATAGGCACCCCAGACAGAGTTCCTTTCATATATGTACAGAATCTCCTGAGCACCCTTGGTAGCAAATTCCGGTTCTGTGAAAAGGAAGCTGTCGGTTAATTGCTGGCGGCTTCCCACTAGTACCGGGCAGTAGCGAATCAGGTGAATTGGCGTTTCAGGCGTTTCAGGCTCCCCTTCTTATAGCCGACATAATGGATTTGTCTGCGAACCCAGAATGGACTGGTAGTACCGCATTCCCCCGTGCCCCGTGAATACTTCGTGAGTCTTACTATGTCGGAAGTCCGTTTCCAATTCAATTTATCACCCAAAGGGGGATTTGGCCTGCCGGCATCTGGGTACACTGATCCTCTCCTTTAAGTTTTCTTTGATTAACAAGCTCTTGATTTATGCTTTGACTTCGATTTGCGGGAATGCCGACCACAAGTTCCAGTCTTCTACATTTTTTTCGCTCCTAGCTTATCTACTTTATCGGCAATCTCATTATTCATTATATTACTGTGCTATTCAGGTGTCCACTGCAGGGTGATATTGCCCGACTCGGCTAGAATGCTTAAAACCGAATGACACTCTAATAGTAGTCTAGTGTGCCCTTGCTCTCCGAGCATATTGAGCATATGAATATTTATTCATTTACTTCTTGTCAAACAGATAGTGGATCCTATACGTTCCCATGCACATTAGTTACCAGTTCAAGAGGCCATTGAGTAGGCGAACGTACCCGCACCTGCTCGAATCCTTCCATCTGCTGAATTCTTTGATTTTTAATGCTGCTTTTGCAGTTTCAGCGTCTAGAGTGAAGTATAACGGCTCTACCCCCATCAGTGCGGAAGTCGGTGTTATCCTCAGCGTACCGTTCGCACACTTGAGTATTAGGCGGTGTCTCACTCTCTTTCTCTTGCTGTTTTCTTCCTAATAATACCGGTTTCACCCTGTCCCACCAAACCAATGCTGCGGAATAACCTGGGATTCTGTTGTTTCCAAGAAAAAAAATTTTAAATTTCCTGCTGAAAAAATAAAAGTTCAATTTACTATGAGAAAAATGTATTATGATAGATAAATAGTCGATGATAAGGAAGCTTAACAAGGAGAGTATCATTAATTTGGGAAACGGTTTCTTGTGATGAGGCTTTAGGAGATTTTTGTTGATACATAGAAATAATAACTTTGACTATAATAAGAGCAACTAGCGCGGTCTAAGTTTTAAGATACCTGCCAGGGTATCGAAAATATACGTTTAATTGGTAGAAACGAAAATTAGCTATAAATAGACTATTTATTCAATCTATGAATACAAATGAAAGAACTAACTGCAAAAGCTTTAAATCAATGTATTATGGCTCATAAAATTCGATAAAAAAATTACATTAAAAACCGCTTGCTGAGAATGATGCTATTTGCATGCGGGTTAAATTGAATCCTATGATTAATAAAAAATGCATGGTTCAAAAGCTAAATTTATTTTAGAATCACATGCAGGTACAAGCTGTTTAAGATGAGTCTACGCTGACTTTTGAACAAAAAGTCGAACAAAAAATGATGACGCTTTTTAAGCTCTACATTTGTAAGAACATTTTGAGACCTGATAGAGTAAAAAAATTCAATAATCAACAAAGTTATAACGATTCAAAGTAAATAATTAACATTGCTTCTTATGTAGAACTGAATATTTAAATGCGTTTTTCTCGAAACTTATTTTTCAAACTTCAAAAAGTTGCTCGCGCATTTAGTGTCGATGAATGCAGTTGTAACTCGCAGCAAATATTCCTATCAGGACTATTTAAAGAAGTTTGTATTTTTTTTGTTTGAAGAATTCCATACATAAAAAATTTGCCGATTAAATATGTATATAAAAACATGGTATTTTTTGTCATATATTTATTTGTCATTTATTTATAATCGAGATATATTTTTTTCAAGCTATTTATGATAGAAAATTATAATAAAAAATACTAACTTGTGTTTGTTGCGGGTTCTAAAGGTAGTGAGAATTGATTAGGTTGATATTGTCAAACTTAAATACGCAAGGAACTTTTTGAATTAACCTTTATTTTGACTGTAAAAAAGTGCATTTTGTTCAATGAATTGGGATTAGGAAAGTGAAAATTGCTCAAAATTGGTATATATTCCTCTTTTCTGCTTACTAATACATATTAAAATTTTGAAAGAAAATTCCGGATGTTTAACGATTTTGGAAAAATCAGTGTAGACCCAGGTTAATAAAACTTCATTATTTATTGAAAAATTGAACTGTAATTAAATAAAAAATTAAATGTTCATTTCTTCACATTTCTTACAGCTTAAAGCAAGACAAAAATGATTTTTAAAACTATACATAAAGCAAAATAATCATCAAG
The DNA here is from genome assembly GCA_949152435.1 of Gastracanthus pulcherrimus. Classification (NCBI taxonomy): domain Eukaryota; kingdom Metazoa; phylum Arthropoda; class Insecta; order Hymenoptera; family Pteromalidae; genus Gastracanthus; species Gastracanthus pulcherrimus. Next base: position 153,472,234 of record OX424573.1, read on the forward strand.
TGTAAACAAAAAAATTATAGGAATAAGTATCTTTTAAATATATCTTCTTTGATACACAACTGCAATCATACTTTTATTTTGTCTAAACAACGTTGGTTAAATAACGTAATTTATTCATAAAATGATATGAATGATATTTGCCAAACTAATTTTACCACATATTCGAAAAAATCTAAAATACTTTTGATAATAAGGACTTTATGAAACAATGCCAATCACTCTTTTCGATGAGTATATTTATATTTCAGATAATATTCATTGTTTCAAACGAGAGCCAACTTTGCTTGCTTACCTCTTTTGTGCCTTTAGTGAATTTATTCAATGATAAAAACAATTTTAACCTTGATAATCGTCTTTAAGAGTTATAAAAATACACAAAGAATCAATATTGTATACAAATGATCAATGATACACTGGTTTTGTGTATTAGTTAAAGTGATGCAAAACCTTTGTGTTATTGCCAAATACGGGGAACCACGTTTTTCATCTATTTTTCAATTTTGAGAAAATATCTCTCTGGAAAGTTGTTGTTTTTGATTAGGGCAACAACGTTTCAGAGAGATATTTACTTAAAGTTGAAAATTAAATGAAAAAAGTAAGTTCTCGTAATTGTTTGTAACGGGTGGGTTTAGCGTCATCTTAATTAAAAGCCACACAATAATTGGATGTTATTATCAGCTTGAGGAGCATTGAGGCACTTATAGTCAAGCCCTGCGTTACAACTATTAATAAAAGTAATATTGTTTACGGATAAAATGTATAATTTTCACTAGCATGCCTACTCCGCTCTACGGAGTTTTGAAGGTGAGTACTGATATGTAGAAAGTACTGATATGTAGAAAGTACTGATATGTCAACTCTGTCATTGAATAAAAATGTCGAATTTCGCGACAACGAATTCGACTATTTATACATGTTCATTTTGACAAAACCGTCAAATACAAGTTTATTGTATACGTGTACGAACTGATTTAACTTGTCGACATTACATTACGAAAAATAATAATTTTCAAACAATTACTGCGTCGCATTTGAAAAGCATTCAGATCATAAAGTCGTAAGTCTATACTTATAGTTTTGAAAATAGTAAAGCATAACGTTTAAAATGATATACAAAAATATATGCTGTGGACTGTCTATACACATTTGCACAAATGTTTTTCTACAAATATGAAAATAATATAATTTCGATTATACGAAGTTCTACTAAATATAAAATGATTCTTTAAACAGTAGTTATTTTCTGTTTTCGACAATATATGGTTTTCTAATTTTAAATTTCGACAATGTGTAATTCATTCGAATTATTGAAATTGGACAGTTTGCTTCATTGGCAGAGTTGACATTCGACATATCGGTACCCACTCATTTTGAAGAACTTCAAATGTTTATGAAACCAAATTAATATTTTCTTTCTACTCACATATATACATTTGACTCAGCGAAATTACGAAATGATTACTGTGTGCAGAAATTAGTTATTTCGTAATTTCGCTGAGTCAAATTTACAATAGATAGATGTTTAAGAAGTAAAATATATATTCAAGGTGCCTCTATACATTCAAGTATAGATAGTCAAGTTCATAGATATAGTAGACGGGGAAAATATATATATATATATGAATGGGGAAAATGATAGGCTTCTTTGCGCCACTGATTCTCGTCGGAGAGTTAATATTTTTCACTGAAAAAATTATCAATGCTAGATATTGCTTCGCAGTTTGCGCAGATCTGAGCTTAAGTTGTGATTTTTCGTAAATTCAATGAGAAAAATCATTGAAATTTGTATTGTGTTCAAGCTGCCAAACTAAAATTGACCATCGACAATATACGTGCTCTGCTCCAAACAGCTACAACTTCTTAGTTGTGCAGACTTTCAGCTTTCAGCCGAGCAACAACAGCAGCAGCGATATAATCAACGAATATAAAAATAAGAACGTAAAAATAGGAACTTCTAAAACTAATCAAATAAAAATAAAATGAGCGTTTTAACCCATTACTTCCGAAGCGACCACATATGCTTGTTGATTGATTACGCGCCTGAAAAATGTGCAATACGGATCAAATAATTAACGTTGAAAAATAAGATTTTTATATTATGAAATCAGATTTTGTTTATGTTTCGAAAGTAAATTAAATACAGCAAAATATATTTGGAAAAAGTAAATATTTATCGACTTTGGAAAGGCTATATTTATTTAGTTGGAAGAATCTATTACTCGCTGTAGGTTAATATTTGGAAGAAAACCTTTATTGATCTCCACGAGAATTCTCGTGGAGATCAATAAAGGTTTTCTTCCAAATATTAGGCTATATGTATGTTTATCGAAAGCGTAGATAATATGACTTCATAATCGAAAACAACTTTCATTTCAAAAAGTCTTTTCTTTTTCAAAAACTATTGGCATGTTGCATCGATAATCTGATATAGTTTACACGTTTTCTGGCAAATCAATCGACATTCAGATGATAGTTTTGGACGTTATTGATGTTAAAGGAGACGAGGGAATAAATAGAACTGATTAAAATTTATAACAAAAATTTAGGAAGTGAGTGGGAGAGCAGAAATCTGGATAAATCTGAACCATAATTTCTTTAATATTTAGTTTCTTTAAAGTTCTCCTATTAACTATATATAGTTTTTTTTACAAATTTAACTCTAACAAAACTTTTAATAAATACGTCCTTGAAAGTTCTGCAATCACTCAAATTAATGATCTTGGTGTCAGATTTTATATAAAATCGCGTTCAATAGTGTAGGAAAAACTATAGATTGCTGATACTGTAATAGTAGACTCTCGATGTATGGAGATCGATATGGGTGATTTTTTACAAAAATTCGAAGTTGTGTCCCTGGTAGACAATTTTTTTATTGTAACACAGTCATCTAAACGAATGCAATTTTTAATTTTTGTGGAGAATCATCCATATTATGCGGCCATGTATTGAGAGTACAGTGTAATTTCTATATTTTGATATCCTTACACAGAAAAAAATGTTTTCGGGAATCTCCAACTGGTTTTGGGAAACTTAAAACGACTTGGAGATTATTCAGGACATATTTTTCAGTGTATGTTTGTCAATTTTTGGTAGAATCTTTTGCAAACAAAAACTTACATAGCCAGTTTTAAGTCAACATTTTATCATGATTGTTTAGAAAAAAAGAAAGAATTCTGGTGCAGGGTATGAATTGATTTTCCGTCTAATGATATGATGAAATAAGCAAAAAAAATTATCATGAGGAATTCATTTTTAATCATTTCTTTGTATTATTATGTAAAAAGTGCGCAATATTAAAATTAAAAAATTTATTTGCTATGGTACGAACCTCTTAATGTTAATTTTACATAACCGTTGGACTATGTCTCTTATATTTTTAAGTCAATCATATTAGCGAAATATCAACATGAGCTCTGTGCGACAACAGGTCGCTAGTAAATAAGACAAAGAGTTAATTTTAAGAACACGTGTTAGTATTCAGTTTAGCCCTGGTCTTCCCTAATCTAAAAAGCATTACAAGTTAAATGTTTTATTGGTTCTTAAATTATACACATTTAAAAGTCATGAGAAATATTGTTTAAAAATTGATGAATATGTATGTTGAAATCATGTGAGTTGAAACCATTTTATACTTAAAATTTTTCAGCATAAATCGGATCAACTAAGACATACACAAAACGATAATCGCATAAACAGCAAGGAAGATGTTGCTTTGAACGAACGAATTAAGCAGGTGATGGATTTGACTCGTCGATCTGAAGATGAAGTTATTATGGCTTTGCATGACTGTGATGGAGATCTAAATCGAGCCGTAAATGATCTTCTTGAGGGTGTTAGTCCCGAATGGGAGGTCAAGAAGAAAAAAGCTCGACAATCTGGAGGACCAAAACAAAATTCTGAACAGTCTGGTGTTCCGGATAATAATGCAGATTGGGAGGATAAACGTACTTTATACAATAACGATGGTTCATCGCGCGTTCGAGGAGGAAGAGCTAGCCACAACAATCGCGGATGTAAGTTAACATATTTTTAGACTAGGATATGTAATTGCAATATTTTGACAAATTACTGGGAATCTCAAAGTCAATTTAAAACTCAGATTTTCCAGCTTAAATTTTACCGACTGTAAAATGAATAATTGATTGTAATTACAAATTCGGAGGATGTCTATGGATGAGTAGTAGATATGAAAGCGCAGGAGAATGTACAACACTAGCTCTATAGTACAAAGATTGTAAAAATATGAAAATTAAAAACAAACTTTATCCAGGAAAGTAAATGAAAAATTTAAGTTGATGTTAAACCCATCCGCCACGGACAATTACGAGGACCCATGATTTTATTTACTTTTCAATTTTTAGTAAATATCTCTCTGAAACGTTGTTGTCTCAACCAAAAACAACAACTTTCCAGAAAGATATTTTCTCAAAATTGAAAAATAAATGAAAGAAGTAGTTTCCCGTATTTGTCGGTAACACGAGGGTTTATTATTATCTCATTGAAAGTTTTATCAGACATTCAATAGTAAAAATTTCAAACATTTACTTTTTTCATTTTTTCAAACTTTATATTGAAGGAAATTGTTATTTATATACTTAAAATGTTATTCGATGGCAAACAAATACTTCAATATTTTAACGAATGTCATTCGAACAAGGTCTGGTAGAAACTTTATAATATTTGTTTCTAGTTTAGTATTGGTGTATTTTTATAAAATGATTCAATTTCAACTAATTATGTATCATTCAGTCGGTAAAATTTGGGGCGGGAAATTTGAAAGGAGGATGCCCACAGATTTATAATATTTGAGCTGTTGAAAGGGAACGTATATAACTAGTACCATTGTTTAGAGATGGTCAAAACATGGATTAAGGGGGTCAAATCTTTTTTTGAAGTGTGGGGAAAGATGAGGAAAACGCGGTGAAAATTCATAAAAACAAGTAGATATTCCCGAGTACGGTTAGACTTTGTATATGATTTTAAATGGGATAAATCCATAGATATTCTTTTTACAGCTTTTCCCGCACTTATGGGTGTTAATTTTTTTTTTATAAAATTCGTTTTTAAACGAGCTTTAAACGATGGTGTTGGTCTCATACGGTCCCTCCAGGGGGCCGCTATGGGCATCCGCCTTTGAATTAAAAACGTTTCCCACGAAGAAAAATACATTTGGATTTTCACCTCGAAGACTAGCATTTTTCATGATTTTTCCACGAAGACTAGCACATTTCGCGATTTTCCCATGAAGATTAGTATATTTTGTGATTTTCCGCCATCTGACTTTTTCGGGCTACTTTTATTTATTCGGGTAGCCTGATTCTCTCGGGTAAAAAGATTATTTTTTGAGTACGTAAAGGTTCTAGTACCAGACCCGAACCCGACAAAAAAAGAACTGACCTGATTCGCAGAAGGTTTATCAGTACAACTTTAATTTACATATTCTATACGAAAAGTGCTAGTCTTCGTGAAAAAATTGCGAAATGTGCTAGTCTTCGTGGGAAAATTGCGAAATGTGCTAGTCTTCGTGGGGAATTTTCAAATGTACTAGTCTTTGTGGGAGTTTTAAATGTGCTAGTCTTCGTAAGTGCAGTCGATATATAAAAATCCTCATATAATTCTTATTATCTTATAATATTGTCATGATGATGTAAAACCCACCTTATAGTATCGACAATTATAGGAACACATTTTATAAATTCAATATTCATTTTTAAGACACTTTAAGTGAAAACGATATGTTCCTGCAATGGTCGGTAACGGGGAGGGTTTAACCTCACCTCAAATTTAAAACACTCACAATTTAAATTCCTTTTGTCCTATCCAAGATGAGTTTTCCGAAAACATGAAAATGTTTAAACTTTCTTTTATTTAGTTGCTGCTGAATGGATCATTTTTACTCACGTATTTTTATGCAATAAAAAGATTTTTCAGGGCGCCGGCGAGAAAATAAAGAAAATGAAAAAAACAGTGAGGATTTCAAGGGTGAACCCGGTCATGGTGGCAGTAGGCGAGGCCGTGGCATTTCCGGAAGATCTGGTAGAGGTGGTAGGGGTGGAGGTCGTGGCCTAGGGCCCCGAACTTTTGCAAACCGAGGTGAATCGTCTACAAGTTATAATTCACATAGTTTTAATCGGCCGATTGAAACATGGACTGGAAGTGAAGAACAACTAAGTAATTGTAAAGAATCTAAAATGGGTTCGTGCATTACCATATAAATTTTGAAAATGTAGTTTAGAGTAGCTGTACCAAGAAATGATCATCGGTCGTCCAAATGAGAAAAAATACTTTAGTGTTTTCATTGTATATGCATGTAAAACCGAAATGTTAATAAGGTCATCACAAACTTATTTTTTTTTTTTTTTTTAACACTCATGGATTACCGGTAATCAGATTTATGTTAACAGAGTACATATGCAATCAAATATTTCATTCATCAAAATATTTTGAAAAATTCTTCTTTTAAGTAAACTCTATGCTCATTTAAACTAATTTTCAGAAATTTTGTAAAAGTCATACGTCTCAATGTAAATAGTATATGTAAACATAAAGTCTTTATTCAATTATTTATAAAATGCCAAGAAAAGTTTTCTTAAATTATAAGTTATATATATAATATTTTCTTCTGTTGCCAAAATAATTAATAGAAAGAATTTTATATAAAACTTTAAGAAGCTTCTTTTATAAAGTATACTGTTATTGCAGTTAATAGCGGTTCTTTTCACTATAGTTCCAGTGGTTTTCGATAGATTGAACGCTTAAATTAAAAAAGTGTGAAATTCTTTAGGCAGACCATGTTGTAAATTCGGATGAGTACTGTTAAATAAATTGTAGTTATATTCAATATATTTTTCAGATGCATGGAGTACTATAGATGCAACTGAAGACTGGGACAATGAAGAATATACTGGCTCCTTAGCAGATACTAAAGTTTTTACACCAAGTACTTTAACTAGTGAAGCTGCACCTGCTCCCGATCAAAGCAAAAGCGGAGAATTACCGTCAATGAAGCCTTTACTATCTTCTAGTTTACTAGGACATAATGTAAGTAATGAATAAGTTTATTTTACTGTTACTTTTATCATTAGCAATAATAATAAATTAAGTACTACTACTTTTTTTAATACTATTTATTCGAAAAATTTTTGGCAGTAAATACACACTTGAATCAAATTAAACTTTTTCATATGTATGACATACAAACAAAATTTTAATATTTTGCAAACATCATTTTTTGTCAAATATTTTAAAAATCAATAATAAATAATAAATATTTGTATGTCTGCTAATGCATACAAAACAAACAGACTTCCTGGTGTATTAACTGAGAAAATAATTTCTTAACTTTATAACCGTTAAAATAAAATCGAATTTCTGTTATTAGGAATTACCAGAAGTATCAGATGCATCTGTGAGTGAACAAAAAACAATAATTCAAGAACAGTCTTGTCAAGATATAATAAATATTCCATCTATGCATCTTCCACATTCACTCGATGACGTAAATAGAGGCAGTTTGTCTGCTGCACAATCTGAATATTTCACCCAGCTGGCACAACAAGCTAATGATTGTCTTAATGTTACTACTGGACAAACTACATTTTTGTCCGTGATGAATAATCAGGTACTTGTATTATTACACATTTTATTTTAATTTTATACTTATACCCTACTTATCCATTACCATTACAACTACCAGCACTGTTATTTTTTCTTGTAAAAATAGCAGATAAACTCCAAAATAGCTCAGATTATAGTGCTTTCTCTTCTTTTCTACATGATTTTTGTAGATTTCATTTTCTTACAGTTTATTTCAATTAACCCTTTTCCTCAAAATTATAAATGCATACCTAATCTCAAACTTATAGTAACGATTTTTTTTCATAATTCTAAATCAATTTTATATTTATTATAGCCTCAAAGACAAACGAAACATCGACCTCGAGTACCACCGCCTTCAAAAATACCATCAACTGCTGTAGAGATGCCAGGTGATGCTTTGAACAGCAGTATTAGTTTTTTAGATGTTCAATTCGGAGCGTTAGAGTTTGGTAGTGATGCAAGTATAAACGATGGAACAAACCAAGATAAATTTAATACATCTGGAACTAATCCGGGAACTTCAAGTATTGAGTCAACTTCTATTTCGCCAAAAGCTCCTGTGAACTCGATTAGTTCACTCAATGTTGAAGTTGCACAAGCTGCTCCTAGTCAAAAATTTAGTACAACGACAAAAATGGTAAGTTTTCGTGAAATATTATGAGGCACAAAACTATTATGGTACAAACTTTATGCTTAAGGGGACAATTCCGTGCCTGGTATTGACTCAATAATTTTTTGAATTTAAAATGTATTATAAATTATGACGTACTTGTTATATTCGTGCAGTTGATTTGTAAACTGGTTTCCTATAAAAGGGTCTTTTACGGAAATTACATTTTTAAATTGCTTCAAATTAAAAAAGGTACCTGCAAATAATTCAATGAAATTTTATAAAGCTGTCTAAAATTAATAGAATATATTAAGGTAATACTCGGGAAACTGTTTTACACTTTTACCGTTTGGTTAGGGAGTAGCAAACAGAAACAGAAAGGATAACCATGAGTCTAGAGATGCATAGTAAGGAACAAGCACTAACTCCAAAAACCCAGGGGTACTGTAAATACCCTAACGGCAGAGTTTCCTCCAATATTAAATAGTACATTATGTAACAAGGGCAAAAAGTCGAATATTTGTCCCGCGGGTGAGTTTACTGTACAGTATCACCCAAGGGAAAAATCGACTTTTTTCTCGAGTTACATTTTTTCTCGACTAGTTTCTAGTGAAGTCACTTTTTCCCACATCTGCGGGAAAAAAATTACTTTTCTCCCGCTAATCATTTTTGCGGGCAAAAAGTGTAATTTTGGTCTCGTTTTTCAGGGAAAAAAGTGATTATTTTCGTTCAGATGGGCATAAAATAATATATTTAATTAAACGATGAAACATTTACTTTAATTTTTAATAAAAAAGTTTGGATGTGATATTTTAATAATTAATAAAAAGTTAAAAAATCAAATTAATATAGTTTTAAAAAATATACTTATATATTTAATAATAATTTGATTTTCTTATTGTTTACTTTATATTGCAGCTGCGGAGTGATAATCAGTGTATACCTAAGGAACATTCGATAAATTCTCAAAGTGGACTTACAAGTCGAAATACCGCAACACAACCCGTCGACATTCAGAAGCAAGAACTTAGTGCACAGACATCGCTGAGCAACGCATCTACTTATAACGCAACGGTGACTTATCAGTCACCAAAACCATCCTACTCAACATCCGTAACAGCAAGTAATTATAGTTCTTACGCGCCGTCAAATCAAACATCTTTCACCTGCCCAACAACAAGTTCTCATGCAAATAGTTTTTCTGCCATTGCACCCGTAACCCAATCAGGGTATAGTTCTCCCTACACGCAATCGAATATAACAACGTTTAGTCAGACGTCACCTTCATCTAGTACATCTGGCATTTACAATCAAACATCGACAACTACGCAGGTAATGTATTCATGATTTATTTACTTAAATTATTAACAGTATCTTTATAAAATCAGATAAAATTTTATTTAATTTCATATCTCTAATAAGAGGAAAACTAGAAAAAACTATTATTATTCTCATTAATTTTGAATTCGCGTGCTATAATCTATTAACTGTAAAAAATGTTTCGTATAAAATGTATTTCTCATATCTACACTGTATAAGACAATACTGAAAAATATTTTCCTCTTTTTGCAGGGATACCAACCAGCCTCTGGATTCACAACGACGCCAATTTCGCAATATCAATCACAGACTGTAACTACTAATGCTTCTAGTAATAGTTCTTCTTATATAAGTCCTGGATATCAAAATCCTTCAACATTTCAATCTACGGCGCAAACTTACCAACCGTCCAACACAACATTTGTATCATCAATAAGTCAAGGATCTAGTGTATATTCAAACACATCCCAATCGGTAATTTTATTATTTGCATTAATTAATATCTATCATTATTTATGTTATTCATATCTTTATTTGTAATTTTTTAAATTTAATTTTTAGGTCTATTCCAACGCGTATCCTACTTATGGAAGTCAGAATCAGGCTGGATCTCAAGATCACAAACTTAGTACAAACAAGGATCTGCAGTTTGATAACAATGCAACAACCACTAGCACTTCTTTGGTTACGACAGCTGTTTCTACTTTAGGACTTACTTCCAGTTCAGTTAATACATCGCAAACTAAAACGACAATGTCTAATAGTAAGTTTACCTTTATTTTTAAATTCTGTATCCTAAAATGTTTTTATTTAAAATAAAATATCTTAAACTATAAAATTAAAAAATATTGACATGTAAGTGTTATTAAGGAGGGGTACAAAAATTAACACATTTACAGGGTGATTATTTTTATAACCACTGTATAAAAATATGCGCACGAATTTTTATGAAAAAAAAATTATGTATTACTTTATGAGTTTTGTGCGCAAAAGTTTTATACAGTGGTTATATAAAAAATCAATCTGTGAATGTATTTATATTGTAAAATCTTATAGTTTATAATGTAGAATTTTCTGTACATATAATTTTTGATTAATATAAATTATTTCTGTACACATTTCTTGTTATGAAATTAAAAAATTCAAAGTGATTAGCATTTTTATAGCTTAACCCTTTAACGCCCAGACGCCCATATATGTACGCCTATGTTTGAGGCTCCTCCAATAATCATTATGGATAAAAGGAGGTTTCTAAAACATGAAAATTGTTTTTATTGGATGAAGAGTAATCCGATGTTATTGGTAAAATAAAAAAAGAACTCATTTGCCTGTCACAAAATTCAAAATGGTGATGGCATAACAACAAAGCAAAGCGTGTGGCGCTACAGATTTTTCCATAAAAATACATAAAAAACATATTTTTTGGTCATTCTTTCCGTGGATACTTGTACAAGAACATTTAAACTAACGATCTATCATTTTAGTTATTCAAATTTAATTAATTTAAGACCAGGAGGACATAGTTGTTTTTAAAGGCCACCTCTAAAAATCATATTTAGTGCTTGGTTTCACTTTAATAAATTGTTGGAATCTAAGTTTGAGGCCATTCTAAGCTTACTTATATACAAAAAGAAGTTTTTTCTCTTTTTTAAAATACTCTGGGCTTTAAAGGATTAATCTGGTTGATTCCAAAACCAAGTCTTGAAATTTTAATTCATCTTCTCTTTATTTTTTAGTAAAATAACAAAATAAGTACTTAAATTATTTTGTGTTTTATTTTATTGAACATTATTAATTATTAAATTATTGATTTTTTACAGCTGTGCCAAAAAGTACTGTCAGTGGTTTAGTGCCGAGTAGTAGTAGTAGTTCGAGTAGTATCTCTGGATCTGGAACAACAGGAAATATTGCACCAATACTCAGTCACCAGTATATAATGGGGCAAAGTGTACCATATGCGACGTTTCAACAACCTCACATGTATAGCTATGAAGACTTACAGCTGATGCAACAACGAATGCCTCATATGGTTTGTTTAAATGTTTTCTTTATTTTATTAAATATAGGCGTCAATTGTGTAACTTTATTTCTCCTCACATTTCTATATTGAAGCAGCCCTGCTAAATTTAAATAAAAAGTAACTTATCAATAACGTGAAAAATATTTCCACTCTATTGTATAATATTGTAATTACTTGATAAGAATAATCTTCATCAATTTCTTTTTTAATTTCAGCCTACTACAGGTTATTATGATGCAACGTTAGGGTATCAAACAACAGGACCAGTTACAAGTCTTGGTAACAGTAGGAGTGATGCTTTATCTGGGGTGCAAGGTGTTCAAGGTGTTCAAGCAGTTCAAGGACAATATACCAGTATTAATGATGCTAGATTTGCTAGAACAGATAGTAACGCATCGCCTGTTTCATCCACTATGTCTCAGCAAGTGAGTTATATATTTTTTAATACCATTTTGTCCTACAACATAATTTTTAACAAATATAATATTCCTTATTCAATAAGTACATACATACATAAACTAATTCTTTTAATTAATTTAATTAATAAATCATTAACCATTAGTTTTTTAGTTTTTAATTTTTGATAACGAAATATAAAGTCGAGAATCAATTTTTACTACTTAATTACTTCGATGCAAGCATAGGTTATTATAGTCACTAATTAGAGTATGACAAGTTAAATTTCTTCATACATAAAATAAAATTATGTGCTGTATGTAATGTCATATGCTGTCAAAGTTTAATATGTATTTTTTTAATGTTACTTTTTTATGATTAGACGGCAACACAGCATCAGCAACCTCTGATGAATCCAATTCCACCAGGTTACGCTTATTTTTATGGAGGTGGTATTATGCCTGCTGGCGGTTTCCAGTATGGAACTCCAGCCATATACCCGGTAAGTTTGTTTACTTTTCTATACGATTCATAAAAAATAGTACATTGTGCAACAAGGGGAGAAAATTGGGTTTTTCTATGCGAGTATGATGATTCCTCCTCCTGTTACACATCGTATTTTTTAACAAGTTCGTGTAAGGCCTTCTTTTGTGCATTTGAAGCCAATGGAGAATAGAGAATTCCGAGCGATTTCTGCCGCTGCGCATAGACGCTCGGAATTCTTGATTTTCTATAGACTTTACATGTATTGAAACAAGGCTTTTTCAATGCCCGTGTTATAAAAAAAAATTTAAATGTAGTAAAACTTCTATCATATGAGCTGTATTTATACACATATATTCAATATAATATACAATGTTATATTTATAACATTGTATATTAGTCTAATGCATACAAGCTGTCAAAGCTATATATACTATCGAACCTAGGTGGTATCTCTTCTTCCTTTGATACTATGTTTTAATTATGCAATATTTTTGTAATACTTTTGTTTGATAAATAGCAATGTTGATATTAATTATACAATAATTTTCAGCAAATCGCAACTGCCGGTAGTGCCGGTACCACTAGTGGTGCATATAACACGAAGCCTGGAAGTTATGGTTCTGGATATGGAAGTGGTACAAACTATGATAGTTTGACCAACTCTGGATCATCTGGGGATTATAAGAGTACTGCAAGTGGATATACTAGTAGTCAGTCTGGTAAAAATGGTTCATCAAGTGCAAATACCAATACTGCTGGAACTTCAACTGATATAAACACAACAATGTATACAAAAGGTCACGTGACATTAAACAAAGTAAATGTGAGTTTTATTTAATATTTTATGTTAATATATATTTTTTATTGCAAATAAATTCATCATATATTCAATGTACAATTTTAATTTGTATAAATTCAGTTCACATCACTAAGATAAACAGTTAGAAAACTTACAGATACAAAACTTTCAAATGATACAAAAAAATACCCTTGTATATCATTAATGCATTAATATACTAATAATTATTACAATTACTAATATATCGCATCAATACTCAGCCACCAATATATAATGGGGCAAAGTGTACCATATGCAACATTTCAACAACCTCATTATATATTATATATTACATATTCTTTAAGTCAGTGAAAATAGTGTGTATATGTATACATCTATACACATTTTATCACCAGTCCAAAATATGATCATAGATACTATCTTATAGATAACATATTTTTTAAACAGAATTAGGTAATGCAATAAAAAAGTTTGTAGCATCAATCATTTGTCATTTTAAGTACTTTTCAATAGATCTTTTAGTTAAAGCCAACATGAGTAAAAGTTCAATATGTGCTATATGTACCTTGTCATTTATTTTAATACAAATGATCAATAAGGGTTGTGTATTCCTCCTAGCAATCCATTTGTATATAAAACCCCTATATATACAATTTCTATTCCAGATCACACCCTTGCGGAACCATCTTCTTTTATTATTTTAAGCATATACTCTGTAACCTTTCTATTTAAGATTAAAAATTAATACTGCACCCGCGTATCATTCTTAGCTTATATACAGTAGTGTCCAAAAGTTTAGAGCCCTTAAATATTTTTACATTTAATATATTTTATTTTATGTTTATAGCTTATAACTTTAAAAGAAAAAAATCGTAATATAGTTTTAAGGGGGTCCGAAAGTCAATTAAGAATTCAAATTCCCCGCCTTGATTTTTACCGATCGAGTAGTGAATAATTATTTATAATTATGAAAATACTTAAATTTAGATAAAACGTAAACTCACTAGCCCTTCATTGAGCAATAATGGACCTATGCGAAGTTTCAGACGTTAAGAACAACGGCGCCCTAAAAAATTATTGGAATGAAATTTTATGAAATTTTCATTCCAATAGTTTTGTAGGGTGCCGTCGTTTTTAACGTCTGAAACTTCACATAGGTCCATTATTGCTCAATGAAGGGCTAGTGAGTTTACGTTTTATCTAAATATAAGTATTTTCATAATTATAAATAATTATTCACTACTCGATCGGTAAAAATCAAGGCGGAAAATTTGAATTCTTAATTGACTTTCAGAGCCCCTTAAAAAATAACAAATGAAAGTTCATTTTATTCTCTTTAATTAAAGATTACACTAAAATATTTTTTTAAAATTAACTTTAAGAAAACTAGGGATATGCAGAGACCCGACTGATTATTTTTAGAGATTGACGTAATTGTTAAGTGAGATAGTCAATTGAAAAATATTACATGGTTGCGACCTTAGAAAACGTCTCTAAAGAGTTGAAAAATCTCATGATTGTATTATTGTATGTCGGGTCCGATAACCCGGACCTGGGCACGACCCGTACACCCGACTTAAGGTTTATGAGCTCTTTCGAACTTCTCAGGTATTTATGAAAGTCATGACCATGTTTATTTATGTAATTGACTATATCACTTGATAACTAGATAAAGATTAGATGTTTATCCGGTTCGTACGATCTGTATCGAGCAATTTTTAACAAAAATCGTTTGGCTGGATTTGGGTCCTTGAACACCCCTAATTACAAGTGATTAAAACAAACTCTGAAAATTAGATGCCAAATTTATATTGATTTAACAGGTTCACTGATAGCAATGCATAAGAATTTTTTTGCCTCACATCCTGATGTCTAAATCATACAATTTTAAAAATAATATTAATTGAAAGATTTTTATATGGTATTTAGCATATTTTAGCATTATTATGATGAAATTTATCATTTATGGGATATTTGGCTCGTATAGAACAAGCAAATAATCAGCAAGGATGGTTTGAATAACTACCAGTTTTCAAATTTCTATTTAAAAAAATTCGTGGTACCAATATGTACCATGTAGGCTCTCAGGCAAACATATTATGGTACATATGTGTGCCATGTAGCACTGAACCTGTTAAATAGCACAATATTCAAACAGTATCAATCGCTCGAAATTTTTCGTAAAGTTATTTAAAAAAACAAATTTTGGTAGCATCTTAAAGAGAATTAAATCAACTTTTATTTGTCTTTTTGCAAAATTATTTTACGATTTTTTTTTCAAATTTATAAGTTTAGAAATATTAAATAAACTATATATATATATTTAAATGTAAAAATATTTAGGGTTCTAAACTTTTAGAAACTACTGTATAGGTATATACAGGTATAAGTGAAAAGTATAGAAACCCTGGAATATCTCGAAAAGGAAATATTTTCGTTGAAAAATTAAATGAGAAAGGTTTTGTTTTCAGGGTCATAGAAAAGGTATCAGATGGATTAATTAGATTTTGCATCCAACAAAACTTTCTTATTAAGAGGAGTCTGTATCTTTTGTCCTTGTCTAATCACGTTTTTGCTATTTATTCAAATTGTAGTTTCTTATTGAAAAATTAAAAGTTGGCCTCAATTGGTATTAAATTAAGGAATATTTTGAGACCTTAAAAAGTATCTAACATTATTTCCTTTTCTAGAAACCTTCGGACCGGAAAAGCTAACCTCAATTTTAGCTATCCGAAGTGTTCTCAAAAAGGAAATAATGTTAGATACTTTTTAAGATCTCAAAATATTCCTTCTTTTAATACCAATTGGGACCAACTTTTAGTTTTTCAATTAACAAACTATAATTTGAATAAGTAGCAAAAACGTGATTAGACAAGGACAGTAGATCTGTACTCCTCTTAAATGTTTTCAGCGAAAACGATTCCTTTTGATATATACTGAGGCTGTCATACTTTTCGTTCACTCTGTACATATATGCAAACATAAACAAACAGATACAAAAAAATCCTCAATCTTAACAATCACTATTTTAATAAGAATATTTATTTTTGTATAATCGAAAAAATATTTTTACAGTCGTACGACAAGCAAACTTTTCATTCAGCAACACCGCCACCATTTGGTCTAACTAACAACCAAAATGCTAATGTCATTAGTGGATATGGAGCAG
Source organism: Gastracanthus pulcherrimus (assembly GCA_949152435.1). Lineage (NCBI taxonomy): Eukaryota > Metazoa > Arthropoda > Insecta > Hymenoptera > Pteromalidae > Gastracanthus > Gastracanthus pulcherrimus. The sequence goes on from OX424573.1 coordinate 153,488,633, forward strand.
CTCATTTATTTATTCCTACGGTACCTCATCAGTTGCACCAGCCCCTACATCAAGACAGTGGAAATAGCTCAGGACAGAGAACGAACACTAATTCTCAGAATAAGGCACAAGTAAAGCCAGGTTACAGTACAAGTTACTGGGCTGGTGGTAATTAAATGTATACGTTTCAGATTATTTGATAAAAGTGCATTATTATTTCTTATGGTGAAAACGTGAATAAATACTACGTTGAATATTCAACGATATCTCATTCTATACATAAATAACATAATTATTATGTACAAGAAAAGATAATGTGAGACGATGAAGAATTAATGAAGATTAATGATAGGGTTTAAAAATGCGAACAAAATGAAACTTTGAAATATAATAAAAAATATATATATTTACTTTGTTTCCTATATACATTTAAATGCAAAGTGTTTTTTTAATAAATCAAAACTGTAAAAAATGTAAAACTATACTATGGTACATTATTTATTTTTAAATTAAATAAGGTAGCCAAATAGTGTTGCGACTAAAAGGTATTAAAATTTTAGTCAAATTAAGTAAATTTAAACAAAATAAGGAAACTAGTAATATGCTAAACGATACTGGAAATTCAGTTAAAAACTTGATTTTCTAATTTATCCGCTAATAGCTTTTTTAAAGCATTGTGTACATATACACGTAAATGTAGATTTTGAGCGAGAAAAATTACTTATCCTTTCCTTTGTTAGAAAGTTTAAAACACTGCTAAAAATAATTAAAGTTTTATGGTATAGTAAGGTATATTTTCTTCACATTGCTTCTGTAATTTTTTGTACAAATTTTGTTAACCAATTTCAAAAACTTTTTCTGAGATGATTACTTTTGTAACTTAAAAACTCTTGCGCAATAAATTTAGACCTATCAAGATGTAAGTGTGAATTTTTTTGTTATGATGATTACAAATAAATCCTTAAAACATTTTTAAGCTAGAAATACTTCATCAGCTTATTCAATTCAACTATGCATAAAATGCATGAAGCTCATGAAATTTGATGATCCATGATTCTGATGCAAGGTACTCTCCAAAGTCAAATTTCTAAAATGAGTCTTAAAAAATTTACTATTAGCAACATGTTCCTCTCATAAGAGATTTAAATAATTTTGTTAATTCGTAGTTTAAATTGTGTTTGTGAGGAGGGTAAGCGCCGAACTCCGACGAATAAATGACGCTACAAAAATAAGACTATCCAATCAGTTTGTTTTGTTCGCTGCTTCTGATTGACTGAATTCTTTATCATAAGCTTGCTAGGTTGCCACCCTCATAGTACAAGCAGATTTTTTGAAAAAAAAGGAACATTTCTAAATCATTTTAAAGTCTTTTTTTCAAGTATTTTTAAAGTATTTTTTAAAGAAATTTTAAAGTATTTTAAAAGATAATATTTTTAAAAATGAAAAAAAATCAAATTTCTTCCTTTAACAGGGTGAGCGTGGAGTGACACATATATGTGTCACGAATTGACTCAAATTTCTTTACATTTTACTGGTTATTGTATTCTTAAAGATCTTGGAAAGAGTTAGAAGTATCGAGTTTTTATTTAATGTTTGAAATTTTTATTAATTTTGTAAAGAATTGCAAAAATCGACTTATACATTATTCGCTGTGCTCAACCGGTTAATATAGATTTTAATAATAACGTGTGAGTTATTGTTTATGAAATAAACCCATAAAGCCAATATCTATTTTAGTTGGTTTGTGTCTTTAAAATCTGAAATAAAGGCAATCCATTTTAATCATAACGCTCAAGACAATTTAATTTTGTACTTTATAAAGGAATACTTCGACGCTTAATAGAGTCATAAATTTTTGGATACATAAATGAAGGCTATACGTTCACTTAATTTTCCATAAAAATAAGCATTAATGTTTAAGGTTTCACTATAATGTTTCCTTTGATGCTATACATTCACAATCTGTTTACGCAAAATATAACACTTCAAGACTATTCTAAAATGTAATTAAGATGATTACCTCCATTGAGGTAAATATTTATTTCACAATTTTCTGAATTACTAAAATCACGTCTTTAACATCGATGTTCATGCCCTTGAGTGTAGAAAATAAAATCATAAAAGCATGTTCCCGATTAAATTGAAATTACTAACGAAAAAATTATAATAGAAAATAGATGTATTTTCGTGAGTACTAAAGCTTTTTTGAAGGTATTTTTACAAGACATCTGATTTATTGAAGTTACCCGCAAAGTCAAGTACTACAAAATCTTCCATGGCAAAGATTCTTTGCCATCTACACTCAAGGGGTTAATGAATTGATCTGAAACTTTCATATAATCTTTATATAGTATCTTTCATTAATCGAGAAAATTTTTAAATATTAATCTTAAGTCTGTAAAGAAGCGTAAAGAAGTATAAAAAAACGTAAGAAAATATATAAAAGTGTTAAAGAATGTATAAAGTCGTCTTATAATTAGAATTTATGTTTATATACTTTTACAATATTTTACTCTTTTCAACACTTATTTACATTTTTTGTTCACTTTTTAATACACTATTTTTACATTGTTTACATTTTTTACAATTTCTCTTCTCACTTTAAAAGAAAGTTGAAGTTTTTTATACTTCCAAAATAGTTTTTTAACAATACAATATGATGCGACTAAAAATTATTATAAACTCTGCAAGATATCGATTTTTCGCCTCAAATTTATTAATTTTCGCAGAAAATTATTTCTGTAAAAATTGTTAAAAAGTATGTACAGGTAGTGACCGGCATCATTGCAGGGGTCCGGGGTTGCGCGAGCGGTCGATCATCAAAGTTAAGCGGCGCAGGGTGCTGGTTGTACTTGGATGGGTGAGCGCTCGGGAACCCCGTCTCAACTATGATGTTTCCGCAGATGAGAAATGAAAATTTTAGGTGCTTTTCGACGAAGCAACAGGTGCCTACGTTTGACTTTCCCATCGGCTGGTTCCTGGCGTGGGTTCTTCTTAGTCGGCCAAGTTTTCTCCACGTCACAGGGCATGGCCCTGGGTGAACGCGGGGATTCAGTGGGGGTACACATAGGCGGTGGGAGTGTCCCGTAAAAAGACAATAGTGTCTCTAATACGGGGTGGTACAAGAAGAATAAATATGTACAGAAAGTGTAATAAATTGAAAAAGGGGCTAAAAATGGTAAAAATGGTTAAATAATGTTAAAGAATGTAAAAAAGTGTAAGAAAATAACAAAAGAATGTTAAAAAGTGTGTAAAATTATATAAATATTGGTATAAATTTAGATAGTTTTATACACTTATTATAACTTTTTTAAATACATCTTCAAACTTTATTTTACATTTTTTACACATTTGTACACTTTTTCATATTTAATCATTTATTTATTTATATACAGGCATTCCGCATTGCCGCCCTTTTACTCTGATTTAACAACAATACAAACATTGATCGGGATCGAGTTCGATCTTTTTTTATACATTTTTACACATTTTTCAGAAAAATACAATTCTTTTACAAAAAGAATTTTCATCATGTAACAGTCGTCATAATACATGGAAATGTTAATTTACGCATAAATGTGGTACATATTGAGCGTCTAATATTTCAATTTACAATTAATATTTTTAAATATTTTGTAACGTATTATTAGGGGCTATTCACAAATTATGTATATACAGAGGGTCTTATGTACCGCGATGTCACAACAAAGACGATGTACATTTCACACGAGTCTCTTTTTACACTTATATTTGCGAATTATTTTAAAATATACTAATTTCGGCCTCGAAGGCTTTTCGGAATACTTTGATACCGTAGAGTGGGGTCTCTTGGGCCTCTAAAAATAATTTCTGCAAGTTTGTCAAGTTACTGAGCATAAGCTAATCGGGTTTAATCAATATAAATGTTAGTTTGAATTATGTGAACGAACTAATTATCAGTAGTTTTCAAAGCTCATAAAATATAATTGGGTCCTTGCATCAAATTCTTTTAAGGCTTCATTTCATAGATCATAACTACATCCTTTTGTGAACATTTCTAATTTTCACAATTTACCCATTATTAGTTAAGTTATAGTGCTTCAAACATACTGATGACGTCACATTCATATAGCGGTATCGTTTGATGTTGTATGAATGTGACATCACTCAAAGGAACTTATTTAGGCTATAACTTCTATCGATTTAATTTTTTTTTTTGAAACTTCGAAGTTAATCAAGCGTCGACTTATGTTCTTTATCCAAATCATGCATACTGACGAGAAAAAAATGTTCATTCAAGTACCCAATTGTAATATAGTGGCTCAAGAATCCCAAGACATCCTACTAGACAGAGATCAACTTTACGGTAAGTATAAATTATAATATAAAAATATTAAATTTAATCGATAAATTAAGTGACTGAGAAATTGATTTAATAAGTAATTTTAAATATAACAAATATGTAGAAACTCTTATAACCACGAAATACAGTAGTATAACTTGTAAGGGAAAAACTCTGAAGTTGAGTGTTATTTCGTACCCTCAACTAAAATTTGGTGGATTATTAGACTTTTACAATATAAAAATTCAGTTGAGAGTGCGAAATAACACTCAACTTGAGAGTTTTTCCCATACGGGAATTATAATCAATTAATGAAAAACTAAATCAGAAACTCCTAACTCTTCTTTGTTTATTTATTTCTTTTTTTTATCTACTTATTTATTTTTTATTAAATGTCCCATACCAAGCTTTATTCTTGGTTTAAGACACCATTGTAGCGTGTGGTCTAAAAGATTACAGTTTTTGATTTTTGTTTTGTAGTAATAAATAAGCAAACAATTTGAAATTTCCGCTCTTTATTATTACACATAAAGAAATATTTGCTTAAGTAATTGCTTTTATATTTTTGCAAATTTTTTTAAGTACAGCAATAAATCGATGTCCCTTACGAAGATTAACACATTTTTTGTGTTTCCTACGAAGAGTAATACTTTTAGAAATTCCTCACGAATACTAACACTTTTCATGAGTTTCCTACGAAGACGTTTCGTGATTTTCCACCACCTGACTTTTTCGAGCTAAATTTTATTTATTCTGTAAGGATTCGTGATTATTATTATCATTCAATTTAAATAAACAACCTTTTATTTATTAAACTTAATTATTATATAAATAAAATACTATAATTATTTATATACAATGTCAAATTCCAAGACTTGCATTTATTCAGCAACACAGTTCCATGCCATAAAAACAATTTGCGCTTAACTCAGATATTTCCAATAGTAATAAGTAAACCGAAAATATCAAAATTAAACTGTCCAAATTATTTTACAAGAGCGAGAGGAAGTAGGTCCTGCTTGCTAGGCGTCTGTGCGCTGACTGACGATCCTCTCATCGACAGACAGCTCAACCCGTTCGGCTGCGGCCGCCTCTCGATTTTCGTCGGCGGCTCGGTCTCGCACTGCTAACGTCGACAAGCAACCAGGCTCCCACTCCTCTTACCCTTTCCATCAGTCATATCTCACATGGATGTAGGCACACATCCTTATTCTCTGCGATTCCTCTTTGTGCGGATATTCGCTTCGCAACGATCAGACTAACGTGCAAACGCAATTTTCAATTCATTTACTCATCTTCACTTTATTTATTCTTATCATTCATTCTTTGTTCATACCAATAAAACATTAGTATATAAAATTATTCCAATAAATAAATACTTAAAATAAGCCCCTATTCATACTATACCAATATGGACCGTTACAATTATGGTAACCCAATTTTCCTAGGTAACCCGATAATTTTTCGAATTATACCAAAAGATTTTAGTAACCTAAGTAATCTAATACCGGATCCGAACTCGATAAAAAGAATCAACATAACTCTTCGAGAGTTCATCGGTACAATAACCCAACCCTAATTTATATCTGTGGCAAATCGGAAAAACGACTTAAGTCCACTTTTTTTGAAAATTGAGTTTTGAATGATTTTAGTATCCTTACATAATATATTTTCAGATAATACTTCCAAAAATCAAGAAAGTGTCAAAATAAATGACCCTATCAACTATTTATGAATTTTTTTAACATTAGTTTAAATGGAAATTAAAAACTTTAAACCTTAATATCTCAAAAACATGAAAATTGGACTTAAGTCATTTTTCCGGGAACCCACAGATATAAGTATTCCATACGAAAAGTGACCTAGTTGCCGTGGGAAAATTATGAAAAATTATTAGTCTTCCTGGGAAGTGCTAAAACGTGTTAATCTTCGTGGGAGTTTGAAATTTTTTAGTCTTCCGGTCTTCGTAAAGGTCATCAAAATGCGGTTGACATTTCACTCTCTGAAAATGAACTGAGATGGTTGATGCAGGCGATCAAACCAAAAATATTTTTCATCCTGGTAAAAAAGAAAACAATTGAAAACAATGAGTGTCCTTATATTTCATGTACAAGAATTAAGTAAAAAATAAATATAAAAACAAAATGGCGACTTGAGAACTTTCTACATGTAACATGACTAACTCTGTAAAGCTTGTCAAAATATAATATTAAAAAAGAAATTGATTCGGGGAAGTGAAGGGAAACATCTTTTTAAAAAGATGGCCAAATTCGATAAAATAAGTGAAAAAAACAAGATTTTATCAGAAATTCAGTAGTAAAAAATAAAGAAAAATATCATTTTCTTCATTTCCACTTTATATAGAAGGAAATACATGTATAATTTTTTTAATTTTATGAATTCTTCACGCTGAATGGCTCGCCCTTTTAACTTTTTACCTGGAGCCGCGTGAGACCGGGGTAAAGTGAGCTATCTATATAATTTGTGACACAAATAAAAACATTTGTACAAATTTAATTTTTACAATGAAATAATTCTTATATTGAATAATAATATTGTATATAAGTTGAATCAGTAAAAATAATGTATTTATATCATAAATATATAGAAATCTCATTTTAGTCCGAGGCTCTTTTTGTCCCGGCCTCCTCTAATCCAATCCTATATATTAAAATAATAAATCCACACCAGATTTTGAGATATTTTTTTAATTATCTCTACAGATTTGCCACCATTTATTTAACGCTATGTATTGCAACCCTGCAAATGTTCTATAACATGTTTCTAACATGTTTTTTTCACTTTAGATTTGTAAAAATTACATGCATTCAGTTTGATTCATATTTATTGAGGATTCAGGGATTCTGTATGTTATTAGACATCGTTATGGAATAGAATTCCTGCAACGGACAAGTTTGTGGGTATAAGTTTAAATATTATCAAAATTTGCATGTTGGAAGAACTTTGATTCCAAAGGATTTGCTAATATCTCAGACAGTAACACAGTGGTCGAAAAATACAATAACTGCCTCCTTTTCAATGATTTCTCGTGTTTTATACGTATTGTAAATTATTTCGTACAGTCATAACTTACTAATTAATTATCTATGTAATGTGTCGAGTGTGAGTGTATTTATTACCTAAAGTGTTATCTGAATTAGGAAGAGATTTTTGACATGATGAGTATGCTGTATGACTAATGAGTGATTGAATGTGTGTTTATACCTTGACGATATGTGATGATAAACTTAATTGACTTTTGTTATCACCATTTAAGTGTTATTTATCAACTGTTGAAAGTTACACACATAAAGTTCATTCTTGGGTTATTGGGCGATTGATGGCCAAATGACGTAGGGAAGAATCCCCCAGTATGACTCCCCTCCCAGTATGATCACCCATGGCTATTGGGCTCATACCGCTAGATGGTAGTAATTTTTATATGCTGGATTAGATACATGTTATTTTACTATTAAATATTATCGGAGGTTCTTGTTTTTAAATCACAATTTCGAAGATTCGCACAAGAATAACGAAAAAGCCGTTAATTTCCGTGTCCACAGTTATTTCCCGAGGGTTAAATACATGTCCAATATATAAGCTAATTAAATACTAATTATTTCATATATGATATGATTTAAATTAAAATAGATTGAAACAACATACTACTTTATAACTTTTACCCATCTTTGAATCACCATTTTTAAGCATTTAGAGCAAAAATACTCTTCTATAAACGTTAGGTAGTCATTCTGGGAGATACGTATTAACTCAGATGATTAACTTTGACCAAAATCTAATTTACTACGTCAAAGACGCCCATTCGTACAACTAATTCCATTTTGAAATTTTCATTTTCACCTTGATACACAAAAGTTACAGCTAAAATAGCTATGGGTGGTCATACTGGGGTACTCTCCTCTAAACAGCGTAAAATTTGCAGAAGGGGCTGAATACAGACAGCTTATAACAATAAAAGAAGACAATCATTCCTATATCATTCATAAAAATGTATGTATTGACTGAAATGTGAAATTCTTTAGAATATCTGGGATTAGTAGTAAGTACAATTAAAAAGTGTGCGCTAATAATTAATAACACTGCCGCCTGTTGTTTAAGCATTGACGCCGCTATTATGGTCTGGAGGTCATTATCCTTTATTTCAAACGATGTTGCTATTGTGGGCTATATTTAAAAATATTAACAGCAGTGGTCTGCCATACGGATAATTGCCTGTTTTTGGTTTCCATTTCCTATTTATAAATCATGTAATAACTTAATAATAACCAATATGTGTCGAACATTTATAATCATTAAAGTAATCATTGGAAATTTAAAATTACTTGATAGTTAAATAAAGATTTTATTTTGTATAAGAATAGTGCCCATGAAACAAAAATTTCAGTTTTTAAGATACATACACGTATGAAACTGAAACTATCATTTAGTTTTTCAAAAGATAATAAATACAAAAAATTAATCTCCTTACTATAAAAGAAATTTTATGAAAGACTGATAAGATCTAGTTGTAGGTATGCTAAAAAATGGATGTGGATACTGAACGAATCAAGAAAGACTTGTATTTGATTTCATTTTCTAACTTTTATTATTAGTAAGGGTACCTATGTATTTTAGAAAAAAAAATTATTAGAAAATACTCCTTCTTAATTTCGTTAATAATACTTATATATAACAATAATTCATTTTAAAATATATTAATATTTTCATTCGATTCTTAAAATATAATGGTTATAAATTCACAATAATAATTTTAAATAATTTTAATAGTTAGTCTGAATGTTCTTGTCATAATAATAATAATATTTTAACATTTATATGTAAATAGAATTTATTTAATTTAACTAATATATATATTCACATTTATACATTGCGTGTGGATGTAATCTTATTTTATCAAATTCTCTGTTTATGTATTTACATTCATCCATATCATTCTAGTGTTCTAATGAATGTAGAGGTCATTGTCTTTTGGGGGTAACAAACTTTACTCTGCAAAACCCACTATTTCCTAAGATATGAAAGGGTTTATGTTTAGTGAACGCATCATACTTTAATAAGCTACCTTACTTTAAAAATAAATAATATTTTAATAAACGTAAATAAAGTAAATATTAATTTTAAAATTTTGAAACTTTGATGATTGCTTAATTTTTTAAAGATTAAATTTAATTTAGAAGAAATAGAAAATCAATATGTCATCAATTTTGAATTTTAAATTGAATAAATCTGTATAGGGGAGAGTCCACCAGTATGACCACTAGGGCGGTCGTTAATTTTTTTTTGCGCAAACAGGAATTAATTTTTTAAAATCGATTTAACACGTTCCTCAAAGCACTTCAAATTTCCCATGTATTTTAAATGGGAAAAACAGGTTAAATCGTTTATCCTTCTAAATACCAGTGAAAATTTCGGAATTTCATTATTAAAAATATGTAGTCTTATGTATTTTGAGCCGCTGAATCGATTGGTACCATTAGTTTTCACCTAAAAAGCGATACAAAAGTTTTATCAGCGAAAAAAGTCCTAGACTTAAAATTTCGAAATATGACCTATAAAAAGACAATTATCCGTTTCGTAACGTCCATAATCAGTCAAATTTGTTTTGAAAAACATGTATCTTTATGTAATTTGAGCCGCTGAATCAGATAATGTTATTAGTTTTTGTCTATATAGCGATAAAAAAATCCTACAAGCGAAAAACATCTAAAATTCGAAAAATGAGTGAAAAAAAGACAATTAATTGGCTCGTAACGACCATAATCAGTCAAATTTGTTTTCAATAACATATATTTTTGTGTATTTTGAGTCGCTGAATCGAATGGTATTATTAGTTTTTTGCTAGCTAAGCGATACATTAAATTTATAACGCAAAATCGTTAAAGAAATTTGAATAATCAATGAAAAAGAGCAGATAATTTGCTTACAACGTTGATGGTCGTTAAAAAATCAGTCATTTTTTCTCACTATCTTGCACTATTATATATTTTGGGAGTTGAAATGAATGATGTCATTAGCTTTTTCATTTTTGCGATAAAAAAAGGAAATCGAAGGGAAATAATAAGAATTATATGCTTTGAATTATCATTATCATTTATAAGTATTACATTCCCTCCAATAACTCACAAATTTCTTGATGTAAAAAGGATAGAAGACTTACTTTCGACGTTTCTATTACTTTAATTCAAACTGTTACAGCAAATCGGGGCTTCATACATTGCAAATATACATATATATACATCTGTATCATTGCAAATAAAATCCCATATGCTTGAATTGACCAAATCTATGACATTGTTATCATTAGTCTTATGTATATCGAAAGTCTTATATCCTTTTTACATCAAGAAATTTGTGAGTTATTGGAGGAAATGTAATACTTATAAATGATAATGATAATTCAAAGCATATAATTCTTATTATTTCCCTTCGATTTCCTTTTTTTATCGCAAAAATGAAAAAGCTAATGACACCATTCATTTCAACTCCCAAAATATAAAATAGTGCAAGATAGTGAGAAAAAATGACTGATTTTTTAACGACCATCAACGTTGTAAGCAAATTATCTGCTCTTTTTCATTGATTATTCAAATTTCTTTAACGATTTTGCGTTATAAATTTAATGTATCGCTTAGCTAGCAAAAAACTAATAATACCATTCGATTCAGCGACTCAAAATACACAAAAATATATGTTATTGAACCAAATTTGACTGATTATGGTCGTTACGAGCTAATTAATTGTCTTTTTTTCACTCATTTTTCGAATTTTAGATGTTTTTCGCTTGTAGGATTTTTTTATCGCTATATAGACAAAAACTAATAACATTATCTGATTCAGCGGCTCAAATTACATAAAGATACACGTTTTTCAAAACAAATTTGACTGATTATGGACGTTACGAAACGGATAATTGTCTTTTTATAGGTCATATTTCGAAATTTTAGACTTTTTTCGCTGATAAAACTTTTGTATCGCTTTTTAGGTGAAAACTAATGGTACCAATCGATTCAGCGGCTCAAAATACATAAGACTACATATTTTTAATAATGAAATTCCGAAATTTTCACTGGTATTTAGAAGGATAAACGATTTAACCTGTTTTTCCCATTTAAAATACATGGGAAATTTGAAGTGCTTTGAGGCACGTGTTAAATCGATTTTAAAAAATTAATTCCTGTTTGCGCAGAGTTTTTGCATCATATAGAACCCATTTTCACCCGGGGAGAAAGTCCCCCAAGAAAAAAAAATTAACGACCGCCCTAATGACCACCCATAGCTATTTTACCTGTAACTTTTGATAGATTAAAAATCGAAATTTCAAAATGGATTTTGTCATATGAACGGATCTCTTGAAGAAAAAAAATAGTTTTTAACCGACTTCGAAAAAGGAGGAGGTTCTCAATTCGACGTGTATATTTTCTTTGTTCACGCATTACTTCGAAACTACTGGACCAATTTGAATGAACTTTTCTTTAGTGAAAGAGGATAATCCCATAGTGGTCCCATTCCAATTTTTTAAGGATTGGTCTTGTATCTGACCACTAATTTAGTTTCTTGCTAGATATTCTTTCCGTAGATTTCGGCCTTTGCCGACTCTGTCCACCGATTATTCGAAAACTGCTGAACCGATTTGAATAGACTTTTTTGAATGAAAGAGGATGATCGCATGGTGGTTCCATTACATCACCGGGACAGTATCGAGCCAGTACGAGGTCAGTACTGGCGTTTTGTTATGTTCATCCGCCAATTATTCCGAAACTACTGAACCGATTAGGATACACTTTTAGATTGGAATAAATAAAATTAAACTTAGCCGGTACAACTCAGAAGTATAAAATAAAAAATTTAAAAAAAACCGACTTCGAAAATAACGCTTTA